>CATIWC010001353.1:0-313916 GCA_948472305.1 Vicia faba
AAAAATATTACATTTTATTTTTATTAATATTTTGCACTAAAATGTCATTTTTACAATATACTTTTATTTTTTGTACAAATTAATATATATTATTGTATATAGTTAATAAATAATACTATTTATTTAAGAATTAGGGTTTTGCCCTAAATAACAAAAATAATTAAAATTGACCTTTTTATTTATTTACATTTCATATTAAAAAATATATTTTTTTTACATACATAAAAACTTTTTGCATAATACATTTTATTTAGCATTTATTTGTTGTATTTTATTTTAATTATTGTACATTTAAATATTGTATCTTGTACATTCAATTTGGTTGTAATAGTAATTTAGGGTTAATTTCTTGCAAATAATCCCCAATTCAAATTTGTACCCCCCCCCCTCCCTATATCATGTTGTAATAGTGTAGGATTTAAATTCTCGCACTTTTTAAATGCTTTCAATTATGCCATGATTAGACCTAGGGTTTGTATGCAAAATAAAATCAACAAATAGCTTGACCTAATCCAAAGATAACAATGCATAAAAAATAAACACAATGCACACTTGCACCCCCTAGGGTTACAATCCACTTGTTGCCTTCAAAAATGGGCCATGGTTTCATGTCAAGTACTTTGGCAAAACAAAAACAAACAAAAAGATCATAGTCCCTCGATGACGCTATCTGAGTTGCCTAAACAAAATGATCGAGTCCCTCAAGAAAATTTCTAAAAATACTTGACACAATTGCTATCATGGTCTATACGGTGACCCGCGCCTGTCCCGTTAATATCCTAACACAAGGTTGTTCACCAAATACAATGGTGAAGCAAAACTGTTAAAAGGGTTAAAAACATAAGAAAGATCTTTGAGTAAAATAGGATAGACCAACTCTTAGTTACTTGATCAAGCTTGCAAAAACATCCTTGCTATTTTTCAAAACACACTTCACAAAACAATTTCAAAACCCTATTTTTCAAACATTGAAAACTTTTCAAAAGACAAAAAACACCTTTGTATACATTCAAACATGAATCATTACAAAGGTTACCACAATGATGGCTTCTTTTCAAAACATCTTTCAAAACCACACACAAAACACCATTTCAAACAATTGAAAAGCACCATTTCAAACAATTGAAAAGCAAAGCAAGTGATCTAAAGCAAGTAACTAAGAGCCCATGGATAACCATGGATAGAAGGGGTGCTAATACCTTCCCTTTCTATAATCTACTCCCTGAACCCAAGAAAACATCTCAAAGGTCTTTCCTGTGCTTTTTGACCTTTCCTTAGGATAAAATAAAAAGTCGGTGGCGACTCTTGCTAAACCGAAACATTTGCAAACACAAACGTAAAATCCCAAGTCAGTTCTCCCACCGTATCACAGAACTGGAGACTCTGCTGGGGACTAAACTGTAAAAGTGGAGTAACCTAAGGGCTTAGATCACCCTTTGCATGCGTATCTTGATTGCTTTGTTTGCTTTACATTTGGTTCTTTTGTTTGGGCTTGAAATCCTCCACCCAGATTTGGGAAACATTCATAGGTAAATAGCAATACATTATGGAAACTGTGCGGGGTATACCGACACGGTTGAAGTAATAGCTATATTAGTGCGACATATTTGTGAGTACCGATAGCCTTTGAGTCAATCAAAGAGAATACGGGGCCGCTGAGTGATGTCATGAAGCACTAATGAACTCTTAGAACCTTACTTGACCATCTTGGCCTTTTTATTAGGGGTAGTGAGATGACCGGCTTTGGTGCAGTTCGAAGTTGGTAGATACTCGATACTACACTCATTGAGGGTTGTTTTCTTGGAATATTTTGGTCACAAGTTAAGTGGCTAAACCAAAACAATAAACATAGAAAACAATCCAGTGATATTGAGCTCCTTAGAACCCGGTTACTATTTATAGGATAGATTTGAGCCAACTAAACTCAAGAGGGTATTTACCTATGAAACCTCATGCAAGCCTGAAACTAGGGTTTTGTGTGACTTGCTTGTACATGTGTTTGTGCATACATCATGAACATCATAAAGCATCATATGCATCCACTAACCATTTCAAGGGTTTGGATCTTCATCTTTGTTCTTGTTTTGTAGGTCATGGAATCTCTTCGCAGGAAAACAATTCAAGTCAACCTTGTGAGAATCCCTCCTCAACTCAAGGAGCTTACTTCCAAGATTCCAGAGAATTCTCTCTTCAGTGAAAGACATGGTAGACTTCTCAACTTAGTCAACACCAACATTGAAGAAGACATGGTGAAAGTTCTCTTCCAGTTCTTTGACCCCCTACACCACTGTTTCACATTCTCTGATTATCAATTGGTGCCTACTTTGGAGGAATTCTCTCAACTCCTGAGAATTCCTATTCTTAATCAACTACCCTACAACGGTACGGAAAAAGAACCAAAGCCTGAAGATGTTGCTCAAGCATTACACTTGCAACCATCTGACATCAAGGGGCATTACGAAACCAGAAGTGGTGTCAAGGGCTTCTTGGCAAAATTTCTGTTTGAGAAGACACAAGACTGCTGGAATTCTCTTGATCTACAAGCCTTTGAAGAGATTGTGGTTCTCCTCATCTATGGATTGGTCTTGTTTCCAAACCCTAATCAGTTTATAGATGTGAATGCTGTCAAGATTTTCATATCCAGAAATCATATACCTACATTGCTTGGGGACATCCTACACTCGTTTTACACACGAACAATGAGGGAAAGAGGTGTTCTCATGTGTTGTGCTCCTCTCCTAGCAAGGTGGTTTATTTCTCACCTTCCACAAACAATTTTGAAGAATGAGCAGGGTTTAAGGTGGTCACAACGATTGATGATCCTCACACATTCTAATGTACATTGGTGTTCTCGGTCCAGAGAAAATGTCATCATCATTGATCGTTGTGGGGAATTCCCTAATGTCCCACTACTTGGCATAAGGGGAGGCATCACCTATAACCCCTGTCTAGCTTTGAGACAATTTGGATATGCTCGGAGGGATGGCCCTCATGACATGCTGATTTCGGACCTAGTTTTTGACTTCGACAACGATGCGCAAGGACTTCGACAAAGGTTCATCGGAGCTTGGAGAATGCCTAACAAGGTGGATAGTAAGACACTGGGGCACAAGAATTCCATCCCCCTTGAGCCTTATCTCAAGTGGGTACGAATCCGCTCCCAGAATCTTATGATGCCATACCCTCACATTCTCCCCTTGATCAAAGAGCTTGTTATGGAAGGAGAGGTTCCATACACCATCCTACATCCTGACATGCCAACGTCATGGGAAGAAATGCAAAAGAGTTGGATCCAACTCAAGGAAGAACGGAATACTTTTGAAGCCAGCTTCTACGCCAGTCAGAAGAAGGTTTTGGAGCTTACCCGCCGACTTCACGAGGAGGAAACTCTCAACACTTACATCGGACCAAAGAGGATGTGCAATGTCTTTTTACATTAAGAATTTTGTAATATCTTGCCCATGGGGCACTTATGTACTAACAATTTCTTCTTAATATGACGTGTGTTCCTTTTTGTTTCCAACAAATTTGAATTTCTGAATCCTTGAATGCATTACATGAATAACATACCATTCATCATATGCATAAACAGGTCTTCACACCAGGTTTCCTTATCTTTCTGCTGTTTATTTCAGCAAGATGGATTTGGAGCAAACGGTAAAGGGTCTGCAGGCACAAAATTCACAGTTCCAGCAACTCCTCATGACCTTGGCAAAGGGTCAAGAGGACCTCAAAGTTTTGTTGGAGAAGAATAAAGAGAAAAAGAAAAAGAGACCTGGAGTAGCCACTTTGGGAAGAATATTTGAGCATCAGGCCAGAAGAGTTCTCGAGTTCCCCTCAACGTCTGACGAAGGGGCCGGTAAAGGGAAAGGGACTGCTGTGCCTTCTGAATCCGAGGTTGAAGAGGAGGAAGAGGAAGAAGATGAAGACTACTCCGAACAACAGTATCCACCAGCGGATGATAAATATAAGAACCTTGAAGGTATACTGGCAGCTAGGAGTTGCAGAGGGTGCCCGGATTGGATTTTGAAGAACTAGGGCTGGTAGTTGGGATTGTTATCCCTCCCAAGTTCAAGGTGCCAACATTTTCCAAGTACGACGGTCTGTCTTGCCCAAAGATGCACCTGAGGTCGTATGTCAGAAAAATCCAACCCCATTCATCCGATAAAGACCTCTGGGTACACTTTTTCCAAGACAACTTGTCTGGACTCAGTTAGACTGGTTTTATCAACTCGAGAGATCAGAGGTTCACAATTGGGAAGACTTGGCAGCTACTTTTTATCGTCAGTATCAATACAATGTTGATTTAGCGCACACTCGTACTTAGTTACAAAGTATGGGGATGGCTTCCAATGAAGGGTTTAAAGAGTACGCCCAGAAGTGGCGTGATTTGGCTGGAAGGGTGCAGCTACCGCTATCAGATAGGGAGTTAGTTGACATGTTTCTGGGGACCCTCTCTGGCCCCTTCTTCAATCATCTGATCGGAAGTTCTTCCGCGGGATTTACTGAACTGATTTTGACCGGCGAAAGGGTTGAGGTCGGTATTAAGAGTGGAAAGATTCAAAAGGATACTTCCACATCCACGGCTGTTAAGAAACCCTTCCCAGCCAAGAAGGAAGCATCTACTGTGTATTCTCAGAAGGGATTGGGAAGAACTGAGCGCCGGCCGACTGTAGGGGCTGTGATGATTCAAAACTCGTCAAATGATCAACCTCGTAATAATCAGTCGAGACCTAATCAACAATGGGTGGAAAGGCCACAACGGCAGTTCACCCGCATCAACATAACGCCCGCTCAGGTACTTCCTCATTTGTTGAAGCTGAATCTGACCAGTTTGAAGGAAGCACCAAATAACCCTAACACCTCCTCTCCATACTACCACTCCAATGCCAAGTGTGCTTACCATTCCGACAGTGCTGGGCACAATACCAATAATTGTTGGGCACTTAAGAATAAAATTCAGGATCTGATTGATGCTAAGGAAGTAGAATTTGATGCTCCTGAGAAGCCCAATGTTATATCTTCTCCGATGCCCAAGCACGGCCACAATATTCATGATGTTATGGAGGACACTCATGTTACTGATGTTGTTGACCAGTTGACGCCATTACTTGCGGTTAAAGAAAATTTGTTGAGAGCCGGGATCTTTCCTGGTTATGATAAAGACTGTTATTTTTGTTTAAATATACGAGGTGATTGCCCAATGTTGAAGTCAGGTGTCCAACGCCTGATGGATACCCAAGAGATACTTTTCCAGAAAACCCTTGTTGATATCTTCAATTATGTTACTCCTGATACTTTTGCTACTACAACCAACGATATTGCAATCATAACCATTTCCGACAATCCTCCCAAGGCTTGAAAAAGGCCTGTCAGAATTACACCCAACTCTGAATGTGTACCATTAAAGATCACCATGCCGGGACCTGTCCCGTACCAATCCAGCAAAATGATACCATGGAATTATGGGGGAGAAATCTTCTACCATGGTATCAAACAAATCGAAACAGTCCAAGAGATTTCTGAAGAAGGAAGCTCTGATATAGGGAACATCACGGGTACAAGCAAGATAACCCGTAGTGGCCGAATCTTTTCTCCGGAGATTGCTCCCCCTCGAGCAGTTTTCAGACCCTTGAAAGCTTCTGCACCTGTTGGACCATCTGTGCAAGGCCCAGTGATTGAAGAACTGGATACTCCTGAAGTAAGACCATCTACTGAAACTACCGAGAAGGGTAAGGGGATACTGAAAGTGCCTGTCAGGACGAAGGCTCATGCTGTGGTTATCCCCGAAACCACTCAGAAAGAAATGGATGAAATCTTGAAAATAATCAGAAAAAGTGACTACGACGTTGTGGAACAATTAGGGCAGACCCCTTATAAAATTTCAATGTTGGCTCTTATGCTCTGTTTTGAGGCCCACGCTAAAGCCCTGATCAAATTCTTGAAGGCGACACATGTTCCCCAAGAGACTTCGGCTGACCAGTTTCAGGAATGTGTGGCCAGTCTTACTGCTAATAATGGCCTTGGATTTTCCGATGCTGACTTAACTCCTAAAGGAAGGAAACACAACGACGCGTTACATGTTTCAGTTGAATGTCGGGGAACCACTCTCGCCCATGTCTTAGTTGATACTGCTTCTTCCTTGAACGTGCTGCCAAAGAAAGCCTTAGACCGTTTGGACTGCGAAGGAATGACTCTCAAGCCTAGTAACATCATTGTTAGGGCTTTTGATGGTTCCAAAATAATGGTTCATGGAGAGGTTGATATTTCTATCAAAGTAGGCACGGAAGTTTTCAACTCCACCTTCTACGTGATAGACATCCGTCCGTCATATTCATGTTTGCTAGGAAGACCGTGGATCCATTATGTCGGGGCAGTTACCTCCTCTTTGCACCAGATGTTGAAATATCCTGTTAAGGGTAAGATTATAACGGTGCAAGGCAAGGAAGAGTACATGATAAGCCACCTCAACTCCTTCCGTTATGTGGATCTGGATGGCAAGTTCATCGAAACGCCTTTCCAGCATTTTGAGGAAGTTTCTCCCGAGGTAGCAGTTGCGAAGACAATGGTTAAAGTGCTTATCGTTCCCAAGCATGTATCTAGGATGGAATCTCTCAAGGACGAGGCGGTGATCAAATAAGGGAAGAGTACAGCATGGGGGCAATTGCCTGATTTTCCGCATAAGACGGACAAATTTGGACTAGGGTTTACAGCTGCAGGACAGAAGGCTATGCGTCGTTCCAAGACTGGAGGGCCACCTATAAGGATAACTCATCACATGATTAATGTTGTTGAGGATGAAGATGAAGAGAGCCACTTTGAATATTGGATCTTTCCGACCGTCGAAGGGGGTTTGAGCAACTGGGAAGCAAAGGATTTTGTTCCCATCACCTTTATCAACCAGTAATTTTATCTTTGAACAATTTCCCATTTTTATGGTCTGTAATAACTAAAACAATTCTCACACTATTTTCACCTCATGCCTTGCCCGGGGCATGTAGGTCCACTTGTAAGGGTTTGATTTTCTTCATAATCATATGCCATGTTTTAATGAATCATTGGACGTTTTTCATCTATAAACCACTGTGTTCATTTTATTTCCTTTTGCATTTTTGTTTGTTTAAGGATGGATATCCCTTACACACACCCACACTCACAAATGCAGGTACCCATCCATTCCGGATTCCATGGGCAACTGTTTTGTTTCAGCCTTCGATAACTCTGAGGATTTGGTCAATCACGCTGAGTACGAAGTTGACGAAGATTGTGAAGTGCCGGGAGAATTAGCCAGACTTTTGCAACAAGAAGAGCGGGCTATTCAGCCTCATGAGGAGTTGTTAGAAACCATCAACTTGGGGACATAAGAGGACAGGAAAGAAGTAAAAGTGGGTGCCAACCTGGAACCAGGTGTCAAGTAGCGCTTAGTACAGTTGTTGAACGAATACGTTGAAATCTTCGCTTGGTCTTATGAAGACATGCCAGGATTAGACACAGATATCGTGGTTCACCGTCTCCCTACAAGAGAAGATTGTCCATCGATCAAGCAAAAGGTTCTTCGAATGAGGCCTGACATGTCTGAGAAGATTAAGGCTGAAGTAATGAAGCAATTCAACGCTGGCTTTCTGGATGTTACAACCTATCCACAATGGGTTGCTAACATTGTGCCCGTACCCAAAAAGGACGGCAAAGTCTGAATGTGTATGGACTATCGGGATTTAAATAGGGCTAGCCCTAAAGACGATTTTCCACTGCCACATATCGACATCTTGGTTGACAATACAGCTCAACACAAGGTTTTTTCCTTCATGGATGGATTCTCGGGCTACAATCAGATTAAAATGGCCCCCGAGGACATGGAGAAAACTACCTTTGTCACGCAATGGGGTACCTTCTCCTACAAAGTGATGCTGTTCGGACTGAAGAACGAAGGGGCAACCTATCAACGCGCCATGGTAGCTTTGTTTCATGATATGATACATCATGAGATCAAAGTTTACGTAGACGACATGATAGCTCGATCACAGACAGAAGAAGAACACCTTAATCATTTGCAAAAGCTGTTTGCCAGGTTGAAGGAATATAAGCTCAGACTGAACCTAAGCAAGTGCACTTTTGGAGTTACGTCTGGTAAACTTTTGGGATTTATTGTCAGCAACAAAGGCATTGAGGTTGATCCGGAAAAAGTGAAGGCTATACAAGAAATGCTTGCCCCCCCGTACTGAAAAGGAGGTTAGAGGATTATTGGGACGCTTGAACTATATTGCGAGGTTCATCTCTCACCTGACATCTACCTGTGAGCCAATTTTCAAATTGTTGAAGAAAGATCAGCTAGTTGAATGGAACAATGATTGTCAAGTTTCTTTTGATAAAATCAAGGAGTATTTACTAGAACCTCCTATTCTGATGCCACCCGTCGAAGGAAGGCCATTAATCATGTATCTGATTGTTTTGGATAATTCAATGGGGTGCATTCTGGGCCAACATGACGAGTCTAGCCAAAAAGAGCATGCCATTTATTACCTTAGCAAAAATTTTACCGACTGTGAGACTCGTTTCTCATTGCTCGAGAAAACTTGTTGCGCTTTGGTATGGGCTGCTCACCGGCTAAGGCAGTATATGTTGACTCATACCACTTTGCTGATTTCCAAAATGGATCAGATCAAGTATATCTTCGAGAAACCTGCTTTATCTGGAAGAATCGCTAGATGGCAAATGATCCTGACTGAGTATGATATCCAGTATACTACCCAAAAAGTTATAAAGGGGAGTGTATTAGCTGACCATCTAGCTCATCAAGCCGTCGAAGATTACCAATCTATGAGATTCGACTTCCCTGACGAAGACATCATGACGTTGGACAACATCGAAGGTAACGGACCGTATGACAGACCTGAACAAGGATCCCGACAGACCTTGTACTTTGATGGTGCTTCAAATGCACTTGGCAACGGTATCGGTGCGGTACTCATTTCTCCAGAAGGTTGCCATACACCCTTCAATGCCCGACTTTGTTTCAACTGCACCAACAACATGGCCAAATATGAAGCTTGCATCTTTGGTCTCAAGGCTGCTATAGACTTGGGAATCAAATCTTTGGTCGTATTTGGGGACTCGGCTTTGGTTATCAGTCAAGTCAAAGGAGAGCGGGACACTAAACATCCTAATCTTATCCCATATAAAGAACATGTCCTGACGTTGTTGCCTCATTTCGAGCGGATTACTTTCGAGTACTTCCCGCGAGAAGAAAATCAGCTGGCAGATGCTCTGGCTACAATGTCTTCTATGTATAAACTCAATTGGGATAACGAGGCTCCCCAAATTACCATCAAGCGAATGGACGAACCCGCACACTATCATGGGATTAATACCGAAGAAGTAGTGGAACAACCTTGGTTTCATGAAATCAAAAGGTATCTCCAGACTAGAGAATATCCTGAAGGAGCTTCAGTCAGTGAAAGAAAGTTCTTAAGGAGATTTGTTGCCAAGTTCTTCCTAAGCAATGGCATCCTTTATAAGCGCAGCAATGATTGTGTTCTACTTCGTTGTATGGACAAAGCTGAAGCAGAGTTGATCATGACTGAGATACACAGTGGCATATTTGGCACCCACTTGAGAGGACATACGATGGCTAAGAAGATTCTAAGGGCAGGCTACTACTGGTCCACCATGGAAGTTGATTGTCATTAACATTCCCGTACCTGCCACAAATGCCAAGTCTACACCGACAAGGTAGATATTCCTCCTGTTCCTCTCAATGTTCTGACAGCTCCTTGGCCATTCGCAATGTGGGGCATTGACATGATTGGGGAGATCAAGCCCACGGCATCCAATGGGCATCGCTTCATCTTGGTCGCTATCGATTACTTCACCAAGTGGGTTGAAGCAGCTTCCTTTGCCTCCGTTACAAAGAATGTGGTTGCCCGCTTTATCAAGTAGAACCTCATATGCCGGTACAGTGTCCCCGATAGGATCATCACAGACAACGGTACGAATTTGAACAACACTATGATCACCGCTCTATGCGAACAGTTCAAGATTTATCATCATAATTCATCTCCCTACCGGCCAAAGATGAACGGTGTTGTTGAAGCCGCGACCAAAAATATTAAGATGATCATTCAAAAGATGACAGTCACCTACAAGGACTGGCATGAGATGTTACTGTTTGCTCTGCATGGATATCATACCACGACACGTACTTCAACAGGGGTAACTCCATTTTCTTTGGTATATGGCATGGAAGCTGTGCTACCCATGGAAGTTCAGATTCCTTCCTTGAGAATTATGAAGGATGTCGGTTTGAGTGAAGACGATTGGATTCAGACCCGGCTGGATCAACTTAACTTGATCAACGAGAAGCGACTTACTGCTGTTTATCATGGTCAGACGTATCAAAAGCGGATGATCAAGGCTTTCAACAAAAGGTTAGGCGTCAGGTATATCAAGTCGGGGATCTTATAATCAAGCGGATCATCTTACCGCAAAGTGATCCCAGGGGCAAGTGGACTCCTACTTACGAAGGACCATTTGTAATCAAAAGCATCTTTTCTGGTGGGGCAATGATTCTGACCACCATGGACGGTGATGACTTGTCGCACCCTGCGAACGCAGACATAGTCAAAAGATACTACGCATAAAATAACCCGACAAGTTGAAAACCCAAAAGGGAGACTTGGGAAAAAAAGGGCATCCCGGTGAATCGAAAACCCGAAAGGGCGGTTCAGGCAAAAATTAGGGATAAAACAAAAAAAATTGTACACCCAGCAAGTTGAAAACCCGAAAGGGCGACTTGGGCAAAAAAGGGCTTCCCGGTGGATCGAAAACCCGAAAGGGCAGTCCAGGCAAAAGTTAGGGAATTAAAGCATATGACTATGTCTCGTCGAGTCACTTTGAGAAGAATCTCTTCACCAACAAGCTCCAAGCTTCTGATCAATCCAGTCATCGGCGGACGAAGCAGCAAATGGACAAATATTCAGAGTTTTGAAGGTTATAGCAGAATGGGAATCCCATGGAATTGTTACACATAGCCATCTTTCTTTTGTATAAAAATTTTCAATTTTTACGACAACATTCTCTTGCTGGGATGTCTGTCTCCTTTGTACAAAAATACTCACAAAAGTTAATACAAAAATACTTCAAAGTGCAGAAATTTGCTTGCCTTTCTTTTCTTTTTTCACTTATGTTTTATTTGAAAACGTCCAATGTTTTGTTAAATAGGCATATGCATTTGAATATAATCACTGCTTACAAATAAAACGAAATTGAAAAAGGATCATTACTGATAGGTTGAAGGAGTAGGAAGAAATCTTTATGCCATTCCAGAAGAAATCCCCTACGATACATCATTCAGATCCTCAACAAGGTTAAATATGGAGTATATTTCCCCAGCGAAGTTAAGCTGCAAGATCCGCAACGGAGCCAGTGCAGTCTAAAACTTGATTCCCCAGCTGAGTTAAGTTTCAAAATTCCCATCAGAATTAAGCTTTGAGATCCCTAGTAGAGCCCGAAGACCCTGAAAGCCCAATCCTCAGTTGAGCCAAAATAGTCTAAACATTCTCCCCACATATTTATTTCCCAGCAGATTGAAGATTCTCAGTCTCATTTCTCCAGCAGAAGTCTCCCAGGTTTTAACTTCCCAGAAGAGATTTTCAGAGTTTTCCTTATTCCCCCAAGCAGTCAGCAGTCAGGAAGGATTTCTCATTTCAAAGATTTTTGGAATCCCCAGCTTTGGTCAAGGATTTACTTTCCCCGATAGCAATCAAAGATTTCATTATCTCCGGTTATCAAGGATTTATTTTCCTCAGCAAGACAGTTACTCAGCTTACATGCGCAACCATTACATTCATATATCATACATATCATGCAACATAACTTTGTGTTTCAGCTAACATTTTACCCTTTTCAGGATAAGATTAAAAGGCTATTGTTAATAATTATTCAGATACAATATGGATACACCCCAGACACGGCGGTCATGCTACTACTCATTCAGACTTCAGCAATCAGATACAGACTAGATACGCTCTAGACATGGCTGCCATTCTATCTCTCATTCAGATTCAACTATCAACTATAAGTTCAGATACGCTCCAAACACGGATTCCATTCTGGCCTTTACACCAGCAGTCTGATTCCCCCAGTGTAGTCGCCACGGAAGTCATTCTGTCACTTATTCAGATCCCAGTTACAGTACGGATACACCCCAGACACGGCGGTCATTCTACTACTCATACAGATTTAAACTTCAGATACAGTCTAGATACGCTCCAGACACGGTTTCCATTCTGTCACTCATTCATAGTTTATCCCCAGCACACAGTTGCTCCATACGCAGATGTTTCTCTATTACCTAGATACAATACAGATACACTCCAGACACGGCAGTCATTCTGATATCCATTCAAAATTCAAATACAGTTACAGCTCAGGTACGCGCCATACACGGACGCCATTCTTTTGCTCATACAAACTCAGTCTCCAGATGTAGTTCAATGGCATTCCAGACACGGATACCGTTTTGATACTCATTCTTCTAACCTACAACATTGCAATTCAACAAAGATTCTTGGATGGAATCTTTAAGCCCATCTCCAGCAAGATTCTACCATCTCCAAATGGCATCTTTAAGCCCATTCCTGCATCTATGTTTTGACGAGTGCAAATTTACGGGCACTCTAGTGTTCAATCCTCTTTTACCTTCGAGTCGCGAAAGGCAAGCCTGCCAATCTAACTCTTCAGGTTCAAGAAGATTGAACAGGGGAAACTGTTGTACCCCAAAATTTGCCCTCTCATTTCATCAACATTTCTCATCACGAGACTCTTGGACTCAAGATCAAGCTAGGGTTTGCTCTGCTCAAGACACCTCCTTACACTATTGACCTAAATTAGGGTTTGAGTTTGCACAGGGATATTTTGACCTAAAATGCCCAAAGTGACTTTCATACTTCATGTTGGACTCACAAGTTTGTCCATACCAAGTTTCAAGCCTTGATTCAAATTTTTGCCCAGTCAATTGGACAGTTGACCTAGAAATCAGCTATATTGGGGAAAAAGTCAATTGTGGCCAATTGACAGTCAAACCTCATGAATTTTGACCCACATCAACATTATGAACTCTCATGAACCATTTTATCAAGTTTGGATCACAATTCCACAAGAAATTTGATCAGATCACCAAAAGGGCAAAATGGTCATTTTTAGGGTTTTGACTGTACAAAGGCAAATTTTGACTGTTTGACCTAGCCAATGGCAAATCAAGCTCACACATGGACTCAAGGACTCAATGACATTGCCTTGACCCATTCAACAAGTTCAAAAGATCTCAAATGCATAGGATTGACAGATGAATTTTTCAGTCAACTGATCAAAATTTGACTGTACACTGAAAAGTCAAACTTTGACTTTTTGGTCAAAATCAAGTGCAAAAAGTTATTTTTCATCAAGACATGTCAAATTATGAAACTTGTTCATCAAGAAACCCAAAAATGCAAATTAGGGTTTAAAATGGGAAATTTTCATAACTTGGAAATTTTCTAAGTTATGAAATTTTCTTATTTGTTCCTAACTTTGTCCCATTTTTTCACCAAGATTCAAATGGATTAAAACAAAACTTGAAACATGAAAGTTGTAGTCCATCACAAAGTCTACAACTTTGATTCACAAAGTTTTCACAAAAGAGGCTTGTATCTCAAGTTATGATTTTTGGAACAAGGGTACCTAAAACTTTTAACTTAGAGAAATTTTGCCCTAGTTTAGGCAGGATTTTGACCCATCTTCTTGGCCATTTTTCACATAGTTCCACTTGGAATTTCAAGTTGAATTTCAAATATGTATTATATTACATGTTCCAAGCTTTCCAAATTGTCCAAGAACTCCTCAAACACCCTTGTGGTTAGAGAGAATCGAATGCTTGAAGTTGGCAAAAACTCACTTTGATCCATGGCCAATACATGTTCATACCAAATTGCAAATCTGATCTAGCTAGCTTGGTTCACAATTACAGGCCTCAAAACCAGTTTGTACTCCATAATTTAATGCATATCCATTGAGCTAAGGTATTGTCTTGGTCATTAGGGCATTATACACTAGATTAAGCCTTAATTGGAAAAAGTAACAATGTCATTTTTGCCTAAACTTCACTTTATGTCAAAACAAGATCCTTGAGGCATGGGGCCATATCTTTGAGGCAAGATCAAATCTACCAATTCCAGTAACCAAGATCAAAATGTGCAGCATGATATAGGACTTGTACATGCCTGCATTGGACAGATACACACTCTTGCTTGAAAAAGAAGAAAAGTTGCAAATCACAGGCCATCTCTCAAATCTGTTAAAACCAACTTACACAAACTTTGTAAACAAGTTGGATACCTCCTAACAAGCCAGAAGCACAACCCTTTTGCCTCTCAAAACTCCTAGTGCACAAATTCCTCATTTTCTTGCAAAACAGAGTCAGTTCTGCAAACTTCAAGCCATAGCCAAATTTCATCGTGCGTTTTGTCCAAAGATACTTCAAACACCTTCCAACCAACATACCTAAGTTATCCAGACCATCCATTGCTAGCTGTAACACCATTAACACACATTGCCATTTTTGTTTCAAAGCTTTGCAGGTTGAGTTCTGTGGCACGATTCAAGTTGTTTCAAAGCAAACCAAGCATTGGAAAAGCTTCCTTGGACCTCAGGCAAGCTCAAAAGAAGCTCAAGCACCCTTGAAAGTTGCTGCATTGTCCAGCTCGAAGTCAACTAAAACAGGTATTTCATGAACTTCTATCTCTCTACTTAGGAATAATTAGGCTTAGGTTTATGAATGAAATATGTTGTACTCATAGCCCTGAAGCCATACATATGCTTAGTTTTCATTTACATTAATCGTGCTAGGAGAATTTCACCCATGAACTTTCTGAAAAAACTAGGTTAAGAATTAGGGCCAGAGAAATTCTCTCTGGTCTTTGAGAGTTAGTTCAAGTTTTTTATATGGTTGGATTCATTGTTTAATGCTCTACAAGTTTCATGTTATGAGTTTTGTCAAAAAATCAAAGAATCAGGAGATAGCATTTTCTGTACAAGGCGCGCGTTACAGTTCAAAGGAAGAAGATGAAGTGAGTTTGGGCTGGGCCTGTACAGGCTTGCTTCTGGCACCCCCCCCCCCCCCCCTTTTTCTTTTTTACACCCCCTGGCCCATTTATCTGAATATTTGTCATTTTGATGTTTTTATTTTTTATTCTGACTTTATTATTTTTTATCCAAATATAAAAAATGCAAAAAAAAATTATTTTATATTTTTTCATATTTATTTCACATTTATTTTTTTATTACTAGTATAAATATGTAAATAGTTTATTTTCTTTTATTAAAACTCAAAGAATAATGTAAAAAAATATGCTTATTTTTATTTATTATTTTTATATACACTAAAAAACATTTTCTTGAATATACACATTTTTTATAAAATAAAGGATATTAACGGAACAGGCGCGGGTCATCGTATAAACCATGAAATGTAAATAAATAAAAAGGTCAATTTTAATTATTTTTGTTATTTAGGGCAAAACCCTAATTCTTAAATAAATAGTATTATTTATTAACTATATACAATAATATATATTAATTTGTACAAAAAATAAAAGAATATTGTAAAAATGATATTTTAGTGCAAAATATTAATAAAAATAAAAATGTAATATTTAATATATATTAAATAATTAGGACAAAAATACAAAAATATTACATTTTTATTTTTATTAATATTTTGCACTAAAATATCATTTTTACAATATACTTTTATTTTTTGTACAAATTAATATATATTATTGTATATAGTTAATAAATAATACTATTTATTTAAGAATTAGGGTTTTGCCCTAAATAACAAAAATAATTAAAATTGACCTTTTTATTTATTTACATTTCATATTAAAAAAAAAAATTTTACATACATAAAAACTTTTTGCATAATACATTTTATTTAGCATTTATTTGTTGTATTTTATTTTAAGTATTGTACATTTAAATATTGTATCTTGTACATTCAATTTGGTTGTAATAGTAATTTAGGGTTAATTTCTTGCAAATAATCCTCAATTCAAATTTGTACCCCCCCCCCCCCTCCCTATATCATGTTGTAATAGCGTAGGATTTAAATTCTCGCACTTTTTAAATGCTTTCAATTATGCCATGATTAGACCCAGGGTTTGTATGCAAAATAAAATCAACAAATAGCTTGACCTAATCTAAAGATAACAGTGCATGAAAAACAAACACAATGCACACTTGCACCCCTAGGGTTACAATCCACTTGTTGCCTTCAAAAATGGGCCATGGTTGCATGTCAAGTACTTTGACAAAACAAAAATAAACAAAAAGATCATAGTCCCTCGATGACGCTATCTGAGTTGCCTAAACAAAATGATCAAGTCCCTCAAGGAAATTGCCAAAAATACTTGACACAATTGCTATCATGGTTTATACGATGACCCGCGCCTGTTCTGTTAATATCCTAACACAAGGTTGTTCATCAAATACAATGGTGAAGCAACATTGTTAAAAGGGTTAAAAACATAAGAAAGATCTTTGAGTAAAATAGGATAGACCAACTCTTAGTTACTTGATCAAGCTTGCAAAAACATCCTTGCTATTTTTCAAAACACACTTTACAACACAATTTCAAAACCCTATTTTTCAAACATTGGAAACTTTTCAAAAGACAAAAAACACCTTTGTATACATTCAAACACGAATCATTACAAAGGTTGCCATAACGATGGCCTCTTTTCAAAACATCTTTCAAAACCACACACAAAACACCATTTCAAACAATTGAAAAGCACCATTTCAAACAATTGAAAAGCAAAGCAAGTGATCTAAAGCAAGTAACTAAGAGCCCATGGATAACCATGGATAGAAGGGGTGCTAATACCTTCCCTTTCTATAATCTACTCCCCGAACCCAAGAAAACATCTCAAAGGTCTTTCCTGTGCTTTTTGACCTTTCCTTAGGATAAAATAAAAAGTCGGTGGCGACTCTTGCTAAACCGAAACATTTGCGAACACAAACGCAAAATCCCAAGTCAGTTCTCCCACTGTATCACAGGGAGTGTACTAGCTGACCATCTAGCTCATCAAGCTGTCGAAGATTACCAATCCATGAAGTTCGACTTCCCCGACGAAGACATTATGACATTGGACAACATTGAAGGTAACGGACCGTATGACGGACCTGAACAAGGATCCCGATGGACCCTGTACTTTGATGGTGCTTCAAATGCACTTGGCAGCGGTATCAGTGCGGTACTTATCTCTCCGGAAGGTTTCCATACACCTTTCACTGCTAGACTCTGCTTCAGCTGGACCAACAACATGGCCGAGTATGAAGCTTGTATCTTTGGTCTCAAGGCTGCGATTGACTTAGGAATCAAATCTTTGGTTATGTTTGGAGACTCCGCTTTGGTTATCAGACAAATCAAAGGAGAATGGGACACTAAACATCCTAATCTCATCCCATACAAAGAACATGTCCTGACATTGTTACCTCATTTCGAACAGATTACCTTCGAGCACTTCCCGCGAGAAGAAAATCAGCTAGCGGATGCTCTAGCTACAATGTCTTCCATGTTTAAACTTAACTGGGATAATGAGGCTCCCCAAATTACCATTGAGCGAATGGAC
Organism: Vicia faba; assembly: GCA_948472305.1. Taxonomy (NCBI): domain Eukaryota; kingdom Viridiplantae; phylum Streptophyta; class Magnoliopsida; order Fabales; family Fabaceae; genus Vicia; species Vicia faba. The sequence goes on from CATIWC010001353.1 coordinate 17,667, forward strand.
GAACCTACACATTATCACGAGATTAATATCGAAGAAGTAGTGGACCAACCCTGGTTTCACGAAATCAAAAGGTATCTCAAGACTCGAGAATACCCTGAAGGAGCTTCAGTCAACGGCAAAAAGTTCTTAAGGAGATTTTCTTCCAAGTTCTTCTTGAGCAATGGTATCCAATACAAGCGCAATCATGATTGCGTTCTGCTTCGTTGTGTGGACAAGGTTGAAGCCGAGTAGATCATGACTGAACTGCATAGTGGTACATTTGGCACCCACTTGAGCGGACATACGATGGCTAAGAAGATTCTAAGGGCATGCTACTACTGGTCTACCATGGAAGCTGACTGTCATCAATATTCCCGTACTTGCCACAAATGCCAAATCTATGCGGACAAGGTACATATCCCTTCAGTCCCTCTCAATGTCCTAACAGCTCCTTGGCCATTCGTAATGTGGGGTATCGACATGATTAGAGAGATCAAGCCTACAACATCCAATGGACACAGCTTCATCCTGGTGGCCATCGATTACTTTACCAAGTGGGTCGAAGCAGCTTCCTTCGCCTCCGTTACGAAGAATGTGGTTGCCCGCTTCATCAAGCAGAATCTCATATGCCGGTATGGTATCCCCGATAGGATCATCACGGACAATGGTACAAACCTGAACAACACTATGATCACTGCTATGTGCGAGCAGTTCAAGATTCAACATCACAATTCATCTCCCTATCGGCCAAAGATGAACGGTGTTGTCGAAGCTGCGAACAAAAATATCAAGAAGATCATTCAAAAGATGGCAGTCACCTACAAGGACTGACATGAGATGTTACCGTTTGCTCTACACGGATACCATACCACGGTGCATACTTCAACCAGGGCAACCCCCTTTTCTTTGGTATATGGCAAGGAAGTTGTTTTACCTATGGAGGTGCAGATCCCTTCCTTGAGAATTATGAAGGATGTTGGGTTAAGTGAAGATGGTTGGATTCAGACCCGGCTTGATCAACTTAACTTGATTGACGAGAAGCGACTTACTGCTGTTTGCCATGGTCATACGTATCAAAAACGGATGATCAAGGCTTTCAACAAGAAAGTCAGGTGCCAGGTATATCAAGTCGGAGATCTTGTAATCAAGCGGATCATCTTGCCGCAGAGTGATCCCAGGGGCAAGTGGACTCCTACCTACGAAGGACCATTTATGATCAAAAACATCTTTTCTGGTGGGGCTATGATTCTAACCACCATGGATGGTGACGACATGCCGCACCTGGCGAATGCAGACATCGTTAAAAAATACTACGCATAAACGACCCGACAAGTTGAAAACCCGAAAAGACGACTTGGGCAAAAATGGGCATCCCGGTGAATCGAAAACCCGAAAGGGTGGTTCAGGCAAAAATTAGGGATAAACAAAAAGATTTGTACACCCGGCAAGTTGAAAACCCGAAAGGGCGACTTGGGCAAAAAAGGGTTTCCCGGTGGATCGAAAACCCGAAAGGGCGATCCAGGCAAAAGTTGGGGAATTGAAGCGTATGACTATGTCTCATCGGATCACTTTAAGGATAATCTCTTCACGGACAAACTCCAAGCTTCTGACCAATCCAATCATCTGCGGACGAAGCAACGAATGGACAAGATACTCAGAGTTACGAAGGCTATAGCAGAATGGGAACCCCATGGAATTGTTACACATAGCCATCTTTCTTTGTATAAATTTTTTCTCAATTTTATGACAACATTCTCTTACTAGGATGTTTGTCTCCCTTGTACAAAATACTTACACAGAGTTAATACAAAGATACTTCAAAGTGCCGAAAATTGTTTGCCTTCTCTTTCTTTTTTACACTTGTGTTTTATTTGAAAACATCCAATGATTTATTAAATGAGCATATGCATTTGAATATAATCACTGCTTACAAATAAAACAGAATGAGAAAGAATAATTACTGATAGTATGAAAGTATAGGAAAATGTCTTTAGGCTATTCTAGGAGAAATCCCCTGCAATACATCATTCAGATCCTCGGCGGAACTAAAGCCTTGAAATGCATATCCCCAGCGGAGTTAAGTTTCAAGAATCCCCATCAGAGTTGAATTTTCAAACTCCCAATCCCCAGCAGAGCAAAACTTTGAACTACAAACCCTCAGTAAGGATGAAACTTTCTTCCCCAAGCAGAGCCAAAACTTCAGCCTTTGAACACCAGTGGAGACCATCCAGTTTCCTCCATTGTCCCTGAAGAGTCGCTTTAAAACCGGATAATTCCCCAGAAAGTTATTCTTCCCCAGTGAAGTCGACACGATCAAATCAACACGTCATTAAGATCCCCAACAGAAACCATTCAGTTTTCCCCTGATACCCCCAATAGAACAAGGATTCTCGTTCTTGAGGTCCCCAGTAGATTGGCATACAACCCAAACTCCTGATCTCCCCAGCAATATAACTTCCCGCCACAGAGGTTGTCAAAGATTTCGAATCTCTAACAGCGGTCATAGATTTATTTTCCCCGACAGCGGTCAAAGATTTTATTATCTCCAGCTATCCAGGATTTATTTTCCTCAACAAAACAGTTAATCAGCTTACATGCGCATACATTAAATTCATATATCATAGACATTTGATAAAACACATCTTATTGCATCATATATTTCATGCAACATAACTTTGTGTTTCAGCTAACATTCTACCCTTTTCAGGATGAAATTGATAGTTACCTAAGACAGGTATTCAAAGCTCAGAAAACAACTTAGAGATGCTCCAGACACAGATGCTCTCCTATTTGCTTATTCAAATCAAGGGGCAGATTCCTGTTCCAGTTATGAAGCCTGGATTCGACCAGATAATACCTTGATTATACTGAAGCCCGGAGATCGACCGGAAAATAGTTGAATCCCCTACAAATTCTTCTGAAACCTGGACGTTGACCGGATAGGAAGTAAAGTATTGTGAAGCCTGGACGTTGACCAGATAGCAATACAAGACTGTGAAGCCTGGACGTTGACCAGATAACAGTAAGGTATACTGTGAAACTTGGACGTTGACCAAATAACAGTTTACTCGGCCAATTACTTTGAAGCCCGGATTCAACCGGATATTAGTAGGCCCCAAAATCAAAAGGGAAACCCGAATGTTGACCGGATAACCATTTGATATCATTCTGAAGACTGGACGTTGACCAGATAGAAAGTAAAGTATTGTGAAGCCTCGACGTTGACCAGATAGAAATACGAGACTGTGAAGCCTGGACGTTGAGCAGATAACAGTAAGGTATACTGTGAAACTTGGACGTTGACCAGATAACAGTTTACTCGGCCAATTACTTTGAAGCCCGGATTCAACCGGATATTAGTAGGCCCCAAAATCAAAAGGGAAACCCGGATGTTGACCGGATAACTGTTTGATATCCTTCTGAAGACTGAATGTTGACCAGATAGGAAGTAAAGTATCGTGAAGCCTGGATGTTGACCAGATAGCAATACAAGACTGTAAAGCCTGGATGTTGACCAGATAGCAGTTCACTGTCACCTCTTCAACCAAGAGATGACTCCCCAGTAGAATAACAGACGACTGAAGTTCTATTTCTACCACAACAGAGACCAGCATTCCCCGGCGTAGTCCTCCTCAACAACAGGTATACGGGCTCTCGCAAAGGAATCTCATGTGCGATCAATTTTCTTGGATGGCATCTTTAAGCCCATCTCTGACAAGATTCTATCACATCTCCAAATGGCATCTTTAAGCTCATTTCCTCAACTATACTCTAACGAGCGCAAATTTAAGGGCACTCTAGTGTCCAATCCTCTTTTACCTTCGAGTCACGAAAGGCAAACTCGCCAATCTAACTCTTCAGGTTCAAGAAGATTGAACAGGGGCAGCTGTTGTACCCCAAAATTTGCCCTCTCATTTTATCAATATTTCTCATCACAAGACTCTTTGAACTCAAGACCAGATTAGGGTTTTGCTCTGCTCAAGACATCTCCTTGCACTGTTGACCTAAATTAGGGTTTGAGTTTGCATAAGGAATTTTGGACTTCTAATACTCAATGTGACTTTCATGCTTCATGTTGGACTTATAAGATTGCTCATACCAAGTACCAAGCCTTGAATCAAATTTTTGCCCAGTCAATTGGACAGTTGACCTAAAAATCAACTATATTGGATGAAAAGTCAATTGTGGCCAATTTACAGTCAAACCTCATAAATTTTGACCCACATCAACATTATAAGCTCATATGAACCATTTGATCAAGTTTAGACCACAACTCCTCAAGAAATTTGATCAGATCATCAAAAGGGCAAAATGGTCATTTTTAGGGTTTTGACTGCAGAAGGGCAATTTTTGACTTTTGACCTAGCCAATGGAAAATTGGGTTCAAGCATGGATTCAAGGACTCAATGGTATCATCTTGACCTATTCACAAGGTTCAAAAGATCTCAATTGCATTGGATTGACAGATGAATTTTCCAGTCAACTGATCAAAAATCAATTGTACACTGAAAAGTCAAACTTTGATTTTTTTGGTCAAAATCAAGTGCCAAGGGTCATTTTTCATCAAGATGTGTCAAAACATGAAACTTGTTCATCAAGAACCCTAATTTTGCAAATTAGGGTTTAAGATTGAAAAAATTTCATAACTTAGAATTTTTCTAAGTTATGAAATTTTCTTAATTTTTCCCAACTTTGCCAAACATTTTCACCATGATGTAATTGGATTCAAACAAAACTTAAAACATGAAAGTTGTAGTCCTCCACAAAATCTACAACCTTGATTCATAAAGTTTTCCCAAAAGAAGCTTGGATCTCAAGTTATGATTTTTGGAACAAGGGTCCATGAAACTTTTAACTTAGTGAAATTTTGCCCTAGTTTAGGCAGGATTTTAACCTATCTTCATGGAAATTTTTCACCTAGTTCCACTTGGAATATCAAAATGAATTTCGAAGATAGATTGAATAGCATGTTACAAGATTTCCAAAATGTCCAAGAACTCTCCAAAATCATTTATGGTTAGGGAGAATCGAAGGTTTGAATTTGGCAAAAACTCACTTTTGATCCATGGCATTTTCATATGATACAAGTTGTAACTTCTATCCAGCTTCATTTGTACTTGATTACGGGTCCCTAAACCCTTTCATACTCAATAATTAAATGCAAATCCATTGGTTAGAGCCTTTGTTCTGATCATGGGAGGATTACACAAGAGATTAATCCAAAAATAGCCAAAAGGCAACATTGTCATTTTTGTCAAATTTGCTTTATGTCAAATTGCATTCTTGAGCCTTGAACAAAATCTTGTGCAGCAAAAAATATCCACAAACTGAGGGGGCCAAGATCATAAAGTGAAAACTGGTAGATAGCCTGTACAGGCCTGTCTTACATCATTGCTTACTTTTTCTTAAAATACAAGAAACTTGCCAAAATCAAGGAAACTTGCATATCTGTTATAACCAACCTTTGCAAGCATTTGAAACAAGTTTTTCACTTTGCATTGAGCCAGAAACACGAGTCATTAAACCCTCAAGCCTCCCAAAACACAAAATCACCTTCCTCTTGCAAAACAGGGCACTCCCTGCAGTTTCACTTCCATCACACAAACCACTCGTGCGTTTTGTCCCAAACCAGTTCTAATACACTCCATACAACCTATATGAACTATCCCAACTCATAGCCCTGAACTGTAACTCCATTTGCAAGCTTCACCATTTCTGTTTTCAGCTTGTGAAGGTTGAGTTCTACAAGTTTGCTCATGCAAGTTCAAAGCAAACTAGGCATTGGGGAAGGTCAGAAGAAGTTCAGGCAAGCTCCCAAGCATCTCAGACCTCACTAAAAAGCTCCACATTGCCATACACGAGTTCATCTGAAATAGGTATTTGTCAACTTTCTATCTCTCTATTTAGGAATCATTAGGCTTAGGTTTGTGAATAAAAAATGTAGTACTCATAGCCCTGAAGCTGTACATATGCTCAGTTTTCATTTAAGTCAAACGTGTTAAGAGAATTTGATTCATGAACTTCCTGAAAAAGTTAGGTTAGAAATTAGGGCCAGAGAAATTCTCTCTGGTCTTTGAGAGTTAGTTTGAGTTCTTTATATGGTTGAAATCGTCTTGAAAAATGCTATGACTTTGGTGTTATGAGTTTTTGCATTAGAGCACGTATGCAGGTTTTCCATATTTGAATCAGGCGCGCGTGTTTTGGTTTGACAAAGGTTAAAGATGAAGTTCAGTGGGCTGGGCTTGGTTCTGGCTTTGTTTTTGACACCCCCTCTTTACTGATTGCACCCCCTGGCCCATTTCTTTATATTTTTGTATTATTCTATTTATTTTTCATTTCTGATTTTATTTTATATTTTCTAAACATAAAAAAATATCAAAAACATTTTTATAAATTTTCATTTTTTTATTTTAACTAGAAAAGAATCAGAATAAATCTTTGGAGAGATTTATCTGTAACAGAGAAAATGTCTACCGGAAAGGAATCAGGATAAACCATTGATCGATTTAAACTGAACCAACAGAGGTCTTGAATATTTTTTAACTGGAAAGAATCAAAATAAATCTTGGAGCGATTTACCTGAACCAGAGAGAGTGTCTACCGGAAAGGAATCAGGATAAATTATTGATCAATTTAAACTGAACCAGCAGAGGTCTTGAATATTCTTTAATTGGAAAGAATCAGAATAAATCTTGGAGAGATTTATCTGAACCAGAGAAAATATCTACCGGAAAGGAATCAGGATAAACCATTGATCAATTTAAACTGAATCAATAGAAGTATTGAATATTCTTTAATTGGAAAGAATCAGAATAAATCTTAGAGTGATTTATCTGAACTAGAGAGAGTGTCTAACAGAAAGGAATTAGGATAAACCATTGATCGATTTAAACTGAACCAGCAGAGGTCTTAAATATTCTTTAACTGGAAAGAATCAGAATAAATCTTGGAGCAATTTATCTGAACTAGAGAAAATATCTACCGGAAATGAATCAGGATAAACCATTGATCGATTTAAACTGAACTAGCAGAAGTCTTGAATATTCTTTAACTGGAAAGAATCAGAATAGATCTTGGGGCAATTTATCTGAACCAAAAAAAAATGTATACCGGAAAGGAATCAGGATAAACCATTGATCAATTTAAACTAAAACAACTGAAGTCTTGAATATTCTTTAAATGGAAAGAATCGGAATAAATCTTGGAGCGATTTATTTGAACCAGAGAAAATATCTAGCAGAAAGGAATCAGGATAAACCATTGATCGATTTAAACTGAACCAGCAGAAGTCTTGAATATTATTTAACTGAAAAGAATCAGAATAAATCTTGGAGCGATTTATCCGAACCAGAGAATGTGTCCAAAAAGGAATCAGGATAAACCATTGATCAATTTAAACTGAACCAGCAAAGGTCTTGAATATTCTTTAATTGGAAAAATCAGAATAAATCTTGGAGTGATTTATCTGAACCAGATAGAGTGTCTACTGGAAAGGAATCAGGATAAACCATTGATCGATTTAAACTGAACCAGCAGAGGTCTTGAATATTCTTTAACTGGAAAGAATCAGAATAAATCTTGGAGCGATTTATCTAAACCAGAGAGAGTGTCTATCGAAAAGGAATCAGGATAAACCATTGATCGATTTAAACTGAACCAACAGAGGTCTTGAATATTCTTTAACTGGAAAGAATCAGAATAAATCTTGGAGCGATTCATCCGTACCAGAGAAAGTGTCTACCGGAAAGGAATCAGGATAAACCATTGATCAATTTAAACTGAACCAGCAGAGGTCTTGAATATTCTTTAACTGGAAAGAATCAGAATAAATCTTGGAGCGATTTATTTGAACTAGAGAAAGTGTCCACCAGAAAGGAATCAGGATAAACCAATGATCAATTTAAACTAAACCAGCAGAGATTTTGAAGGAAGTATTCGTCATGTAGATAGTCACCCAGTCCTGTTTCGGGAATTGATCTACAATTGATTTGTTCACAGATAGTTGTCCTGTCTTGTTGAAAATTTATTGATGATAATTTTCTGCTGATTAATCTTTCATGAAAGGGTAAAGAGTTAGCTGCTTGCAATGTCATGATGTACGAAATGTATGATGTAATGATGTTCTCAAAATAAATGAGATTATGTCGTATGCATTTGTCATGTATGTAAATATGATGCATAATATTATTGGAATGTACTTTTGTTTTGGAAAATAAATCCTTGACAAATGCTGGGAAATTTTGGGAGGCTAAATCTCGGACTATCGTTGGGGATGAAGAGTATGCACCTCTCTAGACCTTGTTTTAGGATGTTTTTGTTGGGGTTTCATATTTTTGTTGTTTTGAGGAGAACTCTGTTGGGGAGTGTTGACTTTGCTTGAGTAAAACTCTGTGGAGAGTATTGATTCCTGCTTGAAGGAAAAGAGTTTTGGAGTCTTAGTTGTCTGTTGCTCTAATAGGAAGTTATCTTGGGGGTTATAAAGCAGTCTACTGGGGAATATAAGTTGTGGTCCCTTGATTTGTAATAGTCTGAGAAGCAAATTCAAGCTGGGGAATCTTGCCATTTGTTGGGGAAATAAACCTTGTTGCCAATCTGCTGGAGAAGCATTTTCTTTTGGCAGAACTCCTCAAGGATTCTTCTTGAGACCAACTCAGTCGGGAAGAAGGTTTTCCAGAGATTGAAACTCTGGCTGGGAGTTTCCTGGATCTAACTTTGTGGGGACTTGACTGGGGGTCATCCTATGAAAATGACTTTATGGGAATTTGTCACCGCCCCAAGTAACAAGTGTTTGTAGCACTGCCAGGAAATGTTTGCTTGATCGTACGTAACCCTTTAAAGGAATTTCTATGTTCAATGTCCCAAACGACTCAAATGCAGATCTGCCCCTAGTATGTTTAGCACTTCTTGAGATATTTCTCGGAATCTTGACTTGACTGCCTGAGATGTGCTAAGTAATGATCATGTTGTTCTCCTTGCTTATAGGAGATTTGGCATTGAAAGTGTCATCCCATTTGAAGTTATTTTGTTCACCGAGAGAGCTTTTGTTCGCTAGATATTTATAATGTGAATTTCTCCGCTGTCAAACAAATAGTCATATGAAAACAACGATATTCAAATAATGCAAAGTTTATGCTTGTCTTGAAGTTTTGAAAATGCGTTTTAGCAAATATATGAATTTTTGTAAGAATGTGAATCCAACTCAAAGTGTATTTATACCCAGCCCGTTCTCTATGATGTTCTCCATTCCTAAACTCAGTTAATTGCGCATTTGAATTCCAATTGAATATGGAATGACGTTTTGGTGATGGTTCGGACAAGTTAATTTTGTTGGAAGGTATTAATTTTTGCGACATTTTTTCATGTTGTTGAGCATTTGTAGTGACCTCTTTTTGATTTGTTATCCCTAATTTTTTCTTGACTGTTCTTGTTTTGAGGTTATAGTCAGCAGGATGTCCTAGTTTGTTCTTTTTTCTTAAGTCTCCTTCGTAGGTTTTGACTTAGTGGGCCTTTCTTTTTTGAGAAATAATGGCTGCATATGTGATAGGGAACCATTGTCGGCTTTTTATTTATTCAGAAGGATGTTTTTGGTGTCATTCGTTGTATACGAAGTGAAAGTTTGCGACTGAACACACGTTTGAATTAACTGAGAGACTAGCCTGCTCCAGGTTTTGATTAAAGGTTTCAATTTGTTTAAAAAAAGGAAACTCCTACTTCTTAGGCTCAAAGGGATTGACTAGGGATTATCCTCCTTATACTCCCGTGTTTAGGAATTGAAAGAAACGCTTGTACATCGTCAGCAAGGTCTATCCAAAAGCATATTGTATGAGATTATAGCATTGTTTTTGTCATCCTCCCTCTAAAGGCTTGCAACTTTTAAAACAAGAGTTGAATATCATAAAGGGAGTAAAAACATCATAGTTTAAATATAAAAAACGAATGGATTAATTCAAGATAAACATATGCAATGCATTAATGAAACAAAGTTTGACATTAATAGATAAGTGTTTGAACAACAAAGAAATTACAACTGAAAATTCGAACAAACAGAAAATTCCTCCGCCTATATCGTCACTTCATATGGTATGATTTTGAGGATGACATAAGAACTCCAACTGACCGTCTTGTGCAAATTCTAACGCTCCTTCGTCGATTAGGTCTTGAATCTTGTTTTTCAACATCCAACAACAATCAGTATCGTACCCCGGATTGTTGGAGTGATATGCACACCTTTCATTGGGATAGTAACTAGGAGCACCAGTGTTAGGATTCTGAGGAGGATCCTTCAGTGTGACCAAATTCAGATTCAACATGTGTAGCAAGACTTACGACATTGGCATGTTGAGTTTGGTATATTGCCTATTGGATGCATTCCGTTTACGCCAATTACCTTGTCCTTGTTGACGAGGTGGTTATTGGGCTCGTAACGTGGCAGCAATTTGGAAAGGTCCACTCTCCATCAAACCGGCTCCTTGTCTCATCGGAGGCTGACTAATAACTCGATCCCTAATTCTAGTTGTTTACCCTATATGGTTGCATCCGTCTTGATGAAGTTTGTTGACGAGGGTCCTTAGCTCCTCTTGCCCCCGAGCTATATTTTGGATAAGAGCCGTCTGGCCCACCAGTTGTCCCATCATCTGGACTTTCATTGTTTCCATTTAAGTTTGTATTTGTTCCAACCGATTATCCTTGTTGTCCTCAGGATTACCTATGTCCATGCCTCTAGTGAGAAGTGCTTTCACTTATTCTTGTCCCTTGGATAAGTTCGAGAACATTTCTTGAAGCTGAGTATTTTGAGTCTGAATGTCCTTGATAGTCTTCTCTAGAGCCATCTCTACTGAAATAAACAGTAAGAAGATGAGAGACCTGTGTGGGAAAAGCCTGTCATGATATGATGCATGGTATGTGGATGCATGTTTTCAAGGATCTCACGGGGTAAACACAAGAAAATGTTAGAAGTTGAATTTTGATCAACAAATTTGATTGGAGAACTTCGTATCGGTGGATATCCTTTCACGAGAATCAAGCTCACTATGTCAAGTGGGTCGTAGCCCTTGACTCAAGTTATCGTGCTTTGGTCTTGACGACGTTTGATTAGAGAATGGATCCTTTTGATCCTTAAAAGGTGTCTGGTTCAACAGGACCCTGCATCATAGGCCCTTGAGATCCTTGAAATGGTTATTGAAAATGCTATGGTATGATGTCATGATGTTATGTACAAGTATGAAAAGCAAGCAAGTTTTTATGTACAAATAGTCATATACACATAAAGTAGACAAGTTCTTAGGTTTAGGCTTGCATGGGGTTTGTAGGTAAGTACCATCTTGAAGTTTTAGTTGGATCAACCTGTCCTAGTAATAGTAACCGGGTTCTAGGGGGTCTCAATATCACTGATCTTTCTTCATCGGGCATTATTTCAGTGCAAGCCTCTTTAATAGCGACCAAAATATCCCAAAAGTTCGATCTCAATGAGTGTAGCATCGAGTATCAACCAACTTCGGACTGCACCAAAGCCGGCTATCTCGCTACTTCCTAATGTCCAAGTTGTTCAATTAAGGTTCTAAGGTCAGTTAGTGCTTCATGACACCACACAAAGGCCCTGTATTCTCCTTGACTACTCAAGGGTTATCTGTACCAACAAATGTGTCACAATAACGTAGCCATTGCTTCAACCATGTCGGTATACCCTGCACATTTTTCACAATTTATTGCTACTTACCTAAAAAGTTCCCCAGATCCAGGTAGAGGATCAAAACAAGCCCAAACAAGGAACCAAAATGTAAAGCATGCAAGTCAAACAAGGAAAGCAAGTAAAGGTGATCTAGCCCTAAGGTAACCCCACTTTTTAAATATTTTCCCCAGTAGAGTCGTCAGTTCTGTAACACGGTGGGAGAAGTGACTTGGTTGTTTTGCGTTTGATCGCAATTGTTACGGATAGCAAGAGTCGCCACCGACTTTTATTTTATCCAATAAGGAAAGGGTGAAAAGAACAGGAAAGACCTTTGAGATTATTTTCTGATTTCGGGGGGTAGGTTATGAAAAGGGAAGGTATTAGCACCCTTTTCATCCGTAGTTACCTACGGGCTCTTAGTTACTTGCTAGATCACTTGCTTTTGTTTGAAAATGTGATTGTGAGGTGGGGTTTGAAAGTATTTTGAAAACTTCTTTGTAATGGCTCTTGTTTCTATAAGAACACGTACAAAGTGTTGTTTTGAAAATAGTTCAAAGAGGTGTTTGTCGAATGTGTTTTTGAAAGTGATTTTAAAAATTGTCTTTGTAATGGATCTCGTTTCTATAAGAACGCGTACAAAAAGCTTTGTCTTTTGAAAATGATTCAAATGAAAGTGTTGGTGTATAAAATGTTTTTGTTGTGAGCAAGCAAGCAACTAGGATCATCCTACCTACTTAAAAGGTCTTAATGTTCTTTTCCTCCTCCTTTAGATGTTGCTATCTTACCATTGATTTGGTAAGAAGCCCTGTCATTGGATGTGAAGGGACGGGCGTGGGACATTTGTATAGTCATAGAAGGTAATATATGGGACGTTTTAGCAATGTTGTTTAGGGACTAGATCATTTACCGAAGGCAACATTAAGGGTCATCGAGGGACTACAATCTTTTATTGAGGGTCTTTGCTAAAACGCCCATATTCGAGGGACATGAATATTTTTCCGATGCAATAGGTGAGATTACCTTAAGGGTGCATGTGTGAATAGTGTGTTTGATTTTACATGCATTTTGTCTTTGATTTTAGGTTATCTACTTATTGGTTTTTATCTTGACATACATCCTAATTACTAGCATTTATACAAAAGTAATAAAAACACAGAAAAATAAATCTTACACTATTACAACCATATCGAATAACATGAAAATATAAAGGCAAAATAAAATAAAGGTAAGAAAAAGGGGTCTTTCGATTTAGGCAGAAGCACTCTTCGATTCTGCTTCTCCTGCTCTTTTCGATTTGGCCTGGAAGTGGTGAAGGCGTGACTTTCGATTAAGGCCTGGAAGCTGGTGTGGTATGCCTTTCGACCGGGGACTGGGAGTCAGCATGGTGTGCCTTTCGACTGGGGCTTGGGAGTCAGTATGGCCATCCTTATGGCTGCCTTTTTCGTTCAGCATGGAATGACCTCTTCTCTTTAAGTCCTTTGTTGCATCCTTCGATTGGGCCTGGAATTAGTGAGGAAGCCTAAGGCTTTGTTTCATACTCTTGTCTCCTGTTTCTTTCGTTTGAGTTTTTGAATAGAAACATGGCCTAAGGTCATGCTAGCACCACCTTGGGTCCATGTTAGTTCTTAAAGCATGTTTAATAAAACAAAGAGCAAAGCTAAACGGGTTAACCATAAAAACAAATTTAAAAAAAGGTGGAAACGAAAAGAAAGAACAAATACTATGTACATGTTTGAAACGAAAAGGAAGTTTATTCACATGTCGTGCTAGAAACGAAAGGTTCAAGATTAAGAGTGACTTACCTTGCTTAAGGCTAGGACGTATGGGCTGGACCTGGAGTGGCTGCTCTGAGTGCTTATGGATTCGAAGGGAAGAAACGAAGGTGACGTTTTTAATGTTGGATCCGAAGGAGAAGAACAAGTGTGATGTTCTTTCTACTGGATTCGAAGGGTAACAAGGTGTGGGGATGTTTCAGATTCGAAGGGGACAAATGTTTAGATTCTGGGTTGGTATTTTGATAATGTGTTTAAGTGTTTGAGAGTGTTTGAGTTTTATGATTCGTTCCACCCACAAGTCTCTGGATGTGTTCTCCAGCCCCTTATACATGTTATGGAGCCTCTTATTTATAAACAAAGTTGGTTGAGATTTAGGAGGGAAAACAAAATAATTTGAACAATTTGAGTAAACTACTTTTTGTAGCTTTCGAGAGACAATGTTTGTATGCCATTTTGGTGCAAGAATGGGGCAGTGTTTCAGGACTGGTTTGCGGCAGTTTAGGAGCATTATGGGCAGTGTGCCAGGCCTGAACTTGGCAGTAAGCATCTTTTGAATATTTCATCTTTCATTTTGACCACCTTCGACCAGATCCTTCTTCCAACAATGTTATTTGATTTTCACCCAACAAGTGTCTTCCGAATGGGTCACTTTTGTGCATCCTTCGAAGGAGAGAAAAGTGTACCCCTTGAATGGGTCACCAAAGTATACCTTAAAGGGGTCTCATGAGTCCTTCAAATGGGCCATCAAACAAGTCCTTCGAATGGGACACCCATACATGTCCTTTGAATGGGTCATGTATGTATTTTTGAAAGGGCCAAATGTGTCCTTCGACTGTACTATGTTATTCTTTGAATGGGCTTGTAAGGTATATCCTTCGACAGGGACTCCTATGTATGCCCTTAAGATCCACCAATACATTTCCTTTGAAGGGGGCCACCAACCATGTGTGTTAAAGGTTGTTAAGGGCGGAATTGAAGCATACAAAAGGGAAATGTTGTCCAGTCGAAGCTAGTATAAACATAGCCAATGCCCTGTCGAAGCCTGCATGCAGGAGGTCTAAATACCCAAATGAAGCTTGCAACAAAGGGGGTCACATGCCCAAATGAAAGAGGCATGCAGGAAGCAAAGATGCCCAAACGAAAGAGGCATACAAGGGGAAAATTGCACAGTCGAAGGATGCCAAAAGGAGGCTTTTTGCCTGGGAATTGAATGAGGCTACAAGAGGCTTTTTGCCTTGTGCCTGTTGGCTTGGTGGGAGCCTTTTGCGTGCAAGAAGGAAGTTGTGGCTTAATCGAAGGCTACATATAGCCAGCCATCACTTTGTGAATCAAAGCAAGCATGGAGGGAATTATTTTTCTAATCAACATAGGCATGCAAGCATCAAACGTCCAATCGAAGTAGGCATATAGGCAGTCGTTGCATTGTGAACCATGTGAGGCCAAAGATGCAATCGAAGGTGCCATGTAGGAAGCTACTACCTTGTGAATCAAAGTCAACGTGCCAGAGGCTAACACCCAATCGAAGGATGCAAGCCAAGCTTGCATCGAAGAAGGCCAAAAGTCCAGTCGAAAGATGCGAATCAAAGGAAACTTGTTTTTCCTTCAATTTTGTCAAAAGATTATTTTTATCTGTTTTCCCTTTTTTTTAACAGTTTCCTTTTTAACTTGATACTGGAAAATCTAATTGTACTTGTGCAACTTGATTCTTGAGAATCTTTATGATAAATGCCTTGAGAAATGAGAGGGCAAATTTTGGGGTACAACAATATCTTTCTCGAATAATCTCAATCAAGCAAAGAATATAGAGTATACAATAAAAGGTTACATATTATTGAAGAATCCGTGCATGTTTCCTTTGATGAATCTTATCCAAAATCGATAGGAAAAGGTGTTGTTTTTTATGGTGCAGGTGTATCTTCGGAAATCATACTAAAAGATCCTAAAGAAAGTGACTCTAGACCTATAATAGTTAAGGAGTAGCTGGACCAAGTAGCCGAAGAAAGAGAGGAAGATCATCCAAGTAATTAAAGTGATCTTCCTTTGGAATAGAAAACCTCTAAGGATCATATCATCAATAACATTCTAGGAGATATCTCAAAGGGAGTTACCACACGGTCTAAGATAAGTAACTTTTGTTATCATTTTACTTTTGTCTCTCAAATTGAACCTAAAAACTCCAAAGATGCTTTACTCGATGAACATTGGTTTTCAGCTATACAAGAGGAACTAAATCAGTTTAAGAGAAATGAGGTTTGGGACCTTATCCCTCCTCCACGAGAGCATCGAGTAATTGGTACTAAATGGGTGTTTAGGAACAAATTAGATGAAAAGGAAATAATAACTCACAACAAGGCTCGTCTTGTTGCTCAAGGGTATAACCAAGAGGAAGGCATTGATCATGAGGAAACTTATGCTCTGGTTGCCCGACTCGAGGCTATACGCCTTCTGCTTGCCTATGCATGTTCACAAAATTTCAAGTTATTTCAAATGGATGTTAAGAGTGCTTTTCTCAATGAAGAGGTATATGTATCTCAACCTCTCGGTTTTGAAAATTTTGAGTTTCCTAACTATGTGTTACAAACTTAAGCCTGCTTTGTACGGTCTTAAACAAGTCCTTAGGGCTTGGTACGAGCATCTTAGAAAATTCTTAATAGATCAAGGATTCTACTAACATATCTTTGGTCAAGGAATTCTCTAAGCTAATGCAAGGAGAATTTGAAATGAGCATGATGGGGAGTTAAACTACTTCCTCGGTATTCAAATCAAGCAACTTAATGAAGGGACTTTTGTAAGCCAAACAAAGTATTTCAATGGTCTACTCAAGCGCTTTGACATGGCAAACTCCAAAGAACTCGACACTCAAATGCCTATGACGGTGAATTTGGACCGAGATGAAAATGGTAAGCCTGTCGATATAAAAAGGTATAGATGTATGATTGGTTCTCTTATTTATCTTACCACATCTCGTCCAGATATTATGTTTAGTGTTTGCATGTGTGCTAGGTTTCAATCATGTCCCAAGAAATCACATTTAAAAGCCGTAAAATGCATACTTAGGTACCTTTGTGGTATGTCAAAGTATGAACTTTGGTTCTCTAAGGGTAGTAATTTTTCTTTAGTTGGCTATTCCGACTCTGACTTTTCCGGTTGTAAATCGGATAGGAAAAACACTAGTGGGACTTGCCATTTCTTCTCAAACTCCTTAGTAAGTTGGCATAGCATAAAGCAAGTTTCTATTGCTTTGTCAATTGTTGAGGCGGAATACGTTGCAGCTAGTAATTATTGTGCCCAAATTTTATGGCTCAAACAATAATTACTCGACTTCAATGTTAAACTTGAACATATTCCTATTTTTTGTGACAATACAAGTTCCGTTAATTTAACCAAGAATTCGGTTTTGCATTCACGCACAAAACATATTGAAATTATACATCATTTCCTTAGAGATCATGTAGAAAAGGGTGACGTTGTATTCGAGCATGTTGATAGCAAAAATCAACTTTCCAATATTTTTACAAAACCACTCACGACAGAACCTTTCTTCCACATTCGTAGAGATCTTTGTGTTCTCGATATCTCAGATAGGTTGCAACTTGACTAAGTTGCATGCTCTTTATTTTATGATTGTATATTCCTTCATAATCTACTATGTATAATGCAAGTGTTAGTGAGGGCATTCGTCTTCAACCATCCATGGAGGTAATATCATTCTTATCTATTTGACCACTCCTGATCATGCACAAATGTTAAAATTGCTTTACATATGTATTTTTGATCCTTGACATAGTTGATGTATGTGTAGGCTTTATATTTATTGTATGAATGGTATGACTTTATATGAAAATCTTGAAAATTAATTTTTTTTTCATGAGCCAACTCATTGTTGAAGCGGTCGGCGCACACTGAAGCGTTCCCTATTTTTCAAAAATGTGTCTGTATGCATCGACACAGAACCTGTTTAGGTTGATGCATCATTGATTTACTCAACCTCTCTTTGTATGATTTACATCTATTATATGTGGCCATTCTCTCTTTCATTACTCTTTCCTTTACTCTCATCCTCTCAAACCCTAAAAATCCTTTCCACTATCAACCCTAAAACCCCTTTGTTATGGCTTCATCAAGAGTAACTAAGAAGAGAACTTTCAGCGGTAGTTCTTCTCAAAGACAATCCGACATTTCGGTAACTGCTTTATCTTTTCTCTCTGATGATCTTGTTGAAACTTATGAATAAAATTTTGGCTAGAGGAAAATTGTCAAATAATTTGTGCTTTATATGAAATTTGCGGGTCACATGCATCTTCCAAAAATTATTGAACTACTTAGGTTTCAGAAATTTCATATGTTTCTTGAATGTGATACTCATTATTGAAGAGTTGGTTAGGTTATTATATGCGGGTGTTCAAGGGAAGTTTGAGAACTTTGACTTTAGGTATAAGATTAATAACAAGTTGTTTAAGGTTGATTCTCATGTATGGAAATATTTATTTGGTATGTTGCCATGAAGAGTGGTGCTATTAAGACCTCTGACAGTGAGCTTGCTCATGATTATGACTTTAAAAATGCTCTGAATTCCATGCTAAAAAATACATTTAGTAACAAGGTAGTTGCTAGAAATTTGTTTCCTAAGTCTGTTACCACTGGAGCTCTAAATCCACTAGACAGGATTCTCTTTTGGATCGTATGTCACATTATTCGTCTCAAGAAGGGTGGGCATTCTCGTGTGGATAGACATGAAGTTCAGCTGGTGTATGTCATCAAGAACAAGATTAAGGTTCACTGGCCTTATTATTTTTCAAGCAGGATTTTTGATATTCAGAAATTAGGTAGAGGTACTGCTTTATTCTATCCCTCGTTTATTCAGAGAGTTCTAATTCGGGAGAATATTGGTGTCCCTGGAATTTCGTATGTTGGTATTTCTCCTGATCAAGAATTCACTAAGAAGACTCTCATGTTGATGGGCCATCAGTGGGATCCTAAGATAATGAAGTATACGTATATTGTAAGGTGTACATCAGTAAAACTTCAGAATAGTGATGAGGAAGAAGATGAGGAAGAAGACGAGGCACAAGAAGAAGAAGAATAAGAAGAGGGTGTGGAAGCCATGGAGGAGGACACCCAAGTGCCTCAAGGAAACAATTCTGATGTGTTGGCACTATTGGAAAGGATGCAAATTTAGCAACAAGAAAATGCATCAATTCAAAATGAAAGACTCACCAACCTCTATAATATTGTTCGGGTTCAAGGTGAAACCTTTGATGCCTACACCACCACCCAAGCCCAAAGGTACAGTACGCTACATGGCATGTTGCAAACACAATCTTAAAACTTTTCTTCCTTCACGTCTACCTACATGCAACATTTTCCCATCAACCATCCACCAGGGGAACCTCAAAACCAAGGGGATGAGAACATAGAGCATTGCTTTGTTTTGATGCTTTGTAGTGCATTTTGTGACTTTCGTTATTTTCATGTCCTGATTATGTTATTAGTCATTTATTTTCCTAAAAACTTACTATGTGTTTGTTGTTTTATGGTTGAACTCATTTGGTTTGTAATGGACTTAATGTGTTTGTTTAATTATTTCACTATTATATGTTTTGCACTAGACTCATTTTATGTGAATGGTTGTTGGTGTTTTAGGTTGCAAAATAGATGATGATTATGCAATTTAATATGTTTTTGTTACTCTGGACCTTGTGTTTTTCTATTTTTGATGATGTCAAAGGGGGAGAAGAGAATAGAAGGAATATAGTGAGCAAGAGGTTGCAGATTTGTGTCCTACGGAATGCACAAATTCAGGGGGAAGATATTCGATTAAGGCCCTCGATGAATTGAACAGAAAATTTTCTTAGGTTTTGCCATCATAAAAAGGGGGAGCTTATGAGGATAAAGTTCCTCTACCCTTGTTTTAATGATGTCAAAACATGAACATGCTCTTGATTTGGGTTGGCTTTATGGACAAACTTGCTAGTAGAATGGTTGGCATGAAAATCCTTGAGAATAAGCTTTTTTGGGTGTTTTTACTATTTTTGTCGACTCATGCAAAAATAATAGGTCGACTCATGGATTGAAGAAGTCATCGCATCAAGCTTGGGTCTACTTGCATCGACTCTTCTGGTCAACTCACATTGGGAAGAAATTTTTTCACTATTTACGTCGACTCAAGCTAAAGTTAGGTCGACTCATGAATCGAAGAAGATCAATTCATCATGCTCAGGTCTGCTCGCGTCGACCCTTCAGGTCGTCTCACGCTAGGAGAAAAATTATTTTTGTTTGCGTCGACTCATGTCCTGTTGCGGTCGATTCACTGCTTCCTCAAAGGTCTTCCTACAATTCTTGGGAGTGCTTGCGTTGAGTAGGTCTTCTGCATGAGTTGACCACCCGCTTCTTTCACTCTATTTTCTGCTATATTTTTGGTCTTGACTATTTGGTAACATATAAATATCAATTGGCATTCATCATTGAAGGTTAACAAGAAAAAGTGAAAGATGTACATACAACTTCTCATCATCTTCCTCCTCTCCTTGCATTCATCAACAATTACACATAACAATTTTTGTTGATTAAAGTGCAGAGTTGTGGTGATAACATTCAAATTGAAGATTGATTTCAGATTTGGGTTGAAAATTGAGTGGGTTTTTTCTTGAATAAAACCGTTAGGGTTTTATCCTCCAAGGTTCCGTTTAGTGTGGGGGTTTTTGCACAAGTCTTTGCTTCATTGAATTCAGCTGAGTGAAAGGGTTGAGAAACGATGGGTTTGCTCAATTAAGTAGTGGTAACCGGAGGATTGTGAAGAAAGATTTAGGGTCAAATTTCTTGAGATCGAAATCAGCCAAGTGAAATATTTGTAAACGAAGAGTTCATTCAATCAAGTAACGGTAATCGGAGGTTTATTAAAAGAGACTGGCATACTTTGTTTGGTTTGAACCAAGGGGAGAGAAGGGAATAGTTTCATCATCAACAATTGGTTTGTATATAGTAAAGACTATATCTTCTCTTGTAACACTTTGCGACTTAATATCATATATCTCAATTCTAGATTTTAGAATTGGAGGCAGACATACCCTACGTGAGGACGACAAGGGGAATTGCCTTAACAATTCGTGTGTTGTTTCTCTTTTCCTATCCTTTTATTTTCGTTTGTTATAATTTATGTGATATTGATTGTTCAATTCATTTTACCGTGATTGTAGTGATTCAAAATTAGTTTACAATAATCATAGCAATCAGTTTGATTATTATCAAGGAAAATTCATCACTACAATTAAGTAAAATTGAACTTGTTGTATTTTTGCACACCAAGTGTTTGATAAATTGATTAACACACAAATTAGTGATTTTGTCAAGTTTTATCTTAAACAACTCATTGGAAGTAGTATGTACTCATTGATATTGTTTAAGTTATTGATTAGTAAGTAATAGTATTGATTCATTTCTCATCATAAGAATTCCATTCGGTTTTGCATATCCGATCTTTTCAATAATAGATCATTTAGACGATTTTGATTCAGGATGCTTTCGCATCATTTCTAAACAAATTTTAAAAGTGCAATTTTTAAATAAATATCTACTCAATCCCCCTTCTAGATCCATCTCATCATCTAACATTGGAAAGGCGGAGACCCGAGACACACACCTTTCATTTACCAGTAGGTGAACGTACAGTCACACTAGAGAACATGTACATGTTAATGTATCTCCCTATTGTTGGTAATGTGGTGAATGAGCCGATTCAACAACCCAATTCTTTATGCAAGAAAATGTTGGGCAAATATATGGTGGATGGAACTGTTGTTAGGGGCCAAGGTATTTTATTAACCGAACTTAAATCACATTATGGGACTCTTGGGTTGAATGAAAATTCATCTGAGGAAGAAAAAATAATTAAAGCTAGAAAATATATTATAATACTATTTGGAAGCCTGTTATTCCCTGAAAGTACATGTAATAATGTCAATTTTATGTATCTAAGTTTTCTTAGAGACTTTGATAAAATAAAAAAATATAGTTAGGGTTCTGCTGTTTTAGCCTATCTATACATTTCATTATGTAAAAATGCAACAAACGACAAATGTACTCTTAATGGAAGCGCTTTTCTTGTTCCAAGCAGGGGTTGGTGGAGAATGGACCCCCCTAACCCTATCAACGACCATCCGTTCATGTTCCCTTGTGCAACAAAGTAAATCTATAGCGTAAATAATTTATCATCTCTCTCTTTGCTAAATAGATGTACATAATTAATTATTTTTTTCATTCCTTTAGGTATTGTGTAAGAGGTATGAATTACATCAAGAATCCAAGACAAAACGTCGCTCTATATCATAATCTTTTGGATCACCTTGGCCCGGACGATGTACATAATACCTCTAAACTTCTCTTCTTTTAACTTATTTATTTTTAAATTTATCATTATTCTGATTTAATTTTATCCACAGTTTATCTAGAGACCATATTTGGGTTTGGACTTTGGACCATGAATCCAACCTCAAGAATGTAGCAGGTTGGCCTGCAAAAACTACAATCATATGGTTCAACGTTATAGAGATGCACCACGGCGACCTTGTCAAGATACAGTTCAGAATGCATTAAGAAATACCAGCCGATCCAACTTGTTTATCACCTTGACATCTCAAAAGGGTCGACGCTGAATAGGATGTTAATAGTTGGAAAGATTTCGCTCTGGAATGGTATAAGATATGGAATAGGCGTGGCCGACATGTCTTACAATTTCTTGTTTTCCTCATCCAGAATAATATGCGACACACAAATCAATATACTGATTGGTACAAATCAGTTATTAACCCTAAAATGTTTGTGCCTCACCCGAGGTATTTGATCGATCCACGCACATAATGGGCACAACCCTCAAATCCCCAACAACACTACCAACAATCATACACCATCCAACAACAACCCCAACAACAAACTCAACACACATCAACCTCCCATCAAACACCACGATGATACAAATCCACAAACATCAAACTCCAATCACAACCTCAATACCAATACACTCATATGCCCCACACCTAATCACAGTACCAAGAACACCAACCATACATTCGTCAACCCGATGTGGACCCCTCATCATGTCACCTTGGCCCAAACCTTGGCATACCTGAAGAATATTCCCCAACCAACTCAACTTACGATCAACCATCACATCACCATAGCACCCAACAATCACATTACCAAACTCCGTAAGATTTATTTCCTTTTTACCCCCCTTATTCATACGACCAGTGCTATCGACCACCCATGGAACCCCACTCCCACCAATACGACCAAACTTTGAGGGTATGGGTAACTAGAGGTGTTCATTGGTTCGGATAAATCCGAACCAAACCATAATGTTTGGGTTGGATATTTTTTCAGTTTGAGCAAGAACCTAACCAAACCAATGAAATCCGATGACAATTGGTTCGGGCATCAGATTTTCAATTTTATATCTACAAACTCAACCTAAACCAATTATAATTCATTATCATGAAAATTACTACCAATCATTCAAGTTCAAGAAGAAAAAAGTGAAATGTCATATCTGGACAAGTTATTCTATTTTAATTTGTTATTAGAAAATTGTTAGTGTATTGTGGTAAATGGGCGTGGAGATATGAAACACATTCATTATCATACTAGCTCAAGTGACTACGTATAGATTCAAAAGCCTTGATGTTATATATTTTTCTTGTTAAATATTTTAGAATCTACTAGGGAAAAATTATTAGTCTAATATTTACGATTAAACACTATTAATACTATATTTTTATATTTATTATGAAAAATTAATTTATGTAAATAAGTTATTTTTTCCAAATATTTTTGTATTTTTTATCTATCTGACCAATCCAACCCAAACCAACCCGTTGTTTCTCGGTTCGGTTCGGTTTGAGCTTTATCACAAAAAATTTCAAATCCAATCCAAAACAATCTATATAATTTTAATTGGTTTGGGTATTAGATTCTCTCAAAACTGAACCAAATCGGCCCGCGAACACCCCTATGGATAACCGACTGTTTGAAAGTGAATCTTCTAGATATGCTGATATGACGAATTTCATGGATCTTGAACGCATTAACTTCGCATGCCCCCCACTCAACCGCAACAAGAAAATCGTCGAAACACACCACGAGTTAGGCAATAAAGCAAGTGCGAAACCACAAGTCGTTATCGAGTCCCGAGAGACAACTAAATAATATGTAACTTTTATTCTCATTATGTAATCGTTTAATTATTATTGAAAATTGAACTTTCATTTACAACAAAATGTCTTTTATTTCTTTTAACAAATTTTTTAAAAAAAATACACTTTACACCTAGGCGCCATCTCAAATGGCTTATAGAACAATCACATGCACTTAAACGTCATATCATTTAACATAACCTTTAAAAAAATCAATGCAAATACCATCTCACTTGACTAATGTATGTTAACATTTGCTAAAGCATGAAATTGGTTATTTGTATTTTTTTCTTTTTAATACTTGATTGTTGAAAAAAATTCTAAAATTGTCAATAATAGCTTTTGTTATAGATAATTTTGAAAAATCGAAATGTCAACTTAGAAAAGAAAAATGAAAAATAAAACTAACTTTTCTTTTCTCTTTCTTGTTCGTTCTTTCTTCTAAATAAATCAAATTCAGTTGCGGTTAACAGAGTAGAAATTTGGGTTCGAGATAAAGTAAATCTGCAGAAGAAATCAACGGAGATTACAAAAGAGTGATCAATTCAACAAGTATTGTTAATGGTTTTCAGCATCGAACCTTACCTCTGATCCTGATTTTCCATGGACGCACCTCGTAAACACCAGGTTCTCTTGTTAATTATACCTAAATCTTGTTTAATTTTGTGTGAAAAAACCGTTGAATTATTATAGATTACTGGTATTTTTGTTCAGGTATCGTTGCGAGGAGCGAGTGCGAAGGAGATTACGCGAGATGATCTTCTCCAGAAGGTTTCGCGGGAAAGAGAGCTTCGGAATTATGCAAAACGTGCTGCTGCTGCTGCTCTCTTCGTTCAGGTTCGATATCTTTGCCTTTTTTTTTTTGATTCGTATAGAAATTTCAAGATTTAACTTGATGGTTCCTTGATTGCATGCTAAGAATTATAGATTAGATAGGACCAATGTTTTATAAAATGGTCACAGTCACGTAAAGGCTTTCGCGATTTTGGTCGGTATAGGTGCTTTCGCGATTTTGGTCGGTATAGGTGCTGTGGCGATTTTGGTCGGTACAGGTGTCGTGCAAAATTTGTTCTGAAATATAAAAACGGTGTCGGTATCGGTATTTGCTGATGCCGTTTTGTCACAACCGTTTTCACTGTCGCGGCCGTTTTTTAAAACCCTGGATAGGACTTTTTAACTGGAAAAGAAGGGACAACAAGGGATGGGCAATGTTGCGATGAACTAGTTAGTAGTTTTATACTGACATTCAATGTGAAGTCGAGATTGAATTGTGATAAGACTAGACCGGATAAAATTAGAAATAATAATATTAGAAAGATTATTAGGGTATAACACCTACAGTAAAAAAATTGGTAGTAAAATAATTAGTGAAAAATATACTTAAGTGGTTTGGGCTTGTAGAGAGAAGATCGGTAGATTTTGTGGTAAGAAGAATAAATTATATGGAGAGAAGTCAAACAGACATAGAAAAACTATAAAAGAAGTTATTAAGAAAGAACTTGAGATTAACGATTTGGATTGGATAGAACATTATTTGGATTGGATAGAACATCATGGCAAAAGTTGATCCTTCTAGTATTTAGTGAGATAGGGCTTGATTGTTGTTCCTTGAGTTGAGACACGGTGAAGTTTTATTTTAGTTTTTTTAATTGAGACCTGGTTTGGATAAATTATTGAACCTGTAGTTATTAGAAATAGAAAGTTGAAATGATTTTGTACCGACTGAGAAACGTTGTTAAATATCCGGTTAGCGGCGGTATACCAATATTGTGTATCGGAATTTTGGATATCTAATACAAAAGCGGATATTGCATTTCAACTCCGCTATGCTCAAAATAGCGGCTCTTTTTCTGGTATACCGATATAGCCGCTATGTATTGATAACAGAATTAGTTAATGTTGAAAACTTTTTTAGCGGTGGACCAATATTAAAAATAAAATTTGAAGTGGTGGAGTACCCATTACCTACGTAAACAAACACAACTCTCATATCTCTTGTGCCTTGATTACCTTCACTTACGTGTTTGTTTACTCTTCTCCTTCACTTTGTTGCCCTTCCTTCATCTTTTATCACTAGTTAGACTTAGAAGATTTTTTAATTATTATCTCTAATTATAAGACCCTCTTGAGTTTTTTTCTTGTCTCTTTTTATAAGATCCTCTTGAGTTTTTTTTTGTCCCTTTTTATAAGACTCTCTTGCGTTTTTTTTTTTTTGTCCCTTTTTACAAGACCCTCTTCAACTTTCAAAATGCATTAATTATTTTTTTCAAACATACCCCTAATTATATTACATCTTTTTCTGCAATGTGTAATAAATACATTTATATAAACATTAATTATTTCTCTCTTCTAAGGATATACTTGTAAAATTGTACAAATAGTCAATAAATTTAATACTTTAACCAATTTTCTTAATTAGCGTAATTTGGTCTACGGGATCTTATATTTAGGGACGGAGGTAGTAGTTGTTTTTAAGTTTGAACGATTCTTAATTTTTGAATTTTAAGTCATTTTTAATTTTTGTTTTTAGCTTTCTGCAGCATTGTTTAGTTGTTTGAACTTGAGATTTTCAGTTTAATGTCAAGCCAATATTTTAATATCTATTTATGTAACTTTTGTTTGTGTGTAGCATGTTTTATTTTATATATAATTGTTTATTTTAATTGTTTGCTGCTTCTGCTGTGCCCGCTACGCTATTCGATATTTCCCATGTCGGTTTTTTGGTGATCCTCTATTTTCCGCGATCTGCCTGACTAAGAGTCTTATAAATAATAGTTTATCGCATAAGTTAAAAACATTTTTGCATGATTCTTCTGATCTTGTATTGGTCTTCATTCGGACCTCATGTTTGTATCAAACTAGCGAAATGACAACTTTTTCTTAATTTTGAAAGAGAGTATGGAGGCGCTTCAAGGTTACAAAAATGGTTGCTCTGCAGCTTCAGCAGGAGTGGGAGATGTCGGTGAATAATTATAATGGGGTGATGACTGCAAATTGGATTTCAAACAACTTGTTGAGGCCATTTCTGTTCTTTGTGACTCGGTTCTCAAATTGGTATCGAAAGGTTCATAGCAAGAAAACAGACTCTATGAGGATCTGCTTTACAATCTTATTGGAAAGCCTGAATTCTTCTGGTATATATTCCCTCGTTTTTATTTTCTCTTATTAGGCTTCAAGTTAGCGTTCCAATTATGCTGCTCATTTTGATGTGATGGCATGCCTACATCTTATATGAAATTATGAATGGAAGATACTTTCTGTTGCTTTGTTTTTCCGTAGCTTTTAAAATTCGATAGACCTATTTTCCCTTTTCTTGTTAACACTAACACACATACTTAATATATGTTTAATGGATCTATTCCTTTCTTTGTATAGATTCAAAGCTGAACTATTGCTTTTTGGCGATTGGTACTTCTGAAGAGAGAATAATTTGGTGTTACCAGGCACAGCGACTTATTTCTCTTGGGTTTTCGGTTCTTTCAGAGTATAGTGAATGCAATTCAGGGGCTCAAGATATTACTGTTGTTACATCTCTAGCAATGCGTATTCTTGTAATGTTAACTGATCTAAAAGGATGGAAAGGCATTACAGATGACAACTGCTTAGATGCAGATTTAGCCGTGAAAGGTTTAGTTGAGTTCATAGGGAGTAGTAAAAGTGGCAGTTATGTTTCTATTGCCAGATATATTAGTGCATTGGATAAACACTCTTCCCAGATGAAAGTTGTCACCCAGGCTGATGAGAAGTTTTTTATTACTGCAAGTGCAATAACTTTAGCTGTGCGGCCCTTTTCACTGACAAACTTTGATGGAGAAAGGCCTTGTATGCTGAATGGCAACCATGCTGCTAAGCAGTATATTTTATATCTAATGTCTATTCCTTGGCTAGTGCAACATATCCCACCTGTTCTTCTGCCTGCTTTAAAACACAAATCGATTATGTTCACGTGTTTTCAGGCACTATTGGTAAGCATATTTAGAGTTTCATGTGCAAAATTAATAACTGTCTCTTTTATTTTATGAGAATTTGTTCTCTTTTATAGTTTTTTTTTTTCATTATGAAAATTTCCATTCTTATATTTTGATGTCACTGATGGATCATGCAAATGTAACCCATATGTTTGTGTATAATTAATTCCAACTTTTGACTTTCTGAGTTGATATGTCATAATTGTGCATGTACATTTAACTTCTATATTCTTATGTAATTTGTTGGATATTGTAGTTTTAAGTTTTATACATCAGAGATGGAACTTTGTTTAAACTGAAAAACTCAAGGTTGTTTAATTTGAATATATAATGGTTCTTTGCTTATTTACTCTATTTGTAAAAGATATAAAACAATGACTCAAAGGTGAAATTTCATTCATTCTTTTATTTTTTGTTGCAAAGGGAAGTCTCTCTCTGAAGTATTAAGATGCTGCCATCATTTCTGTCTCTAGAGTCAATAAGATCATTGATTTGTATAACTTCATAGATTATGCCTTATGATTCAAACATATCAGAACTGATCAAAATCTGACAGGTGATGACAGATTTTGAAAGAGGATGTTTTAATGGAGATGTCAGAGTTGGTTAACTCAGAAGTTCTCGTTTCTTTCAAGGATATTCCGCCAGTTGGTTGGTCTCTTGCTAACTTTATATGTCTAGCAACAGGGAAGGAAAACAATTATGTAGACTCCGGATCCTTCAATCAAGGTCTAGACTGTGCATTGTACGTCCATGTTATTGTCACTCTAACAGAAAGCCTACTCGCATGTCTTGATAATATTGAATGGCTCAAAAAGAAGAAATCTCTTCAAACTGATGCCGAAAGTTCAACCCACGAGTCGTTAATAATGCCATACATGGATCAATTTAGGCCTGTCTGTCAGCAATGGCATCTCACAAATCTTTTGGCATCAGTGAATAGAGATGCCACCAACAAGGCTGAGACTTCGATCTCAAACAGTCTGGAATGTTTGGGGAAGCTAGATCTGTGTGACATTGCACTTTTTTATTCTAACTTACTTAGAGTATTTTCAGCCTTCAGTCCAATTCGTGGATCTTTACCAGTTCTTAACATGCTATCATTTACTCCTGGATTTCTTGTGAGATTGTGGAGTGAACTTGAGGATTCCTTTTTCTCTGAAGACAATCATATGTCGGATAATCACTTAAGTGAAAATGGAAACCATAAAGCTTTTGAGAAGATTCCAAAACAGGCAAGTAAAGATGGGGCCAGTAAGTGGGTCAGCGTACTTCATAAATTTACAGGTAAGTCACAAACCGCAACAGACTGCACAGATCCCATTGACAGTCACTCTGCACCTAGCAAAGTGAATTTAGAACCATCAGATGTATGGGACATAGAACCTATGAGGCAGGGCCCACAAGGCATTCCAAAAAGTATGTTTGCGGTGCTTCATCTTTTCTGTGCAACCTATTCTCACCTGCTTTTAGTTCTTGATGACATAGAGTTTTATGAGAAACAGGTAGCAGCTTAGTTTCTTATTGTCCCAGTCCTTTTATGAATAAGTTCACATTTTCAGAAACTAACTTTCTAGAGAATTTGATAACATTGTTAGGTTCCATTCAAGTTAGAGCAGCAACGGAGAATTGCATCAATGCTTAATACCCTAGTCTATAATGGCCTGTCTCATGTTAGTGGTCATCGTAATAGGCCCCTCATGGATTGTGCTGTCCGATGCTTACATTTAATGTATGAAAGGGATTGCAGACATCCATTTTGTCCTCCTGATTTGTGGCTTTCTCCTGCTAGAAAAAGTCGACCACCAGTTGCAGTTGCTGCTAGAACTCATGAAATTATTTCAGCCAACCTGAGATCTGATGATTCATCATCTTCTCCGAGTCTAGGCTCTGTTATCACTGTGACTCCCCATGTTTTCCCATTTGAAGAAAGGTACTCCCTCCGTCTCATAAAAAGTGTCATATTTTAGTAATGCGCGGTTCTTAAGAAAATGATTAGATGTGTTGGTTTTAGTGAAAAATACCATTTACTAGATTACCCCTATTAATTGTAGTTAATAGAGTTGTTGAATAAAGTGATAGTTAATGAATAGGGATATAGTAATGGAAAAATAATAATAAATGATGCATTGGAATTGTAAATGGACAATTATTTTGAGACTCAGAAAAAGTGCAAATGAGACACTTTTTATGAGATGGGGGTAACTACTAGCTCTTTGACTGTGACCGTTATGAGGCCTCTTGCTTGTCATAAATTCTATTTTATTCAATTCTGCTTACTGTACTTTCTATCCTTTTGACATTTCCATTATCTCATCAACTGGACCTTTAGATTAGAACGATAAAACTTAGGGAAAAAGAGATACTGACCACAAGAGTTAGAAATAGAACTTAATCTTAGTTTTTTTTTTGGTTGTGTAAGTTTCCTATTTTAGCAAAACTTTTAACGAGTATCTTCACCGTGTAATACTGTTAAAGAGTCCCACATCAGACATTATAGGGCTTGAACATATGTTTATAAGTAGGGGTAGTTCTCACTTTACATACCGGTTTCGTAAGGCTGGGTTAGGCTTAACCACAGTCAGAGTTGTCAATAACGGGCGCTCCAGCCGCTATCGCGGCGCATTGTAGCGGTGTGACACCCCCCGCGCGATATGCAGGGTGCGGTGGCAGAGATGGAAAAGCGGCCGCTTCAGCCGCGTTACCGGGTCGCGGGAAATTCCCGGGCAGAGCGACTCTGGTTCTCTTTTTTTTTTTTTAAACAATTTTCTGAGCCAAATACTTAAATGCCCCTGTTTTAAAATAGTTTTTAAACAATTTTTGTTTTCTTTCTCCCTCATTCGCTGGGTTCTATCGTGCCCTAATTCCTCAACTCTCCTTCTACGATTCTGCCGCCATCTCCCTGCAACTCTCCTTCTGCCATCTCAGGTAATTTCTTCTAATTCTTCAATTTATTCTACTTCAACTTATTCTACTTCTTTTCTTTCTACTATTTCTTTCTACTTTCTACTTCTTCTATTTTGTTTTGTTGTAAACACCGTTTCTTTCTATTTTGAAGAAGTTGAAGATGAAGAATTGGAGGAATATGAAGAAGATGAAGAATTTGAGAAATATTTTGATGATGCTACATGATTTCTATGTTTGCTTGAATTTTCATATAATAGTACTAAGTTGGAATTTGAATCTTTATGTTTTGAATCTTGATTAAACATTGTTCTTTACTTGACATTAGATTTTATAAATATTTTATGAGTATTGTGAAGTTAGTTTAGTATTACATGACATATGGTTTTATAGATTATTATATAATTATTAGTATACAAAAAGTTATCCCGCTATTCGGGATTCCACTATTCCAACTATTTTCACTTTTGGAGGTCGGCTGCTCCGCTCCGCTATCCGGGATTAATAACTCTGTCCACAGTTCTAAAATGTTATTCGAGCCAGATTCAAGAATTAAGATCCGTTGGACCCACCTGCTCTCTACTTTCTGCTATCACGTTATCCACCATTTATATCCACACTCTAGATGTCTAGTATTTGGAAATGCCGCAATTAGGTGACTAGGGGTGGACCACAATGAAGACAGAATTTCCAGCACACCCCCTCACTCTCGGGCCTCAATGAGCCTGAAGCGTGGAATATGCAGGTAGGGATGTCAACTTGCACCTATTAGTGGGGATCTCCGCGGGGATTTCCCATTTGGAGTCCCAAATATGGGGAATTTTCCCCCCGCGGGGATAGGGATGGGGAATAAAGTTCTCCCGAAGGCACATTGGGGATGGGGATGATGAACATATCCCCCGCCTCGTTGAGTCACAGTCCCGCACTAAAATACCATAATGTCGTTAATTAATATATAATTTAACATTTCTATGTAGGTGTATTTGTCATTTCAAATAACTTATTTTATAAACAAATGTAAAACACATATGTAATGTTAGTAAGAGAGAGATATCTAAATGATTATTTTAATTTTTTTTTAAGTTTGAAAATTTGGTGTTCATGAATCTCAAGATTAAATATTTATTGAATTAGGAGAGACTAAGAGACATTTAAGTTAAACCGTGTTTTGAAAGCACTACGGAGACTTTATTATATATAAAGAGATTACAACTAATTACACGATATGATCGATGTGGGACTATTCTACATACAAATATTCTTAACACTATATATATTTACAAATATCAACACTCCCCCTCAAGCTGGAGCATATAAGTCAAATGCACCAAGCTTGCCACATATATAATTAGTTCTGGGGCTTCGCAGAGATTTTGTAAACAAATTTGTCAATTGATCATTAGAGTTGACAAAGCTTGTGACGATGTCGTCAGATTCAATCTTCTCTCAGACAAAGTGACAGTCTATCTCAATATGTTTGGTCCTCTCATGGAAGATTGGATTTGAAGCAATGTGCAATGCAGTTTGATTATCACATATAAGTGTCATTGGTCTTGCTTCTTCAATTTTAAGTTCTTTGAGCAACTGTTTTAACTAAAATGAGTCCACATGTTGCCATTGCCATGACCCTATACTCTGCCTCGGCGCTTGATCTTGCAACTACATTTTGTTTCTTACTTTTTCAGGATATAAGATTTGCTCCAACAAGTACACAATACCCAGAGGTGGATCGTCTATCAATTGGTGATCCTGCCCAATCAGCACCAGAGTATCCAACTATCTGAGTATGTCCTTTATCTTCATACACTAAACCTTTTCTTGGAACACATTTGATGTATCTTAGAATCCGGATAACAACATCCATGTATTCCTGACAAGGGGAATTTAAGAACTGGCTTACCACACTAACTGCAAAAGAAATGTCTGGACGAGTGACTGTGAGATAATTCAACTTTCCAACCAATCTCCTATACCTTCCCGAGTCTGATAGAGGCTCCCGCTGATTCGGTAGTAGTTTGACACTTGGATCCATAGAAGTATCAACTGGTTTAGCGTTCAACAAACTTGTTTCTTCCAAAATATCCATAGCATATTTCCGCTGAGAAATCACCAAACCATCTTTAGATTGGGCTACCTCAATATCCAAGAAATATTGGAGTTTACCAAGATCCTTTGTCTGAAATTGGTTCGAAAGATGTTGTTTCATCTGGAGTATTCCCGACTCATCACTATCAGTTATGACAATATCATCTACATACACAATAAGATAAATACACCCTCGGACTGAGTGACGATAAAAGACAGAATGATCAGCTTCACTACGGACCATACCAAATTGTTGTACTATAGTGTTGAATCTGCCAAACCAAGCTCTCGGAGATTGCTTAAGACCATAAAGAGACTTGTGTAGCCTATATTCGATGACTCTCCCTGAGCAACAAACCCAGGTGGTTGCTCCATATATACTTCCTCTTCAAGATCACCATGTAAAAATGTATTTTTGATGTCAAGTTGATGAAGAGACCGATGTCGAATGGCTGCAATGGCTAGAAGAAGTCTAACAGATGCCATCTTGGCTACATGCGAGAAGGTAACACTATAATCCAATCCAAAAATCTGAGTATATCCCTTGGCTACCAAACGAGTTTTAAAACGATCAATCTTACAATCTGGATCAACCTTCAATGTATAAAGCCAACGACAACCTACTAAAGAATTTCCAGTGGGTAGAGGAACTAGTTCCCAGGTACCACTGCTTTGAAGAGCACACATTTCATCAATCATTGCTTGCCTCCACTCAGGGTGAGATAATGCTTCACCTGGAGATTTAGGAATAGAAACAGAAGACAAAGAGGACAAACAAGTATACTGCAAAGGGGAAAGACGATGATAACATAAATCAATATAATATGGAGAAGGATTTCGTGTTTGACGTATACCTTTGTGAAGGACAATTGGAAAATCAGACTCAGGTTGCAGGATCGAATCCGGTGATGGCGATAGCGTCGGAGGAGAGTCTGCAATGACCTCAGGGACAGGTACGACTTCAGGGACATGTACAACCTCAGGGACAGGTATGACAGACGTTGGTTTACGACGCTATGTTTGAAGTGGGCGAGAATTGGGGGGTTAACCGTATGGATTTCTCGCGGGATAGGTTCCCTAAAATGATGGGGGGTAATGGGAAATGGGACTTCCGGAAGAGGTGTGGGAGTACTTTCCTGAAGGGGTTCCGGAGTGATTTCGGTGCACGCAAAATATGGCACAGACTCGAAGAAGGTAACATCGGCCGATATCAGGTATCGTTGCAAGTGTGTGAGTAGCAACGATAATCCTTTTGGGATCGATGATAACCAAGAAAGACACACTTTAATGATCGAGCTGATAGTTTATCAAGATCAGGGGAGAGATTATGCACAAAACATGTAGACCCGAAGACTCGAGGAGGAATTGCGTGAAGAGGAGAGTTTGGAAACAGGATTGAATGAGGGATTTTATTATTAAGGACAGATGAGGGCATGCGGTTTATGAGATAACAGCCTGAGCACAACATTCCCCCAAAGTCTGAGAGGGACATTACCATGGAGAAGTAGAGTCCGAGTGGTTTCTACGAGATGTCGATTTTTGCGTTCGGCTACCCCGTTTTGTTGAGGTGTATGAGGGCAAGATGTTTGGTCCAGAATACCATTGGATGACATAAAAGATTGAAATTGTTGGGATAAATATTCACGTGCATTGTCACTTCTTAAGGTACGAATGGACAAACCAAATTTGGTTCTTATTTCTCGATAAAATTGTTCAAAAATAGAAAACAATTCAAATCTGTTTTTCATTAAAAATAGCCACGTGCAACGTGAAAAATCATCAATAAATGTTACAAAATACCTAGACTCAAAAGTAGATACGGTACGCGATGGACCCCAAACATCAGAGTGAACTAAAGAAAAAGGGAACATAACTCGTTTATTGACTCGATCGAGAAAGTGACTGCGAGTGTGTTTCCCTAATTGACAAGACTCACACTGTAAAGTGGATAATTTAGATAAATTGGGCACCAACTTTTGTAGCTTGGGAAGACTTGGATGACCTAACTGCGCATGTATAATGAGTGGAGAATTTGTGGTGGAGCATGTGGTAGATGACGTAGAGAAGTAGTAGAGGCTTTGAGACTCACATTCGACGCCAATCGTCTGTCTCGAACTTCGATCCTGCAGAATAACATCACTGTTAGTAAAAGTGATAGAACAATTAAGGAAACGAGTTAAATGACTGACAATAGATTAAATGGGCAATTAGGTACATATAGGACATAAGTAACAGAGAGATGGTAGAATTTGAACAGTATTGATCCCTTGGGATCGGGTTTGAGAACCATTTGCGGCAGTTATGCTCGGTAAGAAACCTGAGATAGAAAGGGAAGAGAAAAGATTTTTATTACCGGTAACATGATCAGACGCACCAGAGTCGAGGACCCAAGGACCAAGAGGAGATGATTGAGAGACGCAAACAGATGGATTACCAATGTGAGCAATTGAAGTCATGGAACCAGAGATCTGGTTAGTCTGACACGACCTGAGAAAATCCTCGTAGCTTGGCGTAGGATTCTGAAGAGAAGGTAAAGTCTGCATAGTGTCTGGGTTATCAATTTGAGCTGCATTTACCTGCCGTGGAGGTTTGCCTTGCAACTTCCAGCAACGATCGATAGTATGTCCAATTCGGTTACAATGGTTACACTTAGGACGAGGTTTGGAGTTGGATGACCCTCCTCGAAGGCGATTCTGATTGTTGCCAAGAGATGCAAGAGCAGCAGTGTCACCTGGTGTTGGAATAACAATAGATGAAGGAGAAACCGGGCCAAACGCATGAGGTGTAGACAAGCGCAACAATTGTTCACTAACTGTATCATAGTTAGGAACAGTAGTACCTGATAAAATCTGGTTACGAACGTATTCGAGTTCTGATGGTAGTCCTTTAAGTGCCATGACCATGAAATATTTACTCTGTTGTTCGGCATGAGCTATTGCATCTTTTGCGTAAGGCATGAGGGTTGTGTAACTTGCTTTCAAGGCATCAAGCTTACTCAGATAAGCTTGCACATCCATGTTTTCCAACTTCAGTGTGTTGAATTTGTGGATGACACTGTATAGAGAATGAACGTCGTTGGAAAAGACTTTCTTGGCCTTTTGCCACACCTCATAACAAGTGGAGAATGCTTGGTACTGCGCTTGGAGGTTAGGTACTATGGAAAACCACAACACAGTACACAAAGAGGCATCAATTTTCTTCCATTTAGCGAGTTTGACGGCTGCAATGTCACTCAATTGGGTGGTTATATGCTCTTCATATCCTTGACTGTGAAACCACATCTCGACAGCACGAGCCCATATGTTATAGTTGGCTGATCCGGTTAATTTTTCACATGGGATAAACAGAACTTTAGTAAACGAGACAGAGTCAGCATCTCCCATGGCTTAAAACACAACAACTGGGGCTGTTTGAACAAGAGTATGACTTTCTGTGAGTCGAAAACGGAAATCGAGGACGGATCTGAAACCGGAGGAGGAAGGCGATTTCCAGTAAAAAAAAAATTTTCGTGAACATTAGCGGCGACGATGAACAGTCACAGCGGCAGTGAACAGTAGCCCCAAAAAAAACTTTTCCCGTGGGCAGTGCGGGGGTGGAGGTCGCTGAAAAAAATTATTAAAAAAAAGGTGAGGCAAACCAGAATGATCACGTTTTGCAGAAGAAAATTTCTCACCGAAAGACAGTGGGTCAACCGGATAAAGCACGGCGAAGAATTGGCTCTTAGAAGGCTCTAGATACCATATTGAATTAGGAGAGACTAAGAGACATTTAGGTTAAACCGTGTGTTTTAAAAATACTACGAAGACTTTATTATATATAGAGAGATTACAACTAATTACACAATATAATCGATGTGGGACTATTCTACATATAAATATTCTTAACATTATATATATTTATAAATATCAACAATATTGTTAAAACAATATATTTATCGTAGATTAGTTTATTAATTCTTGTGGTTAGTTTTTGAATTTTTTCTATTAATTTAGTTAAAAATAATAAATAAAAATTTATATTAATAGATCTCCGCGGAAATTGTGGGGATCCGTGGGGACGGGGATGGGGGACAAAATCCCCCGTGGCGGGGATCCGAGACAGAGATGGGGAGTAAATTTAAGGGCGGGAATTGAGATGAGAATGTATCCTCCGCCCCCACCCTGCCCCATTGACATCCCTGGATGCGGGAAGCCCAATAACAGATCTAGGATAGGCTCTCTGATGCCATCTTAGAGTGTGTCCTAACTCTTTCCTACAAAACCGGTTTGTGAGGTGAGGGCTGCCCAATCTATATAAACACTACACATGTCACATCTCCAAGCAATGTGTGACAAAATCCACCCCTTCAAATCCAACACAATGTAGGTGTTGGAGCCCGCAATAAAGGCAAGCCAAATGCCGCAATTAGGCAACTAGGGATGGACCACAATGAAAGCAGAATTTCCAACGGTGGGTGTGTAAAAGAGTCCCACATCGGACATGAACATATATTTATAAGTGGGAGAAATCCTTACCTTATTAGCCGGTTTTGTATGGTTGAGTTAGGCTCAACCACAATTCTAAAAAATAGTGTCTTTTCTTGCTTCTGTCTGTGGGTTAAATTGAGAACTGATTTATCATGTAGGAATAGTATTAATCATGTATCTTGTAAAATAGTGGATATTTCATATATTTGATTACTTGAGTGGTAATTTAATTTATCTATCCATTATGTGCTATATGTTGGTCATGGAGAATTACTTGGGGAATACTATTAATCATGTATCTTGTAAAATAGTGGATATTTCATATATTTGATTACTTGAGTTGTAGTTTAATTTATTTATCCATTATGTGCTATATGTTGATCATTAAGAAACCTTAAATGAAGCAAAGCAACAAGAGTAAACTTTGTAAGGGAGAAAGATTGTCAATGAGAGTGTTCTTCAATGTAATTGAAATTTTTTTTTTCATTGTGAGAGTAGAGGAGAAGAGATATTTGTTTGCAATACGTAATCAAAGTCATACTCATTTGTTTTCAACATAACATATGACCGTCTCTGATTGGAAGTACTTAACCACTTGGTTTACTGCTGAAATAGAGTGGAGATGTTTCGTGAATTCATCAAGATGGATAAAGCCTCACGCAAAATGGCTGGTGAAATTTCTGAACCTGGCTCACGAGCCATTGAGATTGTAGTACGTCGGGGTCATATTGTTGAAGATGGATTTCAACAATTAAACTCACTTGGGCCAAAGTTGAAGTCATCCATCCATGTCTCATTTGTCAGTGAATGTGGCCTTATGGAGGCTGGTCTGGACTATGGTGGATTATCAAAAGAGTTTTTGACTGACATAACAAAAGAAGCATTTGCCCCTGAGTAAGTTTGAGATGTTATTTTGTATTTTCTTGCATTTATTTCATAGTTTTTTCCTTTTCCGAGAGTGACTTTCTTAGTTGAAACTTTTTCTTTTTGCTGAAGATACGGGCTTTTTTCCCAAACCTCAACTTCAGATAGCCTTCTAATTCCCACTGCTTCTGCAAGATTTTTGGACAATGGTCTTCAGATGATTGAGTTCCTTGGAAGAATAGTTGGTAAAGCTCTTTATGAAGGAATATTACTTGATTACTCTTTCTCGCATGTGTTTGTACAAAAGCTTTTAGGACGATATAGCTTTCTTGATGAATTATCAACACTTGATCCAGAGCTATACAGGAGTCTTATGTATGTCAAGGTAATCCCGAGAGATATATCCATGTTATTGCTTCTCTTATAAATCTTGTCAAAATTAATCATGACGATCCACACCAACAGATCCAAAAATTTCAATTGGTGGGCGCAAGATTTTATACAATAAATATTTATTTTAAAAGATACATTAAGCAAAAAATGGATGTTATAAATACTATACCGTTGCATATCTAAAAAATCGAACCCACCTTCACATCTACAAATTACAATTTCTCTTTACTTGTATTCTTATTTTGAAAGTGTTGTAATATTTTTTTTTTTTCATTTTTAACACTATCAAAAATATATCTATGTGCATGGGACCAAACAATCATCAAAAGTTCATCTCTTATACACTTTTGTCTTTGATTCTTCACAAAATTTTAAAAAAAGAAACTCCTGTCATGACCTTAGTTTCCATTTAGTGGAGTCATGATAATATTTTACGTGCGGGGAAAAAATAAATATTCAATAATTACAAAACACACAATAATAGACTTGTGTGGGCAGCTGCCCAGAATACTAAAACATAGATTCGTCCCTGACCATCCCCAATGTATCAGGTTGCTTTATGCTAGTAGGATCCATGTTTTTAAAATTTTATATGGTTTGGTGCTGTTTCTCAACCTACAATGTTCGTCCTTCAAGAGCTAATGTTATGGTTGGTGGATGTTATACACTCAGTATTATTCATGAAAATCTTAAATTTCAATAATTAATTAACATGATCCAATTTGCATTTGTATGTTAGGTTTGATTGTTTAATTGAAATTTGTTCTTTCCTCGAGTACTGGCCTTTGCCTCATTTTTCAAGTTATTTTTCCCATGTTTGACTTGGGTGGTTACTGTGTATGTCTGTTCTTGCAATTTAACATTTCACTGGAAGGTTCACAGTAATCATTCATGCAGAATTATGATGGTGATGTCAAGGAGCTCTTTTTTGACTTCACAGTTACTGAAGAATCATTTGGCAAAAGGCATGTGGTTGAGCTCAAGTCTGGTGGCAAAGATATTTCTGTGACAAATGAAAACAAGATGCAGTACATACATGCGATGGCGGACTACAAACTCAACCAACAGGTTTTATCATCATTGACTGTAGTCTAATGCAACTTACTCACTTCTGTACTGTATTGACTGTTGTATCATGGGTATATATGTAACAATGTTCAAATTGCAGATATTTCCCTTTTCAAATGCATTTTATAGAGGGCTAACTGATCTTATATCGCAATCCTGGTTGAAATTATTCAACGCAAGTGAGTTTAATCAGGTATCTTCTTTACTAAGTATGTTTAAAAGATTTTCTTTGTGAGTTTAATAATTCTTCTCTCTTGCACGTACGAAGACTAAGCATTTCTGTGACAATTTTACATTTACAAAAATTATATGTTGTATCAGTGACATGGTTTTTAAGAGAAAAATATCTGAATCAAGATGCAGTTGCTCACTCATTCACTACAATCAACTTGTGATAACTTATACTGAAGATTTTATTTGTGATGAGTTCATTATTTACTGCAAGATTTCTGAGATACACATGAATGTAGTTGCTTTCAGGTGGCAATTACGATATTGACGTCGATGATTTTAAAAATAATACACGATACACTGGTGGTTACAGTGAGGGGAGCCGGACAATCAAAATCTTTTGGGAGGTATTGGAACCTTAATACTACACACACACATAGCAATCCCAATCCATGCGCAACAAATTATTTAAACCGAAAATGAAAAATGTTATTTTATTTGTGATATAAAGAATATGTTTATAGAAATATTTTGAAATACTAAATTGATAAACTTAAAGTATAAAGAAAATGTTCAAAAATGCAAAAAAAATAAAAAAAATTGTAATTAGCTAAACAAGCTAAGCTCAAGTTTGATCATTTTTTAACAAGTCAAGCTCAAACTTTTAGTTAGACAAATTTAAATAAATGATTCAAGCTTGAACAACCTATTTTTATCATATTCCAAACTCAAGCATCAAGTGTTCCGCTAGTTTTAGCCCCTAGTTAATCTTCCAAATAAGTTAATCATTCAATTGATGTTCTCTCAATTGATGCTAGTTTGGTGAATTTGGTTGAAGTGCAGTTTCTCACCCTCTCTAACTCATACATATTTTCTTTAGAATGTGACTGTTAACCATTATTTTCAATCTAGTGAATTATAATGAAGAATTTATGCATGTTATTGACTTATTTCTGCCAATTGCGTACAGGTGATTAAAGGCTTTGAACCTAAAGAGCGCTGTATGGTTCTTAAATTTGTCACCAGTTGCTCTCGTGCTCCATTACTAGGGTTCAAACACTTGCAGCCACCTTTTACCATCCACAAGGTATGTTCTTGATTTTTTATGTTCAACAGCTATTCAAGATAATTTATACTAGCCCCTCTTGTTGTCCCATTTACTTAGTTTATGTAATGAAATAAGGCATGGCTTGATTTTTTTGTTACTTGAGTGGACTGTTTAGCATAACAATAACTTTAGTAAGCAGAGCATTCAAACTCTTCTTATAAGTTATATGGAATAATTTGTTACCCTATATTGGCATTTATGTACTATGCATTATTTAATTAAATGCTTAGTCTTTTAACTGCTTGCTATGAAATCTAAGAGCTATCTACCCAATGGCAATTTACTTTATTACCAATCCCGTTGTATTCGTTTTTTTTGGGCCATGGTGCATTCATGTTTTCACATTCTATGCATGCAACGAAATCTTTTTTCTATGCATGCAACAAAATCTTTTTCTTTATGGTTCTTGAAAGAGATGTTTAAAAAGTTATTTTTGAGAGACTAACAATTATGTGAGAGAAAGTATTGGAAAGGAACACCTTGGTTCCAAAACAATAGCTAATAAGATGAAATGTTTAATTATGTTTTACATGAAACAATCACCTTCCCTGTAGTGAAAAAATTATTTTTATCTTTCACAGAAGGGGGTTCTTTGTGAATTTGTCAGTCAGCTGGCTTAGTTTTTCAACATCACCCGCATCAAATAGGGTCTCCTTAAGCACTGTATTATGCTTCTTGGGTGGGGTATTCTTTTTCAATGGTTATTTCAACATTCTTTCCAAATGGTTATTCCATTAAAGGGAAGAAAATAATAGACCATTGTGTGTAGCTCTTTTAGCCAGCTTTAGTTTTCTAGAATTTCTACTTTCTTGTTTCTCTCATTTTTTTCCCTTTGAAATATCATTGATTTCATAATGGATAGATATTAAAGAAACCCCAAAAATAATGCATTTTTTAGTGAATGCTAAAATGTCTTGATTTCATTGATTAGTATCGCTTGGGTCTATTTGTTCACCTAGGTTGCATGTGATGTCCCTCTTTGGGCAACATTTGGAGGACAAGATGTAGACCGGCTTCCATCAGCTTCAACCTGCTACAACACCCTTAAGGTACTAACGAAGTACTAGGAGAACATATCCTTAACCATATAATTTTTAGACATATAGCACGACATACTCCTATACTCACAAGTGTTTTTGAAAATCTATGAATGAATAAGGTATTACCGATTTGACTATGACATTTGAAAGCAAGATTCTCACGTCAGTTATGTGTAATGATGTAT
This sequence comes from Vicia faba, assembly GCA_948472305.1. Taxonomy (NCBI): domain Eukaryota; kingdom Viridiplantae; phylum Streptophyta; class Magnoliopsida; order Fabales; family Fabaceae; genus Vicia; species Vicia faba. The sequence goes on from CATIWC010001353.1 coordinate 59,528, forward strand.
TGAACATGAGGATCTTGAAATTTTCATGATCTCATAATAAAAAATATCATATAGATAAACTCTGTAATATATCGACTTTTGGTTGTTCACTTACCAAACACTCCCACTTGGTGATTTAAGTTGTTGAGACAGAGGTGTTGGTTTTTTTAGAAGATCCTTTGTCATACATTTGAAATGCTTACACTTTTATACTCTTCCTCTCAATGATTATCTCAATGATTACAGCTTCCAACATACAAACGTCCAGGAACTTTGAGAACAAAGCTTTTATATGCTATCAATTCAAATGCCGGATTTGAACTTTCTTAATTTGCTTCATGTGGTCAGTATTTTTTTTCCGTTGTATGATATAATGAAGTTGGCCCAACTTCTGTTGCATCTACTTTAATAAATCATGCTCAGCAAGATTAGGGCCTGTTTCTCATTCACAAATTCATCGTACTCTTGCACGATATGCTCTTTATACTTAATGTGTATGACATGATTTCAGATAGTATTTCAATGCCGCTGTTGATCTAACTAATTACATGTAATCTTTTGCAGTTCAGTTTTAATTCAAGGAATTTGGGAGTCTTTTTGCTCGCACCACTTTTACGTGTCTGTTTTCAGACTCAGTACGTTTGTTGGTGGGCCTCGCCATCATATTCCAAAGAGACCCATGGGCAGTACTTGTTTCCGCAAATTTAGACCACGATGTTACAAGCTCTCAGATGCTATCTAAGTTTTCATTGAAGAAAATAGCACCCTGGTATAGTTTGGGAAGATATTGGTTAATGCCGAATCCGATGGTTACTCCATTATCCCAGTGCATTGTACTTGTTAATTTTGGAAACTATTTACTTTAAGTTTGTTTGTAAATGCAAATAATGATCATTGTGCCATTAAAATATATGGTTTGTTTGTTTTCAAAACTAGAATGACAAAGGCATATGTGAGTCGGGCTCAGCTGAGCGTATACATATACTGTACTATTTTTTCTGTGACACAAATATATTCAGTTTTTTAAAATCATTTTAATTTTCTTTGAAATGAAATATAAGAAAAAGGATAATTGAAAAGTTGATGTAATATAATCTAATTTTAGATTACATTCATTTTGGAGAGAATATTTTACAGCAAACGTCATGCTTACACTCATTTTCTACATTAAATACTTACATCATATGTACGGTTAACTGTATTTATACGATGAATAATATTTTTTTTTAAAATAAAAAGATATATATTTATAAACAGTGACGAGTACATGAAAGTGACACTCACGTTTTTTTAAGTGTAAAATAAAGTTAATTAATGAAATATAAGAAATTGATTAATGTGATGAATTTGATTAATAAAAGTATAGATAAAGTTATGAAGTTGGAGTAAGTGAAACTCGGGAGACTATGACTCAAGACAAAAATACCGATGAAATGCACAGATGTTGGTAAGTGAAACTCGGGAGACTCTCACTCAAGACAAGCATTTGGATGAAACTCAGAGTGTTATAGAACAAAAATTTGGCGGTGAAACGTAAAACTTATGAAGTGGCTGAATTTTTAGAAAAATACAGAAAACACAATTGATCAAGTTAGTTATGGAGTACATATGCATAACCGTGTCTCTGGAAATAGGTACCGGATTTTTGTTATTTTTAAATAGCACGGCTCTTTATTTTATTTCATTCATAAATTGAAAAAACATATAAGTTTAAACGCATTTTGATCCTCATTTTATCAAAGATAATTATTTTTGCTTTCCCAGTTGAACATATTAAAATTTTGCCTTCCCAGTTTTACATATTAAAATTAGTTTTACATATTAAAATTTTGGACTCAATCTATATTTTGACACCTGAGGTGTAGGTTTTGGATCAAATATTGGACTTTGAATAGAAAATTGCATAAACAATCACTTTTAAACTCAAAAATCACAAATTTGAAGCTAAACAAAAATTACAACAATGTGAAGATGGAGAAACCAAAAATCCAAAATTTGAAAAGGAAGACCAAAAATATAAGTGGTGGACTCTGAGCCAAAATATATTGTTAAACCGTTTATCGGAAAAATCAAATTAAAAATCCTGGGATTTTCGACATTGACACAGCACAATTATTCGACAGCACGTTTGTAAATAAATTATTTCACCTTCACCAAGTTACAAAAAATTATTGTCTAAAATCAAGAGACAACATGCTGTTTACTAATCAAAATTTTCAAAGCCATTGATCATGTCTAGGTGTTATGTAGCACTTGTTAATAAGCATATGTTTGGCACCTACAATGCCCCCCCGACGATTTTATCCTTCTCCTAATGGAAACAAACAAAATACAACCTTTTAGACGGTTTTATCTTTCTCCTAATGGAAACAAACAAAATACAACCACCTTTTAGTTAACTCTGTTTTCTTCTTCATTCACTTCATATTCTTCATTGTCTTCATCCTCCTCATCGTCGTCATCTGGTTTATTTATTTGAGAGAATCTGCTTGGTTCTAATCTATCTTCATCTCCCATGAATTCAAGCCCAAACTTTGTGTCACGCTGCTTAACCAGAAGCCAACGCAGTAGTTTGTCTTCCTTGTTTAGGTAATGCAGCTCTTTGTTGATCTCTGGTGTAGCCATCATGCTCACTTGCATCAGTTGGCCCTACATTCATTAGAAATAGAAATGCAACACGTAAATTAACAATTGCATAATTTCTATTCGAACATTGAGAAGAACAAGCCATTCCTGTATCACCAAAGACGGATTTTCAAACTAAAAAGATTTGTAAGTTTGTGCTAGTATTAGGCCTCGGCAACAGTTACTTAGTAAAATAAGTATAAGAAACAAGAAAGTTTCACTACTGGCGTCGCCGTCATCCCAACCGGTCACGGGAGGACTGACAGCAGCAAGCATCAACATTCAGGTGTCGGTTACCGTCAGTTATTTCCTCTTTGTTGTCTCATTGTTGTATTTCCTTGTTTCCTTCGACTTCTAACTCTATTTGGAAGAATTGAATTATTATCGTAAATATTTATATATCAGTGTGGATCTAACAGTTCGCTGAAGATTCATCAGCATCAAGTGGAAAACAGGACATTTGACAAAACGCTCACTTTTAGTATTTTTAATATGTATTTGAATTCATGTTTTTTGAGCTACATTGAAATGTGGAATAGTAATACTCTTAGGGGGAATTCCATAGAGCTTGTTTAGAATTTATTATAATAACATGCAGAAGTACTTGTTTCAGTGGAAGAGAGTTTCATACATACTCAGAAATTGATTTCATCCTTAAACTAATTACAAAGAGAAACATTATTAAAAACAAATAGTTCTTCAGCATATTCAACAAATATATCCAAATGCCACTAGTCTGTTGAGTTAACAGTTTCTATTGAATTAAAATAGACTAAGAGACATTCAGGTTAAATCGTGTGTTTTGAAAGCACTACAGAGACATTATTATATATAGAGAAATTACAACTAATTACATGATATAATCGATGTGGGACTATTCTACATACAAATATTCTTAACATTATATATTTACAAATATCAACACTCCCCCTCAAGCTGGAGCATATAAGTCAAATGCACCAAGTTTGCCGCATATATAATTAATTTTGGGGCTTCGCAAAGATTTTGTAAACACATCTGCCAATTGATCTTTAGAGTTAACAGAGCTTGTGACGATAAAAGACAGAATGGTCAGCTTCACTACGGATCATACCAAATTGTTGTACTACAGTGCTTTGCCAAATCAAGCTCTCGGAGATTGCTTAAGACCATAAAGAGACTTGTGTAGCTTATATTCGATGACTCCCCCTGAGCAACAAACCTAGATGGTTGCTCCATATATACTTCCTCTTCAAGATCACCATGTAAAAATGCATTTTTGATGTCAAGTTGATGAAGAGGCCAATGTCGAATGACTGCAATGACTAGAAGAAGTCTAACAGATGCCATCTTGGCTACAGGCGAAAAGGTATCACTATAATCCAACCCAAAAATTTGAGTGTATCCCTTGGCTACCAAGCGAGCTTTAAAACGATCAATCTTACCATCTGGACCAACCTTCACTATATAAAGCCAACGACAACCTACTAAAGATTTTCCAGTGGGTAGAGGAACCAGTTCCTAGGTACCACTGCTTTGAAGAGCACACATCTCATCAATCATTGCTTGCCTCCACTCAGGGTGAGATAATGCTTCACCTGGAGATTTAGGAATAGAAACAGAAGACAAAGAGGACAAGTAAGTATTCTGCAAAGGGGAAAGACGATAACATAAATCAATATAATGTGGAGAAGGATTTCGTGTTTGACGTATACCTTTACGAAGGGCAATCGGAAGATCAGACTCAGGTTGCGGGATCGAATCCAGTGATGGCGATAGCGTCGGAGGAGAGTCTGCAATGACCTCAGAGACAGGTACGACCTCAGGGACAGGTACGACCTCAGGGACATGTACAACCTCAGGGACAGGTATGACAGACGTTGGTTTACGACGCTGATATGTTTGAAGTGGGCGAGAAGTGGGGGGATCAATCGTAGGGGTTTCTCGTGAGACAGGTTCTCTAGAATGATGGGGAATAATGGAAAATGGGACTTCCGGAAGAGGTGTGGGAGTACTTTCGTGAAGGAGTTCCGGAGTGACTTGGATGGACGCAAAATATGACACAGACTCGAAGGAGGTAACATCGGCCGATATTAGGTATCGTTGCAGAGTGTGAGTAGCAACGATAACCCTTTTGGGATCGATGATAACCAAGAAAGACACACTTTAGTGATCGAGCTAATAGTTTATCAAGACTAGGGGAGAGATTATGCGCAAAATATGTAGACCCGAAGACTCGAGGAGGAATTGGGTGAAGAGGAGAGCTTGAAAACAAGATTGAATGAGGGATTTTATTATTAAAGACAGATGAGGGCATGCGATTTATGAGATAACACGCCGTGAGCATAACATCCCCTCAAAATCTGAGAGGGACATTACCATGGAGAAGTAGAGTCTGAGTGGTTTCTACAAGATACCGGTTTTTGCGTTCGGCTACCCCGTTTTGTTGAGGTGTATGAGGGCAAGATGTTTGCTGTAAAATACCATTGGATGACATAAAAGTTTGAAATTGTTGGGATAAATATTCACGTGTATTGTCACTTTTTAAGGTACGAATGGACAAACCAAATTGGGTTCTTATTTCTCGATAAAATTGTTCAAAAATAGAAAACAATTCAGATCTATTTTTCATTAAAAATAGTCACGTGCAACGTGAAAAATCATCAATAAATGTTACAAAATACCTAGACTCAAAAGTAGACACGGTACTCGATGGACCCCAAACATCGGAGTGAACAAAAGCAAAAGGGGACGCAGCCCGTTTATTGACTCGATCGGGAAAGTGACTACGAGTATGTTTCCCTAATTGACAAGACTCACTGTAAAGTGGATAATTTAGATAAACTGGGCACCAACTTTTGTAGCTTGGGAAGACTTGGATGACCTAACTGCGCATGTATAATGAGTGGAGAATCTGTGGTGGAGCATGTGATAGATGACGTAGAGAAGTAGTAGAGGCCTTGAGACTCACATCCAACGCCAATCGTCTGTCCCGAACTTCGATCCTGCAGAATAACATCACTGTTAGTAAAAGTAAAAGAACAATTAAGGGAACGAGTTAAACAACTGACTGACAGTAGATTAAATGGGCAATTAGGTATATATAGGACAAAAGTAACAAAGAGAGATGGTAGAATTTGAACAGTACCGATCCTTTGGGATCGGGTTTGAGAACCATTTGTAGAAAGGGAAGAGAAAAGATTTTTATTACCGGTAACATGATCAGACGCACCAGAGTCGAGGACCCAAGGACCAAGAGGAGATGATTTAGAGACGCAAACAGATGAATTACCAGTGTGTGCAAAGTCGTGGAATTAGAGGTCTGGTTAGTCTGACACCACCTGAGAAAATTCCCGTAGCTTGGCGTAGGGTTCTGAAGAGAAGGTGAAGTCTACATAGTGTCTGGGTTATCAATTTGAGTTGCATTTAGCTGCCATGGAGGTTTGTCGTGCAACTTCCAGCAACGATCGATAGTATGTCCAAGCCGGTTACAATGGTCACACTTAGGACGCGGTTTAGAGTTGGATGACCCTCCTCGAAGGCGATTCTAATTGTTGCCAAGAGATGCAAGAGCAGCAGTGTCACCAGGTGTTGGAATAGCAATAGATAGAGGAGAAACCGGGCCAAACGCAACAATTGTTCACTAACTGTATCATAGTTAGGAACAATAGTACCTGATAAAATCTGGTTACGAACAGATTCGAGTTCTAATGGTAGTCCTTTAAGTGTCATGACCATGCAATATTTACTCTGTTGTTCGGCATGAGCTATACCATCTTTTGCGTAAGGCATGAGGGTTGTGTAACTTGCTTTCAAGGCATCAAGCTTACTCAAATAAGCTTGGACATCCATATTTTCCAACTTCAGTGTGTTGAGTTTGTGGATGACACTGTATAGAGAATGAACGTCGTTGAAAAAGACTTTCTTGGCCTTTTGCCACACCTCATAACAAGTGGAGAATGCTTGGTATTGTGCTTGGAGGTTAGGTGCTATGGAAAACCACAACACAGTACACAAAGAGGCATCAGTTTTCTTCCATTTAGCGAGTTTGACGGCTGCAACGTCACTCAATTCGGCGGTTAGATGTTCTTCATATCCTTGACCGTGAAACCACATCTCAATAGCACGAGCCCATATGTTATTGTTGGCTGATCCGGTTAGTTTTTCACATGGGATAAGCGGAACTTTAGTAAACGAGACAGAATTAGCATCTCCCATGGCTTAAAACACAACAATTGGGGCTGTTTGAACAAGAGTACGACTTTCTGTGAGTCGAAAACGGAAATCGAGGGCGGATCAGGAACCGGAGGAGGAAGGCGATTTTCCGGGGGGGAAAAAGTGAGATAAACCGGAATGATGACACGGTTTGCTGAAGAAAATTTCTCACCGGAAGACAGTGGATCAACCAGGTAAAGCACGACGAAGAATTGCCTCTTAGAAAGCTCTGATACCGTATTGAATTAGGAGAGACTAAGAGACATTTAAGTTAAACCGTGTGTTTTGAAACCACTACGGAGACTTTATTATATATAAAGAGATTACAACTAATTACACGATATAATCGATGTGGGACTATTCTACATACAAATATTCTTAACATTATATATTTACAAATATCAACAGTTTCAATTAACTAAGTTGTTTCTCAAACACCCTCATAATCTACGATTTTGACATCCAGTAAATCGACTTCTACCTCAAACCCCATGTTGTTAATCTTGGATAGTGTTGCGTAGCGCCAACCCTTTAAAATGTTATAGCTTATTGCGAGATAATTGCTACTGCAAAGACTAAAAACTAGTGTACAAAGTAAACATAAACACTCAGAAGTAGACTAATACACAAAATTAAAGAGATCATCATACTTAATAGTTAAAGAACCTAAAGTATAGAGTAATAAAACTTAAGCAAAGAAGAAGAAAAAACGGAACTTAGTAAATAGTAGGAAGAAGAGCAAATCGATTTTTTGTGAGCAAGAATGTAACGTTGCTCTTCAAAGGGTTCATATTGACATTTATACCCTTAAAATAAAGACAACAGTTTAAAACAAAGAAAATGAGGAATTTATCCCTAAAATTCTAATAGCGGGCAACATAGCAGCTGCAATAGCGATTTGGAGCTGCAATTAGCGGCTGGTACAACCACTATTGTTGACAGCGGCTTGCAGATCATTATTGTTGCGCCAAACCTACCACCACGTGTGATTCCACTATACTGGTGCTATATCGTGTTATTGACAATATAGAGCTATATAAAACATCTTTCAGAATCCTTTAACATGCTACCAAAGCCATTTTTTTCACATCTACCTATGCATCGCATTAACTTGTTTATTTTTTGTAGCATAGCTTTGTCTATTACCAATACAACCCAAATAAAAAACCACAATAAAGCACTAATGTTTCATTAGAACAGAGAAAGGAGGAAAAGAGATTCACCTGAAAAAATCTGCCATCAAGTTTTTTGACACCATAGCCCAACTGAATAGTTCCGAAACTCTTAACCTCAGTGACAACCCCATTTCTTCTACATATGTGTTTTCCAATCCTTGCAACTAAACCAATTAGGGCTTCTTTTTTCACATGTGGCTTGAATAGAAGCATGCAATCATAAGGAGGCATTTTTTGGCTTCTTCCTACCTATCTGCATCATCATGTACCAAATTAATCAACAAATTTAAAGAAATATTTGTAATTAACAATCATCACTCAAATTAAGCAATCAAATACATATTAAATGTAAGTTTGTTTGAAACAAAATATGATAGTGGTGTCATTGGAAAATGAGAGTGACAATGAGAGCTTCACTTTATCGATGAATGTGAGCATCAAATCAATATGCAAGAAGCAAGTGAAATAGAGTTGTAAGTTGACTCACTACAGGCTATGGGTAAGAGTGATCCCGGCAGACTGTCGAGCACCAGAAAAAGGACAACTCGGTTTTGAGAGAAAAAAAACAATCCAATCCAAATGCTAAAACATGTGGTACAATTAGGGTTACTTCCATATAAAAATTGGTCGAATCTGATGAAATGCAGTTTGGAGTTTGGACTGAATCAATTGAGTTACTTTTTACCAATTCACAATTGTATAAAAGCATAAATATATAAAATAAAATAAACAGTAACAGTAAATATAGTTAAGATCTTCAAATTGAAAAACAAGGGTGAGAGATATTTTATTTAAATGACAAAAACCATTCAAGGCATTAAGAAAAATGATATAAACTTTTCAATTCTCTCGAAACATAAACAAATTGGCCAGATTATTGGCAAATGATACACAAAGATATTAACACTTGGAAAATTCTAACAATCACAATCACAGACACCGAAAACACGACACCGATACACTGATAATTTATAAAAAAATGAATAAATCAAACTTAATCACAAATGTCAGGTGTCGCTGACACACCTTTTCTAGAGGTGCCAGTACTACCGTTATCACACTACCTCAACAAATTCACGAGTAGGATAGTTTAAATCTCTTGTAAAAGTTCCCAACCTAAAAATTCTATCGTACACTTATTATTATCAACATTATAGAAATTGCATGTAATGAAGCATATTATTTCACGGTTGTTAGGGGGGAACGGGAGGAGGAAAAAAAACTCATTTCACAACTCAATCTCAAAAACCATCAGCGATTTGGCACTCTTAAGGTTGCAATCGAAATCGAAATCGAAACTTAGAAACGCATAAAATTTAGATTTATTAAATTGGGAACTATATAGCGAAGAAAAAATAGAGTACCTACGGGTTTGGAAGCGTCGGCGAGATAGAAGAAGAAGAGGAGGAGAATCGATGGCGACGGAATGTGAAAACAACGCGCGGCCGCTAGTGGGAGGGGCTGCTCAAGTTTTTGTTTTTGTTTTTGCTGGTGTGAAGAAGAAAGAGAAAAGTGTGGGGTTTTAATAACCCAAAGTCCCAAACCAGTATAAAAATATATATACGAATTAAGAAAAAACAATTGTGAAAGATGATTATCAATCAATTTTAATTTAATTTTTTAATTTAATTTATTAAATTATAATAATTATCAGAAGTATAGAAATTATGTTGAAAAATAGTAAATAAATATAGTATAATGATGTTTAAGAAATTTATTTAAAAGATATATAAATTAAATAGTGTTGATTCATCGGAAATGTATATTTTAGTAGAAAAATAAAAAAAACAATTAAATAGTCATATATATGTGCGTTTGCACGGGTCGCACAATGTCATTATAAATAGTAAATAAATATTATTTTTGTGTCTTTTTAAGTGTCGTTTTAAAAGAATTTTTTTATTTTTATTTAAGTGTCGTTTTTATAGTGTAGTGTTATAATTTGTCAATTATACTCTTACTTTCTCAATAACTTCACTTCACATTTTCTATAAAATTAATTATTTTCTCAATTAGTTATTGAAAAAAGAGAGAGTGTATGATTGAATTTATTTGAAAAGAGAAAATAAATGAGGGTATAATAGAAAAAATAACTATAACAATCAACTATCTTGGTTTAAGAGTTTTATGCTAATATGCCACTTAAAAGGGAACGGAGAGAGTATAATATAGTGATGATTAAGAAATGTATATAAAAGATATACAAATTAATAAGAAAATGTTTTAAATTATGATTTTCATAAAAATATTAATTTAATTTAAAAGGTAGTTGTATTTTATCAAGATGTACAACAAAATTATGTTAATTGAATTAAGGGTTAAATATTCAAACTCCTCTGTAATGTTGGCGAGTTTTAGTTTTAGTCTCTATAAAAAAAATTATCTTCCTAATCTTATTTAGATTCCCTCAAATAATTCCCCAAATGCCAAGTGGCATGGAGGATTCTTTCATTTTTTTAACATCTGTCCACGCTGTAATTCTATTTTAACATATGGCATTTTGGTTAATTTTATTGGTTGCTTATTGGGTATATAGTTTTCAAAAAACCCCTTGTAATTGTTAGGGTTCATGCGAAGAACATTCAACTACAAAGACAAAGACGAAGACGAAGCAGAAGGTGGTCACACTGCGAAGATGAAGACAAAGAAGAAGGTGGTCATAATCGAAGGTGCAGACGATAACGAAGACATATGCGAAGACATTGAAGATGGTAATGTCTCAGGTAATTTGATTTGTAAACTTTTTCTACGTTACTTGGTAATATTAGGTCAACTGAATATGATTTTTGGAAAATCTGGAATTGGGTATACTTTCTTAACAGGAATCAGTATATTTTAACGTCACCTTTCACCACATGGGTGAATTTATAAGGATCAATCCAAATGAAATTATTTACAAAGAGGGCGTTGATATAACGGTAATTGGGGTACACATTGCGAGTTTTGCAATGGGAAGCATTGTCAAGTTGGTGAGTAAGTTGGGGTATACAGATGGTAGTTTTAGGGTTTGGACAAAAGTATTAGAGATTCAAGATGGATTTATTCTGATAAGAAAATATGATGATGCATATGATTTTACTTCATACTTCAGTGCAATTGCTATTAATGAGGATATATTTGTGGAACATTCTCTGGAAAACATGGATTCTGAGGATATGGAACCTAAGTGTGTTAATAAGGTGAAGGAAATAGACGGGTAAGGGTGGAGTGTAAGGCTAAATGTGGGTTTTCAGTCTTATGCTCTCAAGTGGGCCACAAACACACATTTTCTATAAAAACACTTGTAGACACCCACACATGTGCTAAGATTTTGAATAACAAATCTATAAACTCAAATTGAATGGCCAATCATGTGGTGAAGAGGATACAAACATTTGAAATTGTTAGGATTAGAGACATCATGCATGAGATGAGGCAAAAAATTTCAATGGGTATATGTTGCAAGAGCTTGGAAGGCTAAGTTGATAGCAAAGAAGGTGATTGAAGGGGATGCTGATAATCAATATGAATTCATATGGAGGTATGCAGCTGATTTGAGAAGGATAAATCCTGGAAACACGGTCAAGATTAATGTTGACAAACCTAGCCCATCCATACAACCAAGGTTCGACTCCTTCTATTTTTGTTTTGATGGTTGTAAGAAAGGCTTTATAAATGGATGTAGACCTTTTGCGGGGGTTGATGGGTGTCACTTGAATACCAAATATGGTGAGAAATTACTAATTGTTATGGGTATGGATGCAAATGATCAATATTTCCCTTTAGTATTTGGTGTGGTTGATAATGAAACTAAGGGGAGTTGGAGATTGTTCTTACAACTATTAATGGAAAATATTGGACACGAGAGGAGATATGTTTTTATATTTGATCAACAGAAGGTACTGCATTTTTATCATGTAACTATTTCATTGTACCTTTCTATGTTGATTTCATAGATTGTGGAAATGTTTTTTCAGGGACTTATTGTTGTATTTAAGGAAATATTTGATAGGATTGAGCATAGATTGTGTCTTAAACACTTGTATGCTAATTTCAAGAAACGGTTTGGTGGTGGATCCTTGATTAGTGATTTGATGATGGGAGCAGCTAAGGCTACATACTATCAGGCATGGGTCCAAAAAATAAATGAATTGAAGAAGGTTGATCCTAAAGCTTGGACTTGGTTAATGGTTGTCCCTACCAAAAGTTGTTGTAAGCATGCCTTCTCTTTTTACCCTAAATGCGATGTTTTGACGAATAATATTTCTGAGTCATTTAATGCTACAATTCTAGTTGTTAGGGACAAACATATTCTCACTATGTGTGAATGGATAAAAAAATATCTTAAATAGGTTAGCAACATCTGCAACCAAACTTGAAAAGTGGAAACATAGAGTGATGCCAATACCTAGGAAGAGGTTAGATAGTGAAGTATTTAATAGTGGTTGTTGGTTGCCAACTTGGTCCATGGATGAGATCTTCCAGGTTACACATTGTTTCAACACATAGGAGTTTATTATTGACATTGCAAAAAGAATATGTAGTTGTAACTTTTGGGAACTTGTAGGAATTCCTTATAGACATGTTGTAGCTGCTTTAAGATATAGGAAGCAAAACCCTAATGATTTTGTTGATGAGTGTTAAACAAGAGAAAAGTTTTCCTTATGTTATGGTTTTTCTGTAAGTCCTATCAATGGTCAAGATATGTGACCAGAGATTGAAGTTGAACAACTTCTACCACCTGCATATAAAAATGATCTAGGTAGGCCTAGGAAGTCAAGGATAAGAGAAAGTGGGAGGATGGTGCAAGGAAGAGAATACTGGGGTTGCATATAAATGCACCAAGTGTGATAAGTTTGGTCACAATGCAATTACTTGTAAGATCAAGACACGTGACTCTAATGCACTAAAAAGAAAGGTAAGTAATTTGTGATTCTGTTTAAGAGTTTTATTTAGGCCTAATTTGTCCAACATGTTAATTGAAATGTAAAATATAACATTGCTTTTATTGATAAACCAATTCAATTACAATACAATACACCTTACATTACCAAGAACTATTGAATCAGTTTACATGACAATTACAATAACCATCCATGACAAACTATTACATTAACTTAAACCCTATTTCAAAAACCATCCATGACAAACTAAGTGCAACAATCAGAACAAGGTTTTTTCTCTTCTCCATTACAAGCTTCTTCTTCAATTTTTCTGACTTCTTTGAGCTTCCTTCTTCTCCCCATTTCTTCCCAATGGCACATTCAATCTCCTTGACGATTTCCTTCGTAAATTCACATAAATAAACTTTGTTGATTTCACATTGACAAAATCTTGAAGGATTCATGTCGTTCCCTTGAAGCTCATTAGCCAAATCGTCCCACATAAACAGTCCACGACCATTCTACAAATAAAATTAAGATTAACACATTTAACAAATTCTGGAAAAAATTTACGATTAAAATCTTCAACAACCACCTACCATTGAATTTCTAAATTTCCTGAATTTCCTATTTGGGTTATCAATTGTGTTTGATACCCACATCTTCGTCATTCCGTTGCACCCACAGGTTGGAAATCCCCTACCAAAATTATCAGCTGATGATGACGACTTGCTACCACTCATGCTTGAAGAAGGATGATGAAGATGGTCGAACACATACGATGAAGATGGATGAAGATGTTCTAATGCAGACGAAGGAATAGAGGGGAAAGTAACCCTAACTGAAGATAAACAAATCGTATGTGAAGAGTGAAAGGGATACAATTAAGTGATTATGCCATATTGTACTATACATGTTGAAGAAAGTTAAAAATAAATAAACAATAAAGCCACATATGAAAAAATGAAAGAATCCTCCATGTCACTTAGCATTTGGAGGTTATTTTAGGGAATCTAAATAAGATAAGGGGGATAAGAATTTTTTTTACATAGGCTAAAACTAAAATTCACTAACATTACAGGGGGATTTTAATATTTAACCCTTGAATTAAATATCAACTTAAAAGAAAGTAGAGATATCAAAAGAAAAAAATGGCATATGAATATATAATAAATATATAAATTAAATAATACAAAAGCTTAATCATCAACCTATGCTTTGGTTATAGTAAATAAATTTAGATAAGCCAATGAATTCAAATAACATTAGAGGTAATTAATTATAATTCTTACTATAAGGAGTTAAGTATTTTTTTATATAATTTGGATTAAAAACTAAATAAATGTTTTTTATATTTTAGTTAGAAATTAAAACCAATCATCTTAAATTCTTATTAGGCAAAATATTCATTTTGGTCCCATAACTATAAGCCATGGTTCAGTTTGGTCCCTTAACTTTTTTTCATACCAAATTGGTCCCTTAATTTTCAAAATGTAACCACGTTAGTCCTTCCATTAGTGAATCATTAGTCAAAGTCAAAAAACAGGCTCCAAGTGGCATTTGACTTGCTGAAGTGGCTAAATGGAGTCCAGATGGCAAAGACAATATCAATCTTCTCCAAAACCAAATGAAAGGATACGTCATTTTCATTTTATCCAAATATGATACTGAATTTTCTCCCAAAACCATCCACTGAATATCTCTTTCTCTCCATCATCATCTCACACTTCTTCTCTTCATTCCCAAAAGTAAAATGTAGAAAGTAAAGTGCAATACGATGTTGTCACTTGTTTGGAAAAGCTGAAGCAATAAGTACATAGTAATGAAATAAATATTTTGCAACTTGTGATTGATAATAAAGTATTTTATTAACGAGTAACCTAAAACATCATTGCTATTGGTAATTATTAAATCCTGTATTTCAAAAACCATTTTTGTAGTGATTGTCTTGATTCCCCTTTGGAACACCGTCCACCACCACCATGTTAGAACGAACATTCTCCTCCTTCCGCGATAATTCTCACGGCGAAGGCGATAAGGACATTCTCAACAATGATTAATCCAAAACTAAGAATCACCTTTTAATGCAAAACCCTTTAATGCGATCAAAATTCCTTCTCTTTTTGCATAATTGGTTGATTTTGAAATGTTATTCTTGGTTTGGCTTTATTCAATATTCATTCTACCTTATTTTAACTCACCTTCGTAGGTAGCTCCGGACGGCCACGAGAATCTTCTGTTACCAGAGGCTTTTCCTTTTCTCCATTGACCTTCGTACATACACCTCTCTGACCAGAGATACTTCCCAGTGTCGTAAGGTTTATTTCCTGATAAAGTTTCGGTGTAGATGTCACTGTTAGGGAGAGACTTATCTATAACAAAAGTGTGGCTTTCGAAGTGAAAGTTGATGTTAATGTGTTGTTTGTGTGGAAGAGTGAGAAGAGTGTCTTGCATTGTTTACCGGCGAGGAAGAGTTTCCGAAGAGTGAAATGGTGGAGGAAGCATTTGAGAGAGAGAAATTGGTTGTGTTGTGTTATGAATATTGAGTTACTAAATGACAATAATGTATGAAGAAAAAGAAACAAATGTTGTGTGTCCATGTTCTTCAGAAGAAGATGAAGATAACATGCCAGCTCACCTGCCACGTAGGTAAAATTAACGGGCGTTTGAGCCCAACTGATAGAAGGGACTTGTTTATTGCATTTTAAGGGACCAATTTAGCACGAAAAAAAGTTAAGGTATCAAAGTGAACTATGGCATATAGTTAAGGGACCAAAATGACTATTTTTCCTTCTTATTATAAGGAGTTAAGTATTTTTTTTCTTATATTATGTCATAATATTATATAATTTTTCGTCAAGTGTGTGATATTGTTTTAAATAAATTTATAAAAAAATAATACTTAATTGATTGAATCAATTTTTATAGGATCAAAACTATCATATCAAATTTGTGTATTCACCTATCATTATTGTCCCATATTGTTTAATCAAAAACAAATATTTTTAATATTTTTTTGGTATAACTTATAACATTTTATCATAAAAATAATATTAACATTTTTTTATAAATAAAAATTTTAATATCATTTATTATTGTCATCCAATTTTTTATTGTCATTCAATTAATATTTTCATATTGTCATCAATTGTTTCCTTTTCTAGAAAATAATATAGACATTGATGGTATGAATTGAATGAGAAAGTTCTTATTTCCGTTCAATTATAGATATCATTTTGTTTTTATAAGAAAACAAAAATTAATTAATTATTAAAGAAGAATTTAAAAAATAATATATTATTGAAGAGAAATTATATTTTTTAAGTAAACGAAGGATATATCACAAAATAATATAATATATATATATATATATATATATATATATATATATATATATATATATATATATATATATATATATATATATATATATATATATATATATATATATATATATATATATATATATATATATATATATATATATATATATATATATATATATATATATATATATATATATATATATATATATATATATATATATATATATATATATATATATATATATATATATATATATATATATATATATATATATATATATATATATATATATATATATAACATTTATTTGTAATAAATCTATACACAAATTTTTAAATATTTTATTTTTTATTTTATTTTATTAATTGGATCATATAATATTTATTAAACAAGCATGTTTCTGATGAGAGAAGAAGGAAACTTCATGACAAGAGTGAATTTATGGTTCTGGTAGGATATCATAAGACTGGTGCATATAAGTTCAAGTTACTTAATCCAATTAATGAGAAGATTGTGTTAAGTCGAGATATTGTGATTGATAAAAATTCTTCCTGGGATTAGAATTATGGTGATGCAATTAACAAGTCATTGATGATCTATGGTTTCGATGAAGTAATTGATGGAGTCGAAGTAGAAGAAAATGCCAATATTCCTGTCGAAGTCGAAGTCGAAGAAGTTGTTGACATTCCTGACACAATCTAAATAGAAGAGGGTGTGGATAGCACAAGCCAAAGATCTCAAAGAACTAGAGTTCTTTCAGCAAGACGTCATGATTATGAAGTGGTTGGTGATGATGGAGTCATACCAGATAGAGAATTAATTCATTTTATTTTACTTGCAGATGTTAAACCAATCAACTATAGTGAGGCTTTGAAGATTAAATATAGAAGTTTGCTATGGTCGAAGAGTTACAGGAAATCGAAAGAAAAAACATGTGGGAGTTAGTCGAATTTGCAACACTTGCAAAAAATGTCGAAATGAAGTTGGTGTTCAAGTTGAAATACAATGATGATGAGTCGATAGCAAGACATAAGACAAGATTGGTAGCTCGAGGATTTCTTTAGAGAGCATGACTTGACTACTCTAAAGTATTTGCCCCAATAGAGAGATTGGAGACTGTTTGACTAATGGTGGCCTTGGTATGCAAGCAAGGTTAGTCGATATTTCATTTAGATGTGAAATAAGTATTTCTGAATGGTCCTTTATACGAAGAGGTTTATGTCACACAACCTCTAAGATTTGTGATTTAGAAAGAAACGAATAAAGTATATAAGTTGCATAAAGCGCTATATAGTCTCAAGCAGGCACCTAGGGCATGGAACAAGAAGATCGACCCATACTTAGTAGAATTATGATTTGTAAAATTCAAGTTTGAGTATGATGTATATGTCCAGGTTTTAGCACAAGATATAACAATCATGTGCTAGTAACTGTAAATAGCTTGGAGAACTTATCTAAGTTCAAAGAGTTGATGATGAAAGAATTTGAAATGTTAGATTTGGGAAAATTGTCTTATTTCTTAGGCATGGAATTTCAAATGTAGAAGCAAGGTATAGTGATGCATCAAAGAAAGCATGTCAAATAGATACTCAAGAGATCCATGATGGATGATTTAACTCCAGCATCTTCGACTCTTGAACTAAATTTGAAGTTGTAGAAGCATGGAGAGGAAGACAAAATCGATGTGACTTTATTCAAAAAAATTATGGGATCTCTGAGATATGTGTGTAACAGTCGATCGAATATAGATTTCACATTCGATCAAATATAGATTTCACATTCGAATTAGTAAACAGATACATGAGTGAACCAAGGGTGTCACACATGAAGGCTGCAAGAAGAATTCTGATATACTTAAAAGGACTGATAAACTGTGGAATAATATTTTGAAGAGACTCTAAAAACAAAGAAGCTATAGTTACTTATTTTTCAGATGCTGATTGGTGCGGAGATAAGGAAGATCGAAGAAGCACAACTGGTTATTTCTTTCAAGTATTTGGTGCCCCAATATCATGGTGCTTGAAAAAGCAACATGTGTTAACATTATCATCGTGTGAAACTAAATATATAGTAGGATCATATGTTGCATGTCAAGCAATTTGGATCAGATCGGTTCTTGTAGAAATGAAGGTCGAAGTGAAGAAACCTCCTGTGTTTCAAATCGATAATAAGTCGTTCATAAATCTGGCGAAGAGTCTAGTTTTGCATGAAATAAGTAAGCATATTGAAGCTAGATTTTACTTCTTGAGGGAAAAGGTAAATCAAGGTGAACTTGAAGTTAGGCATTGCTCAAGTGAAGCACAATCTTCCGACATTTTCACCAAAAAGATTGAATATCGACAAATTCCTAAATTTGAGAAAGAAAATAGGAATAATTCAGATTGACTATTTTTAGAGTATGTTTGACAACTTGAATTATAGGGGGTATGTTGAGATATTAGACCTAATCCAAGTTACGTAACCTAAACCCAAGCCCAATTAGGGTTTGTTAGACAACTTAGTGTATAAGTTAGGTGTATATAAATAGTCATAGTTTGTATCATTATTTGTAATAATTCAATTTAATAGTAGAATATGTATTTCCTTATTTTCTCTCTTTCTCTCCTCACTACAAATACCTAACGCACTAACAAATCTGATACTCAAACCATCAAAAAATATGGATTGATTTGGATTGGATTGGATTGATCAGATACGTTATAAACAAATGTGCAAAAATATTTATAAAAAAAAAACTCTTTCTATTTTTTCTATGTCCTTCTACAAAATATCGATGAAGATCGCTATAGAGTTTACGAGTATTCAAGGTAACTTCTTGTGAGGGGTTTGAAGGGAAAGTGAAATATTCATTGGGTGAGTTGGAAGAATGTGTGTTTTTCTCTTGAAAAAAGAGGGTTAGGCATAAAAAATATTCCAAAGTTTAACTTAGCTCTTCTTAATAAATGGAGATTGAGGATTTTGCAAGGCTACGATAATATTTGGTACAACTTGGTTAAATCCTGTTATGGTGATATTTCTATGAAGGTTTTTTGTGAAGAAGATAAAAATAAAGTTTCCCTTTCTTATTCCTCTTGGTGGAAGGACATTATCCAGATTTGTTCCTGTGATGCGGTGGGAGAACTGACTTGAGGTTTTGCGTTTTGTCGCAAATGTCGCGGTTAGCAAGAGTCGCCACCGACTTTTCTTTTATCCAAAAGGAAAGGTGAAAAAGCACATGAAAGACCTTTGAGATGTTTTCTTGAGTTCAGGGGGTAGATTATGAAAAGGGAAGGTGCTATCACCCTTTTCATCCATGGTTTTCCATGGGCTCTTAGTTACTTGCTTTAGATCACTTGCTTTGATTTGTTTAAAATGGTGTTTGATGTGGTTTTGAAAGTATTTTGTAAAAGAGGCCACTCATTTATGCAATCTTTGTAATGATTCTCGTTCGTAAGAATGTATACAAAGATGTTTGTCTTTTGAAAATGTTTTTAATGTTTGTAAGATGTTTTTGAAATGTGTGTTTGTTTGTTTTTAAAAATAGCAAGGATTGTTTGAAATGGAGCAAGTAACTTAGAAGCTATCTACCTACTCAAATGTCTTTCTTATGTATTTTCTATTCCTTTGATATTGTTGACTTACCATTGATTTGGTAAGTAACCCTATCTTTGGATGTAAACGGGACGGGCGTTGGTCATCGTATAACCATGATAGCAATGTTGCAAAGTATCTTAGCATTTTTTAGGGACCAAGATCATTTTGTTTAGGCAACTTTTGAATAGCGTCATCGAGGGGCTATGATCTTATATTCGTTTTGTTTTGCCAAGATACTTCGCATGCGTAACATGGCCATTTTATTTTAGGCAACCAAGTGGGAGAAACCCTAAGGGTGCTTGTGTGCAAAGTGCATTATTTTCATGCTTTTGATTTGTCTTGTATTTAGGGTTTTCTATTTGTTTTGTTTCGTTCTTGTCATACAAACCCTAATTACTAATCATGGCATATGAAAGCAATAAATTGCGTAATGTAAATGTACTAAGCTATTACAACAATTTTATGGGAGGGGGGAATACAAGTTTGAATGGGGATTTGCACAAATATAAAGCTAAATACATTATTACAATCAAATCGAACTTGCGCGAATTAAAATAAATATAATACAATTTTTAAAATGTAATGCAATGTACATGTAATAATAAAAAAAAGTTTTATGTCTTGCTTTTGTGTAAAAGAATATTTAAATTAAACCTAAAAAAAATAAGAAAAAGATTTAATTTTTTGAAAGGGGTTAAACCCTAATTTTTATTTAAAAGAAAATAATGTTTCTATATTATTATTTTGTGCATTTTTTGTATAAAAAAATAAATAATATTGTATATAAATATTAAAAATTAAATATATGCAAAAAATAGGTATTTGTAAGTATGAAATGTAAAATAAAAATATTAAGTATATTTAATTATATTTATAAGTTTATTAAGAAAATAAATTACATTTTATCATAATAAATTAAAATTTTATGTGAGAAATGATAAAATAAAATAAAAGTGTAAAAATAATTAAGTTATTTTTTAGGATTTTTTATCATTAAAGAAAATAAATAAAAGTATTGATCTGACCTGATCAGAAATGGACCGTCACGGCTGGCTCCGAGCAGAAAGCTTTTTGAACGAAGTGGGGGGGGGGGGGGAGGTACCTGCAAGGCACTCTGATGCTGAAGTAAGTAGAAGTACGAGCAGATAATAGCAAGTGTAAGGTTAGAATGATGAATACCTGACCCTCTGGAAGCAGAGGGTATTTATAGCCCCCAGCGCTGGGCCAAGGTTCCTTCATTGGGCCGGGCAGGTTTGGCCCAATGGAGGAACTGCCAGGTTCTACGTGCGTAGTGGGGACCCGCACGTGGTCCCCTTCCTGGATGTTCTGCGTGAAGTGCGGGCGGACGGAGACGCGGTCTTTTCGGAGTATCGTTGGGGGAACAGTGGACTGAGTCTGCCCTAGCTGGGGTGCTCGAGGTAACGTCGAGCTGGACCTCAGAATGTGGTGCTGGACCACAGCATGTCGAGCTGGAGGTGTACTGTCGAGCCAGCGACTACGCGTCGGGCACGGTCGCACTCTTTGGTCGGCGTGGCCCTTGTAAGTCCATTTGGACTGGGCCTTTGCAATGCTTTTGGGCCTGTCGGGCCCAGTCCAGAACAGGAGCCCCCCCAAGTCGTGGTTCCTTTGTGAGGAGCCATGGCTTGAACTCAGGTCGTTTCCTCGTCGAGGTCTCGTGCCCGGGACAGAGGTGTAGGCCCTCGAGGGCCTCCTCGTGCCGTGCTCGGAGACATCTTCTGCAGTGGATGCCTGGAGGATCCTCACCGGGGCGCGTCTGTCGAGCCTACGAGGTATCTTTCGGGAACTGTGTCGCCACCCTATGGGGATAGGGTCATCATTACGTTGGGAGCAGCGCGTCAGGGAGAGAGACTCCGTGGTTGCCCGAGGTGACGTTTGGTATTCCACGTCATCACTATAAATAGGAACCTTGGGCTCCATAACACGTTTCTATTCTCTGTGCTCTCTCTGCTGTTGCTCTTCCAGATTTTTTCCAGTCGCGATCTTCTGTCACAGATTCTTCTACTCCGTAGCCAAATCCTACTTTTTGATTCAAGTAAGTGGTTTATCTTCTTCATTTTCCTGTTAAAATGCATGATTTTTGGCGTTTGTAGATGTTTTAGGGACTGTGCGCGTGGGATTAGCCCGGTAAACTCATACTTAGCCCGACATATTCATGTATAGGACCGACAAACGCATGTTTGTGGTCGACATATTCACAGTTTTAGGTGATAACCTTCAGCGCTGCCCGAGGTCTTCATGATCTAGGGCGCCTGATTCATGATCGCGCCCGGTATGTTCATGGTCTGGGCCGTGGGCCTCATGGTGTGGCTCGCCATGTTCATACCTTGGGTCGACATGTTGGAGAGTGACCGCGTAGTTGGTTTGAGGAAGAACACATCGAGTTTCAGGATGTCGGGGAGGCAACCATTCGTGGAAACGAACTATGTGGTCGTGCATGGGACGACGTGATTTGTCGAGCGTATGGCTTCGTGCCCAATTGACTGGTTTCCCGTGCTCTGCAGGTAACCATGGCGGACGAGCCGAGCTCCTCCGGGCGCCACGACCGTGAAGAACAAAGTGCCGACGAGTCGGTCAACCTGATTGATACTGTGACCGACCCTTTGCTGGATTAGGTGGGCGTCGAGCCCCGAGGGATCGCGTCGGTCTACAGCCGGGGCGACCGAAGTCCATATGCTGTCATCGAAGCGGTCCAGGGCCAGCCCGACTTCCAAAAGAACTTCGTAGTCATGCGCCCGTCCTCCCGTTCAAGGATCTGCTCGGTTTATCCGGAATATAGCTTCGCGATGTACGAGATCGCGTTCAAAGATCTAGGGCTGCGGCTGCCCTTCACTGATTTCCAGGTCGGGGTCTTTACTCACCTGGAGTTGGCGCCGTCCCAGCTACATCCAAACTCACTCGCCTTCATCCAGGCGTTTGAGCTGACGTGTCGCTATCTAAGGATCGGGGCGACCATATCGCTCTTCTTCCGGATTTTTCACCTGCAGCGCCAGTCTCGAGGCGGGAAACATAGCTGGGTCTCCCTGAAGCAGTCGAGGAGACTCTTCAAAATGTATATGGACTCCGTAAGGGGTTTCAAAGACAAGTGGTACGTTGTGCGGCCAGTTACCACCTCTGCTTTAAGTTCTCTTTTCGAGGAGGAGGAGCCCCTAAGCGATGATGACGGGGAGGCAGTTTTGGGCGACGATGGGAATCCTGTGTTGGCCCGTACGACTAAGTTCCCTGTGCACTGGATGTTCCGGCACTATGAGCACGGGACTGGTTATTACCATATTGCTGCCGGGGACATGTGCTCGGAGGACGAAGAGGCGTACGCCACACTTTGTCGGTTTGTCGATAGCTTCCACCCTGCCCGGTGGGCTACGAGGGAAGGGGATGATATCCTGGACGCAGATGGTTACCCAACGTTTGAGTCCCGGCCGATTGATACCAAGGCGCTCGTGGAGTGCCAGACGTACAGGCAGGCTGCCCGTCTGTTAGGTTGTTTATTGCTTGAATTTCTTTGCTCGTCATTTATTTATGAGCTTGCTCGATACTAACCCATCTTTTATTTTGTGCAGGTTCGATGGCCGGTCGACATGAAAGGCTTTTGAAATTGTCCTGCGACCAGAGGCGAGGCAGGAGGGTCGTGAAGGCCCCGCAGGCGACGAGGATGGGCCTGCCACACAGTCCAAGTGCTCCTCATCCGGTGAGGGTGGACTCGCCGCCAAGCTCGGGGACCGCGTCGGATGGGACCCCAGACGTTGAAGAGGTCGACCCTAGTGTCGTCCTGATGTAGAGGAAGAGGACCCGTGTGGAAAGTGGTCCGACTGTTGGCGAGGACGCCAGTGCTGTTAGGTCTTTCGCGTTCCCCCCTTGCTTCAAAGAGGAGGGCTTCTTCGAGAGATTCCCTCTGACAGTGATTGCCGACGAGGCTGAAGCTATCAAAAGGATGAGCAAAGAGGATCGAAAGATGTATCTGGCCGCCAGCATGGACGGGCTGGTGAAAATGGCCGAGATGGCCTTGGTGCTATCCGAGGAAGGAGGGGATCCTGCCCGTATCAAAGAACTCGAGCAGGAGAAGGCGGCCCTTACCTCGAGCTCGCGGAAGTTAAAGACCGCTCTGGAACGCTCCGAGGAGATGTTCCGCGAGCAGACGGCGATGCTGGATGCTGAGAGGGAGATGTTGACCCTGGAGAAGGAAAAGTCGGGGAAGTTGGCCGAGGAGGGGGAGCTTCTCCGGGCAGACATGGATCGTCTGGGGGCCGAAGTCGGACGCTTGGCCCAGCAGATCGAGGAAATGAACGCTGCCATGCAACCTGCCGAGGACGAGCCGGAGGACATAGCGGCTCTGAAGAGTCGGTTGGAGCTGGTCGCCCATATCCGGCTCCTCGAGGCAGATTGCGTCGGTGCCCTGGAGGATGGGTTCAACTCCGCAGTCGGTCAGCTCTCCTTGTTAAATCCTGGTCTGGTCACTGAGGGTATCGACCACACACATCAGGTCGTGGATGGCGTGATCGTTCCTCCGCCCGACTCTCCCGTCGTCGACAATGATGGTTCTGGGGAAAACTGACTAGGATAGCGGGCCTGTGTGCCTTTGACATTTTGTATTCTTTGGGCCTGCGTGCCCGTCTGTTGTATGTTATGAACATCGCCGGCCTTCTTGGTCGGTTTATAATTGTTTTGTCGCCTTCGGGCATTTTTATCTGAATGCTGTTTTACATTTCGAATGTTTTGCCCTTGCTTGAAATATTATATATTTGCATAAAATTTTAGCCTGAGTCATGGGCCCGAGGAGTGCCCGTAAGTGGCTTTGATTTGGCGAGCGAGTCTGCTCGCCTTCCGTTTGTATGCGTGTCCGGCCCTCTTTCGCTGGCCAGAATCACCTAAGTGTTGTGCTCGAGGGGAGAGACTTCCCTTTGACCCTTTTAGATGACCCGTCATTCTTGACGACATGTCGGGCATTTGGAGCGAAGTTGCTCAGTCGGGCGTGAAGCCCCGGTAGGGACTATTCGCCCTTGGCGTGAACTGCCCATCGCGAGCTGGGTGTTCTGCCTTATGGGTACAACGACGGTGGTGCTCGGTATAGCTGTCCACGTCGGGCACTATCGATCGTCATCGTTTGCCGCGCGATGCTGTGCGATTTGGCCGTATGTCGGGCTTGTACCTTAGCCTTTATACGAAGTCGGACGTTTGTCCTCGTTGACCGAGCGCGGGTGCCGTTGGTCGAGGGTCCCAGGTGTTGGTAGTTTCTAACTGTAGTACTGCTTTAGCTTAGCAGCGTTCCAGGGTCGTGGTAATGGCTCTCCGTCTAGTTGCTCGAGGTAGTACGCCCCGGTACCCGTGGTGCCGTGGACGCGATAAGGTCCTTCCCAGTTTGCGGCCAGCTTCCCTTCGCGGGAATCTTTCTGGTTCCTGCGTAATACCAGGCTGCCGATTTTGAACTCGCGCTTGATGACCTTGTCGTTGTGGCGTAGAGCCACTCGTTGTTTTAGAGTGGCTTCGCGCAGGGTTGCACCCGATCGGATTTCCTCGACTAGGTCGAGTTCATCCCTTAGTGCTTCGTCGTTCATTTCTTCGTTGAGGGGGTCCTCCGTTCGTCGGGATGGTTCCATGATTTCGACCGGGATGACAGCCTCGGTGCCATACGTCAGTCGAAATGGTGTCTCACCCGTCGTTGAGTGGGGTGTGGTGCGGTATGCCCACAAGACGCTGTGGAGTTCCTCGACCCATCCTCTCTTGGCTTCGCCGAGCCGACGTTTAAGCCCTCGGAGGATGACTCTGTTCGCGGCTTCGGCTTGCCCGTTGGTCTGAGGGTGCTCGACTGATGTG
This sequence comes from Vicia faba, assembly GCA_948472305.1. Classification (NCBI taxonomy): domain Eukaryota; kingdom Viridiplantae; phylum Streptophyta; class Magnoliopsida; order Fabales; family Fabaceae; genus Vicia; species Vicia faba. The sequence goes on from CATIWC010001353.1 coordinate 85,092, forward strand.
AAATGTTGTTTTGTCCCTAGTTTGGTGACGAAGTCCCGGAACCCGTGGTCGGTGAACTGGGTACCGTTGTCGGTCACTAGGGCCTGCGGAATTCCGAACCTGGCGAGGACGTTTCTTTTGTAGAAACAGAGGATATTATGCGAGGTGATTTTTGCGAGTGCCTCGGCCTCGATCCACTTTGTGAAGTAATCCACGGCGACGATGAGAAATTTGTTCTGGTAGGTTCCTTGCACGAAGGGCCCGAGGATGTCCATGCCCCACCAGGCGAACGGCCATGGGGACGACAATGTGCTCAGCTCGTGCGGAGGGGCGAGGTGCATATCCCCGTGCTTCTGGCACTTATCACATTTTTTCACGTGTTCCTTGGCGTCCTGTTGCATCGTCGGCCAGTAGTATCCTGCTCGCAGGGCTTTCCGTGCCAAGGATTTACCGCCCATGTGCTGGGCGTTGATCCCTTCGTGTATCTCCCGCAGTACGTCGGGGATGGTGGACTCGTCGATGCATTTCAGGAGGGGAATGGAGAATCCTCTTCGATATAGTTTCTGCTCGAGGACCACGTAGGAACATGCTCGTCGCTTGATTATGGCAGCTTCGGCCTGGTTCGACGGGAGTTCGCCTTTTGTCAGGAAATTATAAACCGGGGTCATCCAGGACGTTGCATCCCCGATGGCATGGATCTCGACTGTAGTCGAGGATCGTTCGATACTTGGACGCGCTAGAGATTCCTGGATGACGGATTTGTTCCCGCCCTTCTTTCGTGTGCTCGCGAGTTTGGACAATATGTCCGCCCTCGTGTTTTGCTCGCGGGGAACATGAGAAATTTCTGCTCGTACGAACTTTGTCATGTGTTTTTTGACTAAGTTCAAATACTCGATGAGGTTGTCGTTTTTGGCCTGGTAGCTTCCCTGTACTTGAGAGGCGACGAGCTGGGAGTCGATGTATATTTGTACCTCGCGGGCTCCCAGGTCCTCGGCTAGTCTCAGTCCTGCGAGCAGGGCTTCGTATTTTTCCTGGTTATTTGACGTCGGGAAGGAGAGAACTAAGGAGTGCTCGATCACTACGCCTTCTTCGTTTTCCAGGAGGATCCCTGCGCCGCTACCGGACGAGCTGGACGCTCCGTCGACGAAGATGGTCCACTTGTGTTCCTTCCCCGGGGGAAGGTCGTGAGTGGTCATCTCCGCGACGAAGTCGGCCAAGGCCTGTGCTTTCAGGGCTTTCCTGCTTTCGTACTGAATGTCGAATTCGGAGAGTTCCAAAGACCACTTCAGCATCCTGCCCGCCATATCTGGCCGACCCAGGAGTTGCCTCACCGGCTGATCGGTCCGCACGATGATGGTGTTGGCTAGAAAGTAGTGTCTGAGCCTCATCGCAGCGTTGACGAGGGCCAGAGCAACCTTTTCTATCTGCTGATATCTGCTTTCGGGCCCTTGTAAGGCTTTGCTCGTGAAGTAGACAGGTTTCTGCCCGTCGGGGGTCTCGCGGACAAGGGTTGCGCTGATGGCTTCGTTCGAAATGGCCAAGTATAAGTACAGCGGTTCCCCGTCGTCTGGTCGAGACAGCACGGGCGGTTGAGACAGGCTCTGCTTCAGATGGCGAAGTGCGTGCTCGCATTCCTCGTTCTATTCGAAGGCTTCTTCCTTTCGGAGGAGTTTGAAGAAGGGGAGGGCATACTGAGCGGACTTCGCGACGAAGCGGGATAGTGACGTAAGCATGCCGTTCATGATTTGTATCGACTTCTTTGACGTCGGTGTTGGGAGGTCGGAGAATGCCCGACATTTGTCGGGGTTGGCTTCAATCCCTCGTTCTGTTAGATAGAATCCAAGGAATTTTCCTGCCTTAACCCCGAACATGCACTTCTCGGGGTTGAACCTCATTTTGCACTGTCTTGCTTGGGCGAAGACTGTCTTGAGATGAGCTGCGTGATCGGTGTCTGCTCGGGATTTGACGATCATGTCGTTCATATATACCTCGAGCATGTCGCCAATCTGTTTGTTGAAAACTCTGTTCATCATACGTTGGTAAGTTGCTCCGGTGTTTTTCAGTCCGAAGGGCATTACGTTGTAGTAATAGTTGCCCGAGCCGGTCATGAATGCCGTGCAGTGTTTGTCGCCCAGAGCCATTGGGATTTGGTTATATCCCGATTAGGCGTCCATGAACGACAAAGTTTTGTAGCCGGCCGAGTTGTCGACCAGCATGTCTATGTTAGGTAAGGGAAAAGCATCCTTCGGGCAAGCCCAGTTGAGATCGGTATAGTCAACACACATTCTCCATTTTCCATTATTCTTTTTCACAAGTACAACATTTGACAGCCAGGTGGAATACCGGGCTTCAGAAATAAAATTTGCCTCTAGGAGGTCTTTTACAGCTTTTTCAGCAGCCTCCGTTTTTTCTGGAGACTGCCTACGCCTACGTTGTACTACGGCCTTGGCGGCTGGATCAATGGCGAGGTGATGACAGGCGACCTCAGGGTCGAGTCCGGGCATCTTAGCAGTACTCCAGGCGAAGAGATCAGCATTCTCGCACAGACAGGCCTTGATTTACTTCCTGGCCAAGTCGGGGAGGTCTTTACCAATCTTCACTCCCTTGGTCGGGTCTGCGCCGAGGGGAACGAGTTCAAAATCTCCGTCCGGAATTGGTCGGAGTGGAATTTGCTCGCTGCTGGGTGGCTCATCCTGATCGAAGCGAGCGTCGAGGGCTATGGAGTCGACCTTTGGTGGGGCCTTCTGGACTTCTTCCTCGGGGGATGCTTTCCTGTCGGGCTCCTGTTTTGTCCTTTTGGCGGGTCTGGTCCCTACGTCGACGGTATCTCGTCTCTTAGAAGCAACATTGAAGCACCTACGGGAAGCGGCTAGGTCTCCTTGGATGGTGGCTACCCGTGCCCTTTTGGTGTAGAACTTCATCTTCAGATGGACGGTCGAGGGCACCGCCGTCAGCTCCGCCAGAGTCGGTCTCCCCAAGATGCAGTTGTATAGAGAGGGGCAGTCAATGACGAGGAAGCGGACCTTAACCTGTCTCGTAGCCGTTCCTTCGCCGAACGTAACCAGGAGCTCGACATAGCCCCAAGGTTTGTAGGTCGAGCCGTTGAAGCCTTGTAGATCCGACCCCACATACGGAGAAAGATGTGAGTCGTCCAGTTGTAAGGTCCGGAACAGCTGGCTGTACATCACGTCGACGGAACTCCCTTCGTCGACCAGGATGCGATGCACGTCAAAATTGGCCATTTTTGCCCTTATCAGTAAGGGGATGACCGTGTTCGGGGCTCCGCCAGGGAGTTCTTCTAGATAGAAGGTGATGGGCTCTGACCTGCCCTTCACCCTTTCGAACGTTACAGTTTGCGGGGGAGCTATGTCGACCAGCTCGTCCAACTTCCTCTTAGCTGAATTGATGGTGAGGTCGTTGAACCCGCCCCCGTTGATGACCATGGCGGAGGGAAAGTATTCCCACCTGCTGTGTGTTGTCAGGGGCTCCTGCAGGAGCTTGGGAATGTCGAAATCCTCGGGCCTGGTTACCGAGAAGGCGGTCTGGATAAGCACCGACTCGTCTGATGGTCGGGCGTCTTCTTCGGGCTCCTTGGTTTCATGGGCGTCGCGACGAGGAGCGTCGTTTCGCCTGTACTGCGCGAGCCTCCCTCCTTTGATGAGGGTTTCAATGGCGTCCTTGAGGTGGACGCAGTCCTCTGTCAAATGGCCATGACTCCTATGGTATTGACAGTATTTATTTTTATCTGCCCCTGGCTTGGCGGGAGCAGGTCGGGGACGCTTGACGCCACCGTCTCTGAAATCTGTACTGGCACACTCCGCCAAAATACGCTCGCGGGAAGCTGTGAACTCGGTGAAACGGCCCGAGGGGCCCCTTTGTTCCCGGACTTCCCGGGGTCGATCTTCTTTCCTTTTCTCCCCGGTACGTCAGGGAGGAGCCTCTTGTCGTGAGCTGCTACTGTTGTTGGGACCTCGAGCCCTGGAGTCCCGGGCCCTGTTGGCAGCTTCCCTCTCCTCGTAGTCCATGTATGCTCGGGCCTTGTCGAGGAGGGCATCAAAAGTCGGAGGTGGCTCAATACCCACAGCCTTTCTGAATTCTGTGCCGGGGAGGAGACCCCTCTCCAGCAAGTATCTTTTCATATGGTCCGTGCAGGGGACCTGTATTGCTTCTCGGTTGAAGCGGTTGATGAACTCCCTCAAGGTTTCATCCTGTCTTTGGATGATGGCCTCGAGGGCCGCCTCGGTCTTCGGATGGCGCCGAGAAGCTGTGAAGGAACTGATGAACTTGTTCTTCAGGTTCTGCCACGATGTGATTGAGCCCGGGGCGAGTCCTTTATACCAGTCCATGGCCGCCTTCCTAAGAGTCGTGGGGAAAAGACGGCACTTGATGGGCCCCCCGACATTATGATAGTGGAGCATGGCTTCGAACCCGTCAATGTGGTCGACCGGGTCCGCTACTCCGTCATACTCCTTCAGATGCGGGGGCTTCTCCATGCCCGGTGGGATGGGTGCATCCATGATGGCCTGCGACAGGGGACCGCGGGGGTCGTCCTCGTCGCTCCTCTCCGAAGAAAGAGATGGGGACCTGTAGTTTTGTCTGGCACGGTGGTCGTGCTGGGTTTCCCTCGAGCGTGATGCTCGGTGGCTGAATGTCACACGCCCGTCCCCGGCGTGCCTCTTGTCGTGCCTTGACGGGTCGCGACTGGGTTCTCCGGCAGTGATGGCGGGCTGTCTCTCATAGTAGGGCCGCCTCTGCTTTGGCCGGGGAGAGGGGCTCCTGGAGTTCTCCCTGTAGTGTCTCCGCGGGGGAGAAGGGTGTCGAACTTCTGTGACCCGAGGAGGTGGAGAATGTGGCCTCCGATGCCTCCTCGGGGGTCGTCGATCATCTTCGAGTGCCCTTAATCTTTCTCCTTGGGCGAAGATGAGATAGTTTGTCTGATTAATGGCCGCGAACAGTGCCTGAGTCGTGGCATCTGCCCCGACGGGAACTGGGACCTCATGGAACCGGGCGGCTTTGTAATGAGCGAGAGCTACCGGGTCGTCTTCAAGGGCTGGTAGGGTCGATGAGGATGATGCAGTAGCCCCGTCCCTGTAGGAGGAAGTTCCAGGGGCGATCGTCACAGGAATGGTACTGTGGCCGGGATCACCGGGGTTGTCGAGGTGTCCATTCTTGTCCGCGGTGCCGTTATTAGTGTCGGCGACACGGACGTGCTGCTCTTCGCGAGCTGGATCAGCCATGACAGGTAGTTGAATTGAGCTTTGGTCTTTAGAGTTGTTCGTTAGACGGGGAAGCTAGTTCCCACAGACGGCGCCACTGATCTGACCTGATCAGAAATGGACCGTCACGGCTGGCTCCGAGCAGAAAGCTTTTTGAACGAAGTGGGGGGGGGGGGGTACCTACAAGGCACTCCAATGCTGAAGTAAGTAGGAGTACGAGCAGATAATAGCAAGTGTAAGGTTAGAATGATGAATACCTGACCCTCTGGAAGCAGAGGGTATTTATAGCCCCCAGCGCTGGGCCAAGGTTCCTTCATTGGGCCGGGCAGGTTTGGCCCAATGGAGGAACTGCCAGGTTCTACGTGCGTAGTGGGGACCCGCACGTGGTCCCCTTCCTGGATGTTCTGCGTGAAGTGCGGGCGGACGGAGATGCGGTCTTTTCGGAGTATCGTTGGGGGAACAGTGGACTGAGTCTGCCCTAGCTGGGGTGCTCGAGGTAACGTCGAGCTGGACCTCAGAATGTGGTGCTGGACCACAGCATGTCGAGCTGGAGGTGTACTGTCGAGCCAGCGACTACGCGTCGGGCACAGTCCCACTCTTTGGTCGGCGTGGCCCTTGTAAGTCCATTTGGACTGGGCCTTTGCAATGCTTTTGGGCCTGTCGGGCCCAGTCCAGAACAAGTATTAAATATAAAAATAAAAAATATAAAATATGAAAGAGTTAGCAGGGGGTGAAAAAGCAAAACAGTGGTGATGATGCTAGCAAAAACGAGCCCAGGAAGCCAAAAAAGCCCAAGACAGCTTCATCCCTGTCCTGCCTTCTCCTTCCTCACGCCATGGCCAGTTCAACCTGTAACTTCCTCATGCTTGCATAAAAATGAAAACTTATAACATGAAAAATGTAGCATTTGAACTCACGAGTCCAACCATATAAATTATGTAGTCTAACTATCAAAGATCAAAGAGAATTTTGAAATCCCTAAATCGTGACCTAAAATTTTCAGAGATTTCAAACTCCAAATTCTCTTAGCACAAGTAATATAAATGCAATATAATGATATGTACAGCTTCGTTATGATGGGACCTACATTTTTTATTCACAGACCGTGGCTTGAGGTTGCCTGTAGAAGGAGATAGAGTTTGAAAAATTACCTCCTTCAGCTGGAATCGTGTATGGAAATGCAGGGACTTTAATGGAGGCCTGATGATTGCTTGAGCTTCCCTGAATCTATTCCAACTCTTACCTTGCTCTCAAAGTGGCTAGAACTCCCTAAACAAGTCCAACTGCAAGCTTTAAAGTTAACAATGGCATGTGGTGAAACAGAGGTTACAGAACAATGATGATGGTTTGGATGAGTTTGATATCAAGTATGTAATGTGTTTGAATGATCTAAACACAAAACGCACGAGCCAAATGAGAGTTGGATGTGTTTGTGCAGAAACTGTGTGTTTTGGACAGATTTTGGTGCTTGGTTGCTTGAGAGAGTTTCAGGTCCTTTCCAAGCGTGTTATGTGTTGTACATTGTTTGCATATTAGTATAGAAATGATCTAAAGTCAGCTCTCTATCAGCTGTACAAGCCCTAGCCTTTTTGCAACTTTTCTTGTACTTGAAGCAAAGTGACAAGACAAAAATCTCATGCTTGTACCAACTTGCTTTAGGGTTGGTATAAGTTTGTACAAGTTGCTTGAGACCTGTGTGGTTTGTATGCATCAAGGGGACATGTTCAAAGCTCCAAGTTGACAAGTTTGCAAAAGTGCTTCTTTATGAAAATGACAATGAAACCTTTTTACCCAAAATGGAATTACAAGTTGTGTAAAAGTTCAAAAGCATGGATAGAGGCTTTGTCAACTGTGTAAGCATTTAATTAAAGAGTGTGTATAAAGTTTAGGACCTGTAAAGCATGAAATAGCCAGCATAGGTTTGATTTTCAACTTGGTTCTTCATGAAAATGGCTTGAACAAAAGTGAGAAAATGCCAACTTCCTCTTTTCGATTCTCTTTACTCAAAAATGATCTTGGAGAGTTCTTGGACATTTTGGAAATCTTGCAATGTGATATATAATCCATATTTGAAATGAATTTTGAGATACCTCTTGGAACTAGGTGAAAAGTTGCCATGAAGTTGGGTCCAAAACCTGCCTAAATTAGGGCAAAATTTCACTAAGTTAAGAAGTTCATGACCATGTATTTACAAATTTATATCTTGAGATCCAAGCATCTTTAGGGAAAAGTTTGTGAAGAAAAGTTGTAGATTTCATGGAGGCCTACAACTTTCATGTTGGGAACTTTCCTTGAATCAAAATACATCATGGTGAAAAAGTGGTGTAAAGTTGGGAAAAAATAAGAAAATTATGAACCTAATTTCACATTCAAAACCCTAATTTTCAAATTTGATTTTCTTGGTGAACAAGTTTCACATTTTGACATACCTTGATGAATTATGAACCTTGGCACTTGATTTTGACCAAAAAGTCAAAGTTTGACTTTTCAGTGTACAGTTGACTTTTGATCAATTGACTGCAAATTTCATCTGTCAATCCAATGAACTTGAGATGTTTTGAACCATGTAATTGAGTCAAGATGATGCCATTGAATCCTTGAAATCATGCTTGAACTCAATTGGTCATTGGCTAAGTTGAAAATCAGAAATTGCCCTTCCTCAGTCCAAACCCTAATTTTGACCATTTTGCCCTTTTGATGATTTGATCAAGTTTCTTGAGGAATTGTAATCCAAACTTGATCAAATGGTACATATGAGTCTAAAGTGTTGATGTGGATCAAAAATTATGAAGTTTGACTGTGAATTGGCCATGGTTGACTTTTTCCTCAATACAACTGATTTTTAGGTCAACTGTCCAATTGACTGATCAAAAATATGGTTCAAGGCTTGAAACTCATCATGAGCAATCTTAGGGGGTCCAAAATGATGTATGAAAGTCACATGAAACATTGGTGGTCCAAAAATCCTTGTGCAAACTCAAACCCTAATTTTAGGTTATCAGTGCAAGATGAGATGTCTTGAGCTGACCAAACCCTAATCTTGTCTTGAGTCAAGGAAGTCTTGTGAGAAAAGTCTTGATAAATGAGAGGGCAAATTTTGGGGTACAACAGTTCCCTTTCTCCGAAGGACCCTATAGTGTCGAATTATAAGTTCGAGATTGATAACGGTTTCACTACTCCTTTTTGGGAAGCTAATTGGTTGGATGACTCTAGTTTGAAGGAGGAATTTCTAGAATTATACTCAGAATCTTGTTTGAAGAAAGTTTCGGTGGCCGGTATATGGGGATGGGGGGATGGAGTTTGGTGTTGGGGCGATCTTGATATTAATTCTTTATTGTTGAGTTCAAACAATCGTATGAGCCTAACCTCCATCGAAGCAAGGTTAGGTGGTGTCAGGTTGGGTGCGTCTGACATTGATAAGGTGGTGTGGTCTACGGTTCTGAAAGGAGTCTTTTTAGTCTCATCTTGTTATGATCGTTATGCTAGATTCTGTATTCCTTATGGCCCCCAGAATATGAATGATGAGGTGTTGGGAAAAGTTTAGAAAGTGGAGGTGTCCTATAAGATTAAAGCCTTTGGTTGGAGACTTTTTATCGATAGACTTCCAAAAAAGTATCTTTTGTTGAAAAGAGGTATTGTTTTTCCTTTAGACTATTTAAAGTGTGTTTTATGTGGTATAGAAGTTGAGAATATGGATCATACTTTTTTCAATTGCAATATGGTGAAGATTATTTGGAAATAAATAACATTTTGGGTTGGCAAACCGGAAGAAGTAGTGAATGAGTGCTCATCGTCTTTTATGGATCGATACTTATTTTGTAAAGGAAAGAAAGTTCGGGAGGGAAAATTGGGAGTTGTGTGGCTTACAACTTTGTGGGCTATTTGATTATTGCGGAATGAGATTTTCTTCTCGAACGACGGTTGGAATGTTGATAATACGGTGTGAAATATAAAAGTATTGGTTTGGAAGTGGTCTTTAATAGGAGAAATTACTTATCCCAATTTTAGTTTTTATGAGTTTAGCAAAGATCTTTTGTTATTTCTCTCATAATCCTAATTGGTTTGTAATCTCTTTCTTTTTTGTCGAGTTTTATTCTTGTTTTGTTGTGTAATCAGGTTGGAGAACCCTTAGCTCTCCCGTTAATATCATCTTGTTTACACAAAAAAATATAAGTTGTGAATATCACGAATGAAGTTTCATTTTTTTATTCTTGAAGTTGAATATCTTATACTAGTTTATTTAATAATGATGATATAAATCATATGGATTAATATAGTTGGTTCGAGTAAACAGACTCGCAGTTAGAATTTTTTAAATTTATTGTCTGAATCAATTAACATTAGATTTCATTGGTTTGCTTCATATTTTCTGAACTAAAAAAATATTTGACCCAAACATCTGAGTTTGGTTTGAATTTCGATTTAATTCCAATTTTTTCCGAACCAATAAATACGCTCGTTGTCATTGGTTGGCAGTGTATTTACATTGTCAATACATCATCGTTTTTCTCTTTTACTTATTTATTATTTCATCATTATATTTTACAATTTATACCGTCACTTAAACAGAACTCTTAAATTTTTATATGTAACTTTTTTTAATCACATAAAAATATTATTTACGAAAGAGATTAATTGATATTATAACGACCATGCATATCAATTAATTTCATTATAGAGTCTGGTAAAAAATAAAGAAAGAGATTAATTGATATAAACTTTGCGAGTGTAAAAAAATTTATTAATCATTTTTTCATTTTCAATTAGAATTCTGAAATAATTAGATTATTTCACTGTGTGTTGATATATTAACTAGAAACAATTGCGGCACGATGGATTTTATAAGGGCTAATCACTATACAATCTTAGCGTGTGTTTGCTTATGTGGTAAAAAATACTCTCTCTTTTCAAAATAATTATTGCATTTATAAAAAAAACAGTCTTAAAATAAGTGTCGCATCAAATTTTTAATGCAATTTTAGTTTTTTCTTTTCAATTATATCTTCTAATTAATATTTCAAATATTTTTCTCACATTGTATTAATAATAATTTTAATACACTAATAATCAATTATAATAATTTGATAAAATTATTATTTTATCTTTCATTTATTATATTTTCTTAATTTATGTGAAAGTATTAAATATGATAAATATTTTGAGGCACAAAGAAAGAGTATTATTAATTATAAGTAAAATCAGTTTTATGAGGATAAATTTCTATAAAAACAAATCAAAAATAAATTTTAGTGTAAAAATTAGTCCCGTTGACCATTATTATAAGTACAGATTTTCTTTTTAAGTTTATTAAATAATAAATATATATGATCTATATAAAAGATCAGATATATTTATTATTCAATAAACCTAAAAAAAATATTTATTTATAAAAATAACGATGAAATATGACTCAAAAGTTACAATTTTTACTTTAATGTATAATCAATTTTATTCGAGGGCAACCAACTTAATAAAATCACGATGCCAGTATAGTTTTATAGATCTCTGTGATCATGAAAACTGATTTGATTAGATACTTTGTAGTGAGTTAAGAACAGGGACCAGTTTTCCTTGTCTTATGTTACAAATATGCCATTCAAAAACTTTATCTTTTCCAACCATTAAATCATGTGGAATCATATTCATGTTCATACTTGATGAGGAAATATGTAATCTACACCAAGACACTATTCAATATTAAACATGTGCTGCTGAAATTATGAGACCTTTACTAACAATGTTTTGAATATTTAGATATTGCTTTTATATATGTCAATTATCAAATGAAATGTTAAAAAATTATACTACTATAGATAGTGTGTAATTAATAACATAGATCCCTTTGCAAAAGCATTTATTATTCTCCATCGAGAACAAACAATAATATTTACAGATACCATTTCTACTTTCCAACTAGCACATGATTTAAAAGTTTTCTTTTTCTCAAGTTTTTTTTAAGCAAGGAATTGTATATATGGAATTAAGGGTTCTTCAACTTTTTTACACATAAAATAGAATTACTTGACAAAAAGAGAGAAATTACAAATCAATTGATCTTAGAATAACAAATGATCTTTGGTAAACTCATAAAGACTATAATTAGAGTGAGTAATATCTCCTATAAAAGTCTACATCCAAATCAAGTATATTCATCTTTTCAATGTGAAAGTATATTTATCTTTTTTTCTTTTTTCTAGATTGGTGGAGATTCTTCATTATTAACTAAAGAATTGATAAATATGTGAAGGGAAAATGTTATGCTCTGAAACTAAGTGATTGGAGAGGTTGAATTTGCGGTATATGCTGCAGTGATTCAAAGTTTAGATGTGGTGGAGAGGAAGATGACCTGCAAGGTTGGCACTCCAAACTCAAATTACTAAGGGAGTAAGAAGTGAAGTTTGAATGGAGGAGAAATTTAATACGTGAGAAATGACTGATCCTCTCTTTAAATAGAAGAGAGTTAGTTAGCAACTGAATGCGTGTGTGAATGTATGAAATATGGTCGATCATCAGATCAATCTGGATGGTGAGGATAGACTTTGCGAGCGGGTTCACGTGTGTGGTAGAGCAAATGAATTCCACATGTTCCACGCATTTCCGTTTTACACTATATCGGTATAGGGCTTCGTGTTTTCGGGCCTCATACCAGCCCAAAACAGAAAATAATGTTGAGCAAGAGATTCATCCTACATCTATTCTTGGGTAACTAGTTCATATTAATAAAAAAAAAGTTTATTAACACAATTCTTGGGTAGCCAATTCAACTTTTTTCTATATTATTAATTTTAAAAAGTGATAAATTATATAACAATTTTGTTATGAAGGTTATTAACAAAATTTTCCAAACACTGTGGCTTATGATTTTCTGTGTAGGTTATTAACAACATTGTGGAATCAACACTGGTTTCTCCACACGGGTTTGTTGTGGATTAGGATGTTTCTCAAGAGATATTTTTGGAGGAATCTAAGAGGCGTTGAGTGTGGTTATAGAGAATTTTCTTAATGATCAAAACAGGAAATTTCAAAGGATTTTCAATGGACGGTGCTGGATGTGATGGCTCCATCTGTTGCTTTACCTCCATCTAGTACAATTGAAGAGGTGTATTATCAACACATATATACTTCCTAACACTATTTACGATTGATCTTAATTATTTGGCTGAAAAAGTACTGAACCATGTCGAAAATATGCCAAGTAAACCTATAAATATAAATCAAAATTGTTCTGGACTGGGCCAGAACTTGCCCACCATTAGGGAGGCCCAATCCAACGCCTTTATAAAGGCCCAAAAGCATACAACCCAAACGGAGGACCATTGGGCATTTCCCCACGTGTCCACTAGAAGAACATGACTCACGTGTTCATAACGTCATCATCCTGCCCTCCGAGAATAACGGGTCCAAATATACCTACTTTCTTGGGGCAGTTGACATGGAAGGAGGCCACGTGCTGAACTCTATACACCCATAAACCCTAGCAGTCTCCACTATTGGGCCTTATCATGGCCCAACACTGGAGACCTTGGCCCAACGCTGAGGGCTATAAAAACCCTCTCAGTATAGAGGGCCAGGTATTCATTCACTCATCCATACTCACTTTGCTTGCTCTTGCTCTGAACCTTACTTTGACATCTGAGTGTATTGCAGGTACCCCCACTTCACATTCAATCGCTACTCAACTTAAAACTCGTGGGCCTTGACGCTCCCTTCTGATCGGGTACGATCAGTGGCGTCGTCTGTGGGAATCTAGTTTCCCCTTCTTTCATTTACATAAGACCAAAGCAATTCTCTTAACCCTCCGATCATCATGGCTGACCACACTAACAACGGTGACCAAAACGTTCATGTTACCGATACTGGAAACAATAATAGCGCTGTCATCAACAACACTAATGCTGGCAACAATAATGCTGCCGAGCACGACTTCAGGGATGGGATGAGTGCGTCCTCTTCCACCCGTTTTCAGCCACACGACAATGCCAACCAACCTCAGTAGAATTACGAGCCTGCTGTGTATCAGGAGATCCTTGTTCTTGAGAATGATGATCCCACGACCAAGGCCTCATTCACAACGATCAACTAAACGAACTACATGAACTTATCTCAGGGTGAACGCTTGATAATGCTGGAAAAAACCTGTTGTTTCCCCAGAAAACACTGAAACTGATTCCCAAACTCCTCCTCCCCGACAACACGAGGATCACTCCTGATCTCCCCCGCAGAGACATAGACATGACGGTTCTTAAATCCCTTCTCCTCGTCAAACTAGGCGAGGTCCTACATTGGAGAGGACCCAACCCAAAGCTGTCAAGAAGCGCGGTCAGACCCCCTGTGCAAAGAGCGACGATCCCCTGAACATAAAAGGAACAAGGGCGACGAAGAAAAGAAGTCTCGACCGAGGAATACCCCTGTGTCCAAGACCGACACAAAGGATGCTGCTACAACCACTCCCCAGAAAAAAGAGACAAAGACGACCCCTGCAACCCATTGTTCCAAGCTATTATGAAGGCCCATATTCCTAAAGGAATGGAGAAACATCCCCATATGAAGGAGTACAACGACATTGCTGACCTCATCGACCACATCGACCATTTTGAGGGGATGCTCCACTATCACAATGTCGGGGCCCCTATTAAATATAGGTTGTTCCCCATGACGCTGAGTAAAACAACCATGGACTGGTATAAGAGCCTCCCCTCAGGGCCGATCACCTCGTGGAGGAGTCTGAAGAACTAATTCATCAATAGCTTCACAGCATCTCTCCGACATCCAAAAAATGAGGCCTCCCTTGAGGCAATCATCTAGAGGAGCAATGAGACCCTCAGAGAGTACATAGATCGGTTCAACCGCGAGGCCATTCAATTCCCCTGTACCGATTACATGAAGAGGTAATTTCTCGAGAGGGGGCTCCTCCCGGGCACTGAGTTCAGAAAGGCCGTCGGCATTGAGCCTCCCAAGTCTTTTGACTCACTCCAAAAAAGCTTGGGCCTACATGGACTACAAGGAAAAAGAGGCGCCAACAACGCCCACGACTCGAGGAACCATGGACTAACTAACATCCATCGCACAATGACGCGGGGCCTTCTCGATGAATAGGGAATAAGAGAAGGGATGAGAAGCCTCGCGACTCCTGCTAGCACAAAGGACCAGCTAGGCGATTCACCGAATACACCCTATTGACCGCTTCCTGCGAGCGTATCCTTGCAAAGTGCTCCAATGCTGAGTTCAAGGACAATGGGGCCAGGTACCCTCGACCAACCCCTGCTAAGCCCAGGGTCGACAAGACAAAGTATTGCCAGTACCACCGGAGCCACGATCACTTGAATGAAGACTGTGTCTACCTGAAGGAGGTTGCTGAGACTCTAGTTAAGGTAAGGATACTTAGGCAGTATAAAAGAAACGAAGCCCCTCGCCGGGAGACCGGTAAGGTTAAAGAAATTGAGGAGGATGCCTGACCATCCGATGAGTCTGGTCCTCTCTAGGTAGCCCTCTACATCTCTAGGTCCGAGGACTTCTGCATCCATGATGGACTGTGTGATACAGTGGGAGAACTGACTTGGGTGTTTTGTGTTTTATCGCAAATGTTGCGGTTAGCAATAGTCGCCACCTAATTTTCTTTTATCCAAAAGGAAAGGTGAACAAGCACAGGAAATACCTTTGAGATTGTTTCTTGAGTTCGGGGGGTAGATTATGAAAAGGGAAGGTATTAGCACCCTTTTCATCCATGGTTTTCCATGGGCTCTTAGTTACTTGCTAGATCACTTGCTTTTGTTTGAAATTGTGCTTTGTGTGGTGTTTGAAAGTATTTTTGTAAAAGAGGCTATTGTTTAGGCAATCTTTGTAATGATTCTCGTTCGTAAGAATGTATACAAAGGTGTTGATCTTTTTGAAAATGTTTTCAATGTTTGTAAGAAGTTGGGAAATATGTGTGTTTTGAAAATAACAAGGATATTTGTTTTGAAATGGAGAAAGTAATTAAGAGCAATCTACCTACTCAAATGTCTTTCTTGTTCATTTTCTTTCCCTTTTGACATTGTTGTCTTACCATTGATTTGGTAAGCAACCCTATCTTTGGATGTAAACGGGACGGGCGTGGGTCATCGTATAGCCATGATTAGCAATATTGCAAAGTATCTTAGCATTTTTTGAGGGACTAAGATCATTTTGTAAGGCAACTTTGAATGGCATCATCGAGGGACTATGATCTTGTATTTGTTTGTTTTTGCTAAGACACCTTACATGCGTAATATGGCCATTTTGTATAAGGCAACCAAGTGGGATAACCCTAGGTGTGCTTGTGTGCAAGTGTGTCATTTTCATGCTTGATTTTATCTTGAATTAGGGTTTCTATTTGATTGGTTTTATCTTGCCATACAAACCCTAATTACTAGCATGTCATATAAAAGCGATAATTGAGAAATTTAAAGTTACTACACTATTACATCATTATGGGAGGGGGTATACAATTTATGAATGGGGATTACAATAATATAAATCTAATTAATCTATTACAACCAAATTGAATGTACACAAATAATTGGAATAAATAATATACAAGGTAAATTAAATATACAAAGATATGTAAATGCAAAGAAGATTTTTGTTTGGTTTTTTTTATATGGAAAAGTTTTAACCTAAAACCTAATTAGAAAATAAGTAAATCAAGATTAAATTTAAATTAATTAAGGAAAGGAATTTTTTTAAGAAAAGGTTTTTGAATAAACCCTAATTCTATTTGATTAAAAGAAAGTAAGTTTTCTAAAGAAAGTATTTTTGTACTTTTTTATATTAAAATAATATATTTAATGGGTGTGAAGAAAAATTAAATATTAAACTAATTCTAAATTAATTTACAAGTTTATTTAAAAAAAAAAAGATAACATATAACTAAATGAAAATATTTTTTGTGAGAAAAATAAAATAAAATAAGCTAAAATATAAATCTATCATTTTTATATTTTTTATGATTTTTAATATTAAGAAAAATATATTTAATAAAATAAAATGAAAGTAAAATAAATAAATAAAATTATGTTAGGCCAGGGGTGTCATAAGCAAACAGGATGTGAATGTTAGAAAAAAAATCACAAGGCCCAAGAATTAGAAGCCCAGCGCTGCAAAGGGACAAAAAAATGGAAAATTATGAGAAGATTGCAAAAGGCAGCACGCTGAGGCTCGAACCCATGACCTCTAGCATTTACGCGCGCTGCCTTACCACTGGGGTGGCTGTACATCTGTTTATATAAACAAAAGCATAAATATATATTAGAAAACGCCTCCTGAAGGCAACTTCATCTTCAACCTTGAGCCATGGCCGGATCACCTATATCTTCTTCATTTCTCCATAAAAATGGAAAGTTCAAACATGAAAGTTATAATGTTTCTTCCCACGAGTTCAACCATATAATTTATGTAAGCTAAAAGTCAAAGATAAGATCTAATTTTACTGGCCCTAATTTGAAACCTAACCTTTGTAGAAATTTCAAATCCAAAATTCTCTATATACAGTTAATATAAATGAAAACTATGAACATGGTTAGCTTTAGAGCAAGGATATCTACATTTTGCTTTCACAAATCAGGACCAAATGATGCTTGTATGAATAGATAGAAGTTTGAGTTTTTACCTCTTGCAGCTGAGATCGTGAATGGAGTTTGAGCAAGTTTTGAGGAGGCCTGAGGATCTGTTTAGCTTGCCTGGACTTCCTTGAGTGTATTCCAATCCTTACTTTGTCCTGAAAGTCCCTGAATCTCCCTACTCAAGTCAACCTGCAAGGTTGTTATTTGAAAATGGTGGATTGTGGAGGAGGAGTTACAGTGAGGGAACAAAGGTCTGGATCACTTAGATATAAGGTATATTAAGTGTTTGGATGGTTAGAACTCAATACGCACGAGTGGATTTGGAGATGGCTGTGTAAGGTTCAAAATTGTCAAGCTATGGCAAATTTTCAGTTGCAAAGTGTTTTTGAGTGTTTTTGAGTCTTAGCCTTCATGTGTCAACTTGAAAATAATGTCTCTACTTATAAGCAAAAGGTCTTAAGTCTTGTAACAACTCAGATTTCAAAAATTCACATGTTTGCTTGGTTTCTTGTTTGTGAAGCAAAGCTAGCAAGCATGGTTCCAAGGTGTAGTACTCAGCTTGTAGGGGGGATGAGTCCTTTTAACATGCTTGTTCTGATTGAGTGGAGTGTGTTTGTGCAGAAAAAACAAGTGCAAGGCTCAATGCAAGCTGACTTTGCATAAAGCTTGCTTTTCCAAAATGGCAATGTTGCCTTTCTCCCAAAAATGGAATTTTTCTTGTACAATGCATTCAATGCTTGGATTAAAGCTTCCAAAATCTGTGAAAACATTTAATTATGGAGTGAGAAACAAGTTTGTGGCCTGCAAAGCAAAGATTATGCAGCCTAGGCTTGGATTTAAATTTTTGTTCATCATGAAATGGCTTGAAATCAAAGTGATAAATCACCAATTTCATCTCTTCGATTCTCCATACTCAAGAATAATATCAAGGAGTTCTTGGATATTTTGGAAATCTTTAAATGTGCTCTACAACTCATATTTGAATTTCTTTTGAAAATTCCCTTTGGAACTATGTGAAAAAATGGTATGAAGTTAGGTCAAAAATCTGCCTAATTAGGGCAAAATTTCACTAAGTTATTTTAGTTCATGAGCATGTATTCAGAAAATTATATCTTGAGATCCAAGCATTTTTAGGAGAAATTTTTTGAAGAAAAGTTTTAGATTTCATGGATATCTACAACTTTCATGTTGTAAGTTTCCTTTGAATCATCTTACATCATGGTGAAAATTTGGCTCAAAGTTGAGAAAAAATAAGAAATTTTCTATACTTAGAAAAATTTCTAAGTTAAGAAATTTCAACTTTTCAAAACAAAATCTTAAATCCTTGATTTCTTGATGAAAAAGTTTCATATTTTGACATGCTTTGATGAATTATGACCTTTGGGATTTGATTTTGACCAAAAAATCAAAGTTTGACTTTTCAGTATACAATTGACTTTTGATTAGTTGACTGAAAAATTCATCTGTCAATCCAATGGACTTGTAGTGTTTTGAACCATGTCATTAGGTCAAAATGATGCAATTGTACTCTTGAGATCATGCCTTAAACCAATTGATCATTTGCTAGGTCAAAAATCAGAAATTGCCTTTTCTCAATCAAAACCCTAATTTTGACCATTTTGCCCTTTTGATGATTTGATCAAGTTTCTTGAGGAATTGTAGTCCAAACTTGATCAAATGATACATATGAGTCTAAGATGTTGATGTGGATAAAAAATTATGAAGTTTGACTGTAAATTGGTCTTGGTTGACTTTTCCCCCAATACATCTGATTTTTAGGTCAACGGTTCAATTGACTGATCAAAAGTGTGATTTAGGGCTTGAAACTTGACATGAGCAATCTTGGGGGTCCATAATGATCCTTGAAAGTCATGTGAAGCTTTGATAGTCCAAAAATACTTGTGCAAACTCAAACCATAATTTTGGTCATCAGTGCATGAAGAGATGTCTTGAGTTGGTCAAACCCTAATGCAGTCTTGAGTCAAAGAGATCTTGTTGAGGAAATTCTTGATAAGTGAGAGGGAAAATTTTGGGGTACAACAGCTTCCCCTGTTCAATCTTCTTAAACCTGAAGAGTTAGACTGGCGAGTTTTGTCATTCGTGACTCGAAGGTGGAAGATGATTGGACACTAGAGTGCCCAGAAATTTGCACTCGGCGGTGCGACGATAGAAGGAATGGGCTTATAGGTGCCATTTATAGAGGTGATAGAAAGCTGTGGGAGATGAGATTAAAGATGCCATACAAGAGTGATTGTTGAATTGTAATTTGTAAGCTGATAGAATGAGTATCAGAATTGCACCCGTGTCTAGAGCGTGTCTGAATTGTATCTGAAAGTTGAATCTGAATGAGTATCAGAACGGCATTTGTGTCTGGAGTGTATCTGAACTGTATGTGAGAGTTGACTTTGAATGAGTATCAGAACAGCGTCCGTGTCTGGAGCGTATTTGAACTGTATAAAAAGTTGAAATTTGAATGAGTATCGGGATGACATCTGTGTCTAAAGCGTATCTGAACTGTATCAAAAGTTGAAATCTGAATGAGTATCAGGATGGCATCCGTGTCTGGAGCGTATTCTAACTGTTTCAAAAATTTGAATCTGAATGAGTATCAGAATGGCATCCGCGTATGGAGCGTATCTGTACTGTATTTGAGAAGTTTGAATTTAAAGGAGTATCAGAATGACATCCATATCTGGTGCGTATCTGAATTGTATCTGAAAGTTGAGTCTGAATGAGTATAAGAATGGCATCCATGTCTGGAGCGTATCTCTACTGTATCAAGTTTTGAATATTGTTAATGGTAGCTGTTAATCTTATCCTGAAAAGGATAAAATGTTTAGCTAAAATGCAAAGTCATGTTGCATGAAATGTATGATGTGATACATTTGCTTTATCAATGTTTATGATATAAGGATGCAATGTATGCGTATGTGAGCTAATTTGCTGCATTGTAGTTAGATTGGAGAAAATAAATCCCTGACTGCTGTTGAGGATATGTAAGTCTTCATGCTTTGAAGTTGAAGTGTTGATGAATTTCCATTTTGATAAATAAACTTTGTTGTAAGGGAAATGCCATGTGCTGCTTGTAAAATCCTATTGGGGAATCCTGAGAAATTTGACGACTTCTACCGGGGATCAATAATTTGAAACTTTGTTCCGATGGGGATTTAAATGACATACTGCAAGGGATTACTTGTGGCATGGCCTAGAGGTATTTCCCTATCCTTTCAACCTATCAGTAACTGCCTTTTTTTTTATATATTTTATTTATTTGTAAACAGTAATTATGTTCAAATGCATATGTTCAACAATGAATCATTGGACGTTTTTGTAAACAAAACACAAGCGTAAAGAAAAGACAAATAGTTTTTGCATTTTTAAAGGGATATCTTTGTATTGACTTTGAGTAAGTTTTTTTTGTACAAGGAAACAAACATTCTGGTAAGAGAATGCTGTCATAAAAAATGAAAATTTTGATGAAAATATATCTATGTGTACAAAAATCCCATGGGGTTTCCATTCTGCTATAGCCTTCGTATCTTCGAGCGTCTTGTCTATTTGTTGCCTTGTCCGAAGCTGATTGAATTTATCAGAAACTCTGAGTTTGTCAGTGGAAGCCAAAGGTTTTCCGTAAAGTGATCCAACGGGACATAGTCATACGCTTTAATTCCCTAACTTTTTATTGGACCGCCCTTTCGGGTTTTCAGTCCACCGGGAAACCCTTTTTTTCCCAAGTCGCCCTTTCGGGTTTTCAACTTGTCGGGTGTACATTTTTTGTTGTTTTATCCATAATTTTTGACCGAACCTTTTTGGTTCGCTGGGATGCCCTTGTTTTGCCTAGGTATGTCAACCTAGCGGGCCTCTTATGCGTAGTATCTTTTGACTATGTCTGCGTTTGCAGGGTGCGGCAGGTCGTCACCATCCATGGTGGTCAAGATCATTGCCCCACCAGAGAAAATGTTTTTGATTACAAATGGTCCTTCATAGGTAGGAGTCCACTTGCCCCTAAGATCACCTTATGGTAGTATGATGCGTTTGATCACTAGATCTCCAACTTGATACACTTGGCGCCTGACTTTCTTGTTGAAAGCCTTGATCATCCGTTTTTGATACATCTGACCATGGCAAACAGCAGTAAGTCTCTTTTCATCAATCAAGTTTAGTTGATCAAGTCGAGTCTGAATCCAATCGTCTTTGTTCAATCCTGCATCCTTCATAATCCTCAGAGAGGGGATCTGAACTTCGATAGGCAAGACAACCTCCATGCCGTAAACCAAAGAATAGGGCGTTGCCCCAGTTGATGTGCGAGCCGTGGTACGATATCCGTGGAGAGCGAATGGTAACATCTCATGTCAGTCTTTGTATGTGACTTTCATTTTCTGTATGATCTTTTTAATGTTTTTATTTGCAGCTTCGACAACACCATTCATCTTTGGTCGATAGGGAGAAGAATTGTGATACTGAATCTTGAATTTCTCACACAAGGAGGTGATCATAGTGTTGTTGAGATTTGTACCATTGTCAGTTATGATCCTTTCCGGGATACCGTACTAGCAGATGAGATTTTGCTTGATGAAGCGGGCAACAATGTTCTTGGTGACGGAAGCGAAGGAAGCTGCCTCCACCCACTTTATAAAATAGTCAATGGCCACTAGGATGAAGCGGTGTCCATTGGAGGCTGTCAGCTTGATTTCCATAATCATATCTATTCCCCACATAGCAAAGGGTCAAGGAGCCGTTAAGACATTCAGAGGAACCAGAGGTACGTGCACCTTATCTGCATAAATCTGGCATTTATGGCAGGTTCGAGAGTGTTGATAACAATCTACTTCCATGGTAAACCAGTAATAGCCTGCCCCTAGGATTTTCTTTGCCATCGTATGCCCGCTGGAATGGGTACCAAAAGTGCCTTCATGTAATTCAACCATGATCCTTTCAGCTTCAACCTTATCTACGCACCGAAGTAACACAAAGTCATGATTGCGTTTATACAGGATGTCGTTACTAAGGAAGAACTTAGCAGAGAATCTCCTTAAGAACTTTTGTCATTGATTGAAGCTCCTTCTGGATATTCTTGAGCCTCAAGATACCTCTTGACTTCGTGAAACCAAGGTTGGTCCACTACTTCTTCAGTATTAATCTCGTGACAATGTGCTGGTTCATCCATTCGTTCGATGGTGATCTGGGGAGCCTTATTATCCCAATTAAGTTTAAACATAGATGACATTGTGGCTAGTGCGTCTGCTAGCTGATTTTCTTCTCGCGGGAAATGCTCAAAGGTAATCTTCTTAAAATGTGGTAGCAATGTCAAAACATGTTATTTGTAAAGGATAAGGTTTGGGTGTTTGGTGTCCCATTCCCCTTTGATCTGGATGATAATCAAAGCTGAATCTCCAAATACATCCAAGGATTTTATCCCCAAGTCTATGGCAGCTCTGAGACCAAAGATGCACGCTTTGTATTCCGCCATGTTGTTTGTACAATTGAAGCAAAGTCTGGCAGTAAAGGGAGTATGACACCCTTCCGGAGATATGAGTACAACACCAATACTATTGCCGAGTGCATTAGAGGCTCCATAAAAGAACATGGTCCATCGGGATCCTTGTTCAGGTCCGTCATATGGCATGAATTCTTTACAGTTTTCTAATGTCATGATGTCTTCATCCGGAAATTCGAACTTCATGGACTGGTAGTCTTCTACAGCTTGGTGAGCAAGGTGATTGGCTAGTACACTGCCCTTTATAGTTTTCTGGGTAGTATACTATATGTCATATTCTGTCAGGATCATCTGCCATCTCGCTATTCTCCCAGAAAGAGCAGGCTTCTCGAAGATATATTTTATCGGATCCATTTTAGATATCAACAAGGTAGTATGAGTCAGCATATACTGTCTTAGCCGGCGAGCAGCCCATGCCAGAGCGCAGAAAGTTTTCTAGAGCAGTGAATATCTGGTTTCACAGTCGGTAAACTTTTTGCTCAGGTAGTAAATATCGTGCTCTTTTCGGCCAGACTCGTCATGCTGCCCCAATAGACACCCCATTGAGTTTTCTAAAACAGTTAGATACATAATCAATGGTCTTCCCTCGACTGGTGGCATCAACATAGGAGGCTCTTGTAAGTATTCTTTGATTTTGTCAAAAGCAATTTGGCATTCATCATTCCACTTGACTACTTGATCTTTCTTCAATAGTTTGAAGAATGGCTCACAAGTAGCCATTAAGTGAGAAATGAATCTGGCAATATAGTTCAAACATCCCAAGAATCTTCTGACTTCCTTTTCAGTGCGAGGATCAGGCATATCTTGTATTGCTTTAACTTTGGCAGGATCGACCTCGATACCTTTGTTGTTGATGATAAAGCCTAAGAGTTTACCAGATCGTACCCCAAATGTGCATTTGTTAGGATTCAACCTCAGCTTGTACTTCTTCAGTCTATCAAATAGTTTCTGTAAGTGATTAAGTTGCTCTTCTTCTGTTTGAGATCTGGCTATCATATCGTCCATGTAGACCTCTATTTCGTGATGTATCATGTCGTGAAATAGAGCTACCATGGCACGCTGATAGGTTGCCCCAACATTCTTTAGTCCGAATGGCATCACCTTGTAGCAGAATGTACCCCACTGTGTGACAAATGTTATTTTCTCCATGTCCTCAGGTGCCATTTTGATTTGGTTGTAACCTGAGAATCCGTCCATGAAGGAAAACGCTTTGTGTTGTGCCGTATTTTCAACTAGGATATCAATGTGGGGGAATGGAAAATCATCCTTAGGGCTTTCCCTATTGAAATCTCTGTAGTCCACACACATTCGCACCTTGCCGTCTTTTTTGGGTACGGGTACAACATTGGCAACCCATTGGGGGTAAGAGGTGACAGTCAAGAATCCAGTGTTGAATTGCTTCATAACCTCTACTTTAATATTTTCTGACATATCAGGCCTCATGCGGCGGACCTTTTACTTTACTGGCAGACATCCTCTCTTGTAGGCAGACGATGTACCACAATATCTTCATCAAGTCCTGGCATGTCTTCATACGACCAGGCAAAGACTTAGACATAATTATGTAACAACTGAGTCAGACGCTTCTTGATACTGGGTTCTAGATTGGCACCTACCTTGACCTCTTTTTTATCTTCTTCGGTACCTAGGTTGATTGTATCCACGGGTTCCTCGTGAGGCTGAATGGTTCTCTCCTCTTGTTATAGCAGTCTGGCAAGTTCCCCTGGTACTTCACAATCTTCCTCACCTTCGTCTTCGGCTTGGTAGATTAGATTCTCAGAGTCACGAAAGGCCATAGCAGTATCGTTATCCATGGGATCCAGAATGGATGTATACCTGCATTGTGAGTGTGGGTGTGTGTAAGGGTATAACTATCTTTGAAAGAAATTAAAATGTAAAAGAAAAAAAAACAATGAGCACAAAAGTTTGTATGCGAAAATGTCCATGATTCATTGATGTCATTTGAAAAATGAGATAATAACCCTTACAAATGGACCATTGTGCCTCGGGTAAGACACAAGGTTTTAAGAGTGCGAATTGTTTTGAATATTACAGATCCAACAAAATGTAAAGACAAATTACTGAGGGATGAAAGTGATCGGGACGAAGTCTCTAGCCTCCCAATTGCTGAGCCCTCCATTGACAGTCGGGAAGATCCATTCCTCCAGGTTGCAACCATCTTCACCATCTTCCACTGCGTTAACTTCATGGTTGCCGATCTTCAAGGGTGACCCTCCATCACGGGCACGACGTACAGCCTTTTGAGCACTTGAAGTGAAACCTAGGCCAAACTTGTCAGACTTATATGGTATTTCTGGGAGTTGTCCCCATATAGTGCATCCTCCTTCTACCACTGCTTTGGCATCCTTTAGTGACGACATCCGGAGTGGAGGCCTGGTAATCTTGGGAACAACCTTAGTCACTGCCACCTCTTGAGGGACCTCTTCAAAGTGTTGAAATGGAGTTTCAATGAACTCACCGTCCAATTCCATATATCTGAAGGAATTGAGATGGCTAATCACGTATTCTTCCTCTCAATGAACGATGATAATCTTTCCTTGAACCGGATACTCCAGCATCTGGTGCAGTGTAGAGGTAACAACGCCAACATTGTGGATCCATGGCCGGCCTAACAAGCAGGAGTATGAAGGGCGGATGTCCATCACATAAAAAGTTGAATTGAAGGTTTGGGTTCCCACCTTTATGGGAATTTCTATCTCCCCATGTACCATCCTTTTCGAACCGTCAAAAGCCCTTACCACTATGTTGCTTGGCTTCAAAGTCAACCCCTCACAGTCAAGTCTGCCAAGAGCTTTTTTTGGGTAATACATTCAAAGATGAGCCAGTGTCCACCAAAACATGCGCCAGAGTGGTGCCCCTACATTCCACTGAGACAAGCAACGCCTCATTATGTTTTCTTCCCCTTGGCGTCAGATCAACATCTGAAAAACCTAAACCATTGTCCGCAGTTAGGCTGGCCACACAATCTTTAAATTGATAAGCAGATGTCTCTTAAGGTACATGGGCAGTTTTTAAGAACTTCACCAAGGCTTTTGCACGTGCCTCAGAATATAGTAGTAATGCCAGCATGGAGATTTTAGAGGGAGTTTTCCCCAATTGTTCAACTACATCGTATTCGCTCCTCTTTATAATTTTTAGCATCTCCTCCGTTTCTTTCTTGGAAGTCTCAGGGATAGTCAATGATTGAGCCTTCGTCTAGACGGGCTCAACCTGAATACTCTTTCCTCGAGTCTCGACAGCTGGAGTGTTGGTAGGAATGATAACAGGGGTTGTAATGTCTTTGTGAATAGGAGTACTTTCAGAGATGATTATGGGTATGGGATCAACCTTTGGAGCAGCCACAAGGATAATTACGGGTCCAGAAACTGCTTTTGGGGGAGAAATTTCTGGAGAAAAGATCCTACCACTTCGGGTAATTTTGCTAGTTCCGGCAATGTTACTGATGTCAGAGTCTTCTTTCTTGGAATTTATCTCTTCGGAGGCCAGCCAGTCTTGCTTGATGCCATGGTAGTAAATGTCCCCTCCGTAATTCCACGACACAGTTTTGTCTGATTCATACGGGATTGGCCCAGGCATTGTGATTACTAAAGGAGCTGCTTTCGGAACTGATGTAATTCTAACGGGTCTTTTGGTGGAGACCCTGGAAGAATTGGCGGAAATGGTAATGATAGAAACATCTTCAAAAGGAACAGGTGTAACAGGAGTCTTTTCAAACAAAATCTCTTTGTTATCAATCAGGCACTGAACGCCTACTTTCAACAAAGGACAGCTAGTCGGTGAGGATAAACAGAAACGACAATCTTCATCACAACCCGGGAACACGCCGACATTTAACAAGTTCATTATAACAGTCAGAAGTGGGGTCATGAGTTCATTAACTGAAGTAACAGACAATCCTTCTTCAATGGCATTGGCATTGTGACCATGTATAGGCATAGGAGCAGAAATGACATTTGGATTCTCGGGCGCATCAAACTCAATTTATTTTGCTCCAATGAGGTCTTGTATTTTGTTCTTCAAGGCCCAAGAATTATTAGTATCGTGACCAGGACTTTCAGAGTGATATGCGCAACGGGCATTGGGATGATAATGAGGGGATGTTGTGTTGGGGTTTTTTGGAGCTTCTTTCAAGGTTACCAAATTGGATCTCAGAAGATGTGGTAGTACTTGAGACAAAGTCATGTTAATTATGGTGAATTTCCTGACTGGCCTTTCTATCCTTGGTTGATTATTTCTTTGCTGATCAGACGCATGCTTTGGGATCATAACAGCCCCCACCATTGGTTGGCGTTCGACCCTATCTTGGTTTCTTTGTGGATATACGGCAACCACCTCTTTCTTTCCGATAAAGGGCTTCCTTACAGCTGTAGAAGAAGATGTGTCTTTCTGAATCTTTCCATTCTTTATACCGGCTTCTATCCTCTCTCCGGTTAATATTAGTTTAGTAAAGCCTACAGATGAACTTCTGATT
Source organism: Vicia faba (assembly GCA_948472305.1). Lineage (NCBI taxonomy): Eukaryota > Viridiplantae > Streptophyta > Magnoliopsida > Fabales > Fabaceae > Vicia > Vicia faba. The sequence goes on from CATIWC010001353.1 coordinate 111,855, forward strand.
AAACGATTGAAGAAGGGACCGGATAAGATGCCTAAAAACATGTCTACCAATTCTCTCTCAGACAGAGGGGGTTGAACTCTTCCAGCCAAATCTCTCCATTTTTGTGCATAATCCTTGAAACCTTCATTGGAGGCCATGGCCATACTCTGGAGTTGAGTACGGGTAGGTGCCAGATTAGCATTGTACTGGTATTGTTTGTAGAAAGCTGCAGCTAGATCTTCCCAATTATGAACATTAGCCCTTTCTAGTTGGTAGAACCAGTCGAGTTGAGACCCAGACAGACTGTCTTGGAAGAAATGCACCCATAAGTCTTTATCAGCGGTATGGGGTTGAATTTTCCTCACATATGACTGGAGATACATCTTAGGGCATGAAACCCCGTCATATTTAGCGAATACAGGTGCTTTGAATTTTGGAGGAATCATAATCCCCGACACCAAACCTAATTCCTCAAAGTCCTAGCCTGGTACCTTTTGGATTTCCATCACGCTCAATCTCTCTTTGAGATGTTTATACTTATCATCCGTTGGAGGATATTGTTCCTCAAAGTAGTCCTCTTCTTCTTCCTCCTCTTCCGATTCTGATGGGACAACTGTTTCCTTGCCTTTCCCTTCTCCTTCACCGGATGTTGTTGCAAAGTCCAAAGTCCTTCTTGTTTGCCCATGAAATCTTTTGCCCATGTTTAAGACTCCGGTTACCTTCTTTGTTTTCTTTTTCCTCTCTTCAGCTAGCAGAGTCTTCAACTCTTCTTGCCCCTTGGATAGGGTCATGAGCAACTGTTGAAACTGCGTATTCTGAGCTTGAAGATCTTTCACTGTTTGCTCGAGATCCATCTTACTAAAATAAACAATAGAGAGATGAGGAGACTTGTTGCAAAAACCTGCTTATGTTATGATGAATGGTATATGCATATGCAATATTTTCAAGAATTTCAAAGATTCAAATTCGCTTTATACAAAAAGGAAACACACGTTATATTAATAAGATAAAGTTTGAGTACATCAATTCCCCTTGGGCAAAATAATACAAAATCTCTAAGATAGAAAAGTAGTGCGCATCCTCTTTGGTTCAATGTAGGCATTCAGAGTCTGCTCCTCATGAAGTATCCTAGTGAGCTCCAAAACCTTATTCTCGCTTGCGTATAATTAGGCTTCGAAAGTATCTCGCTCCCATTTGAGTTGTATCCAATCCCTTTGTAGGTCTTCAAGAGATGTGGGCATGTCAGGATGTAGGATAGTGTATGTAACGTCTCCCTCCATGACATGCTCAATGATTACCGGGAGAATGGAGGGGTGAGGCATCATAAGTCTCTGAGCGTGAGTTCGTACCCATTTTGAGGTAAGGCTCAAGAGGGATGGAATTCTTGTGTCCAAAAGTCTTGCTATCCACCTTGTTTAGCATCCTCCAAGCTCGGATAAATCTCTGGCGAAGACCTTGATCGTCGTTGTCGTAGTCGAATACCAAACCTTGAATCAACATCTCGTGCGGGCCATCCCTTCGGGCATAACCAAACTACCTTAAGGCTAAGCATGGGTTGTAGTTGATATCTCCCCTAATTCCAAGTAAAGGGACATTAGGGAATTCTCCACAATGGTCGACAATGATAACATTCTCTTTGGATCGAGAGCACCAATAAATGTCTGAATGTTTGAGCGTCATCAACCTTTGTAACCACCTTGAACCTTGCTCATTCTTTAATATAGACTGGGGAAGATGAGAAATAAACCATCTTGCCAAGAGAGGAGTGTAACACATAAGAACACCTCTTTTCCTTATTGTGCGAGTGTGAAAAGAGTGTAGGATATCCCCTAGCAATGTAGGCACTGGGTTGCGGGATATGAAGATTTTGATGGTGTTGATATCTATGAGTTGGTCAGGATTTGGAAACAAAACCATCCCATAGATGAGGAGAGCCACAATTTCCTCAAAGGCTTGCAAGTCCAAGGAATTCCAACAGCTTTGGGCTTTCTCAAACATGAACTTTGCTAAGAAACCTTTGACACCACTCCTTGTTTCCCAATGAGTTGTGATATCAGATGAGTGCAAGTGTAGAGCTTGAGAAATCTATTCTTCTTTGGATCTCTTTCCGTACCGTTGAAAGGTAGTTGATTAAGAATGAGAATCCTCAAAAGTTGGGAGAATTCTTCCAAAGTAGGCACAAGTTGATAGTCGGGAAATATGAAGCAATGGTGCAAAGGATCAAAGAACTGAAAGAGCACCTTCATCATGTCCTCATCTGTGTTGGAGGTGACCAAATTGAGTAGACGACCATGTCTCTCGGTGAATGGAGAGTTTTCAGGAATCCTTGAAGCTAGCTCCTTAAGCTGTGGAGGGATTCTCACAAGGTTGACTTGAATAGTTTTCCTGCGAAGTGAATCCATATCCTACAAAACAAGAGCAAAGATGAATCCCAAAATCCTTTAAATGGTTAGTGGATGTATATGATGTTCATGATGTCCATGATGTTATGTGCAAGTATGCAAACACAAGCAAAGCAAACAAATCCTTAGTTTAGGCTTGCATGGAGTTTTATAGGTAAGTATCCTCTTGAAGTTTAGTTGGCTTAAACCTGTCCTAGTAATAGTAACTGGGTTCTAAGGAGCTCAATATCACTGGATTGTTTCCTTGGTCATTGTTTCATCTCAAGCCTCTTTAATAGAGACTGAAATATCCCAAGAAACCAAACCTCAATGAGTGTAGTATTAAGTATCTACCAACTTCGGACTGCACCAAAGCCGGTCATCTCACTACATCCTAAAGGCTAAGTTGGTCAAGTAAAGGTTCTAAAAGTTCATTAGTGCTTCATGACATCACTCAGCGGCCCCGTATTCTCTTTGATTAACTCAAAGGCTACCGGTACCCACAAATATGTCGCACTAATGTAGCTATTGCTTAGACTATGTCGGTATATCCCGCACAGTTTGCACAATGTATTGCTACTTACCTATAATGTATCCCAAATCTGGGTAGAGGATTCAAACCCAAATAAAGAACCCTAATGTAAAGCATACAAGTCAAACAATATAAGCAAGTAAATGTGATCTAATCCCTAAGGTAACCCCACTTTTAGAATTCTCCCCAACAGAGTCGCCAGTTCTGTGATACGGTGGGAGAACTGACTTGGGTGATTTGCGTTTTGTCACAAATATTGCGGTTAGAAAGAGTCGCCACCGACTTTTCTTTTATCCAAAAGGAAAGGTTAAAAAGCACAGGAAAGACCTTTGAGATTGTTTCTTGAGTTCGGGGGGTAGATTATGAAAAGGGAAGGTATTAGCACCCTTTTCATCCATGGTTTTCCATGGGCTCTTAGTTACTTGCTAGATCACTTGCTTTTGTTTGAAATTGTGCTTTGTGTGGTGTTTAAAAGTATTTTTGTAAAAGAGGCCATTGTTTAGGCAATCTTTGTAATGATTTTCGTTCGTAAGAATGTATACAAAGATGTTGATCTTTTTGAAAATATTTTCAATTTTTGTAAGAAGTTGGGAAATGTGTGTGTTTCGAAAATAGCAAGGATATTTGTTTTGAAATGGAGCAAGTAATTAAGAGCAATCTACCTACTCAAATGTCTTTCTTGTTCATTTTCTTTCCCTTTTGACATTGTTGTCTTACCATTGATTTGGTAAGAAACCATATCTTTGGATGTAAACGGGACGGGCGTGGGTCATCGTATAGCCATGATTAGCAATGTTGCAAAGTATCTTAGCATTTTTTGAGGGACTAAGATCATTTTGTAAGGCAACTTTGAATAGCGTCATCGAGGGACTATGATCTTGTATTTGTTTGTTTTTGCTAAGACACCTTACATGCGTAATATGGCCATTTTGTATAAGGCAACCAAGTGGGATAACCCTAGGGGTGCTTGTGTGCAAGTGTGTCATTTTCATGCTTGATTTTGTCTTGAATTAGGGTTTTCTATTTGATTGGTTTTATCTTTCCATATAAACCCTAATTACTAGCATGTCATATAAAAGCGATAAATTGCGAAAGTTATTACGCTATTACATCATTAGGGGAGGGGGGTATACAATTTATGAATGAGGATTGTAATAATATAAACCTAATTAATCTATTACAACCAAATTGAATGTGCAAAAATAATTGGAATAAATAATATACAAGGTGAATTAAATATGCAAAGATATGTAAATGCAAAAAAGATTTTTGTTTGTTTTTTTTTATATGGAAAAGTTTTAACCTAAAACCTAATTAGAAAATAAGTAAATCAAGATTAAATTTAAATTAATTAAGGAAAGGAATTTTTTAAGAAAATATTTTTGAATAAATCCTAATTCTATTTGATTAAAAGAAAGTAAGTTTTCTAAAGAAAGTATTTTTGTACTTTTTTATACTAAAATAATATATTTAATAGGTGTGAAGAAAAAATAAATATTAAACTAATTCTAAATTAATTTACAAGTTAATTTAAAAAAAAAAGGATAACATATAACTAAATGAAAATATTTCTTGTGAGAAAAATAAAATAAAATAAGCTAAAATATAAATCTACCAATTTTATATTTTTTATGATTTTTAATATTAAGAAAAATATATTTAATAAAATAAAATGAAAGTAAAATAAATAAATAAAATTATGTTGGGCCAGGGGTGTCTTAAGCAAACAGGATGTGAATGTTAAAAAAAAAATCACAAGGCCCAAGAATCAGAAGCCCAGCGCTGCAAAGGGACAAAAAAAATGGAAAAACATGAGAAAATTGCAAAAGGCATCGCGCTGAGGCTCGAACCCATGACCTCTAGCATTTATGCGTGCTGCCTTACCACTGAGGTGGCTGTACATCCGTTTATATAAACAAAAGCATAAATATATATTAGAAAACGTCTCCTGAAAGCAACTTCATCTTCAACCTTGAGCCATGGCCGGATCACCTGTATCTTCTTCATTTCTCCATAAAAATGGAAAGTTCAAACATGAAAGTTATAGTGTTTCTTTCCACGAGTTCAACCATATAATTTATGTAAGCTAAAAGTCAAAGATAAGATCTAATTTTACTGGCCCTAATTTAAAACCTAACTTTTGTAGAAATTTCAAATTCAAAATTCTCTTATACATTTAATATAAATGAAAACTATGAACATGGTTAGCTTTAGAGCAAGGATATCTACATTTTGCTTTCACAAATTAGGACCAAATGATGCTTGTATGTAGAGATAGAAGTTTGAGTTTTTACCTCTTGCAGCTGAGATCGTGAATGGAGTTTGAGCAAGTTTTGAGGAGTCCTGAGGACTTGTTTAGCTTGCTTGGACTTCCTTGAGTGTATTCCAATCCTTACTTTGTCCTGAAAGTACCTGAATCTCCCTACTCAAGTCAACCTGCAAGCTTGATATTTGAAAATGGTGGATTGTGGAGGAGGAGTTACAAGGAGGGAACAGGGGTCTGGATCACTTAGATATGAGGTATATTAAGTGTTTGGATGGTTAGAACTCAATACGCACGAGTGGATTTGGAGATGGCTGTGTAAGGTTCAAAATTGTCAAGCTATGGAACATTTTCAGTTGCAAAGTGTTTTAGAGTCTTAGCCTTCGTGTGTCAACTTACAAATAATGTCTCTACTTATAAGCAAAAGGTCTTAAGTCTTGTAACAACTCAGATTTCAAAAACTCACATGTTTGTTTGGTTTCTTGTTTGTGAAGCAAAGCTAGCAAGCATGGTTCCAAGGTGTAGTACCCAGCTTGTAGGGGGGCTGAGTCCTTTTAACATGCTTGTTCTGATTGAGTGGAGTATGTTTGTGCAGAAAAAACAAGTGAAAGGCTCAACGCAAGTTGACTTTGCATAAAGCTTGCTTTTCCAAAATGGCAATATTGCCTTTCTCCCAAAAATGGAATTTTTCTTGTACAATGCATTCAATGCTTGGCTTAAAGCTTCCAACATCTGTGAAAAAATTTAATTATGGAATGAGAAACAAGTTTGTAGCCTACAAAGAAAATATTATGCAGCCTAGGCTTGGATTTGAATTTTTGTTCATCATGAAATGACTTGAAATCAAAGTGATAAATCACCAACTTCATCTCTTTGATTCTCCCTACTCAAGAATGATATCAAGGAGTTCTTAGACATTTTGGAAAGCTTGCAATGTGCTATACAACTCATATTTGAGTTGCTTTTGAAAAATCCTTTTGGAATTATGTGAAAAAATGGCATTAAGTTAGGTCAAAAATCTGCCTAACTAGGGCAAAATTTCACTAAGTTATTTTAGTTCATGAGCATGTATTCACAAAATTATATCTTGAGATCCAAGAATTTTTAGGAGAAATTGTGTGAAGCAAAGTTATATATTTCATGGAGATCTACAACTTTCATGTTGGAAGTTTCCTTTGAATCATCTTGCATCACGGTGAACATTTGGCTCAAAGTTTAGAAAAAATAAGAAATTTTCTATACTTAGAAAAATTTCTAAGTTAAGAAATTTCAACTTTTCAAAACAAAATCTTAAATCCTTGATTTCTTGATGAACAAGTTTCATATTTTGACATGCTTTGATGAATTATGACCTTTGGCATTTGATTTTGACCAAAAAATCAAAGTTTGACTTTTCAATATACAGTTGACTTTTGATCAGTTGACTGAAAAATTCATCTGTCAATCCAATGGACTTGTAGTGTTTTGAACCATGTCATTATGTCAAAGTGATGAAATTGGACTCTTGAGATCATGCCTTAAACCAATTGTTCATTTTCTAGGTCAAAAATCAGAAATTGCATTTTCTCAATCAAAACCCTAATTTTGACCATTTTGCCCTTTTGATGATTTGATCAAGTTTCTTGAGGAATTATGGTCCAAACTTGATCAAATGATACATATGAGTCTAAGATGTCGATGTGGATCAAAAATTATGAAGTTTGACTGAAATTGGCCATGGTTGACTTTTTCCCCAATACAGTTGATTTTTAGGTCAACTGTTTAATTGACTGATCAAAAGTGTGATTTAGGGCTTGAAACTTGACATGAGCAATCTTGGGGGTCCATAATGATCCTTGAAAGTCATATGAAGATTTGATAGTCCAAAAATACTTGTGAAAACTCAAACCCTAATTTTGGTCATCAGTGCGTGAGGAGATGTCTTGAGCTGGTCAAACCCTAATGCAGCCTTGAGTCAAAGAGATCTTGTTGAGGAAATTCTTGATAAGTGAGAGGGTAAATTTTGGGGTACAATAGACTGGAAGACGATGAAACCTTATTCACCCATAGCAGATGGGAAAAGTTCCCCTCCGCCATGGTTATATCCGACGGGGGGTTCAGTGACGTCTCGATGAATTCAACAAAGAGAAAATTCAGCAAGCCGATAGATGCAGCCCAGATCTAGGCTGTAACCCTTGAAAGGTTCAAGGGAAAATCTGAGTAAATCGTCTTTTATCTCAAGGAGCTTCCCGATGGCCCCCCCAACTCCAACATCCCTCTGCTGGTGAGGGAGAAGATGGCTAACTTCGATATACATCGCATCCTGGTCGACGAAGGGAGTTCCATCAATGTCATGTACCCCTACCTATTCCGCACCCTACAGCTCGACAATTCCAACATGTCACCATACATGGGGTCCGACCAACAAGGATTCAACGATTCAACCTCTAAACCATGGGGTTATGTCGAGTTGTTCGTCACGTTCGGGGAAGACACCGCATCCCGACAAGTCAAAGTGCATTTTATGGTGACTGACTGCCCCTCTCTCTACAATTGCATCATGGGGAGACCAACACTAGCCGAGATGATCGTCGTACCCTCCACGATACATTTGAAGATGAAGTTCTACACCAAGAGGGCTCGTGCCACCACCATCCATGGACACATCGTAGTTGCCAGGAGATGTTTCAATGTGGATTACAATGGATAAAATATGACTCACACTGGGGTTTGGTCGGCCAACAGAATGTCCTCCTCAATAACAGTGGTTACCTCAGAGGACAAATATGATCGAGTTGAATAACAATAAGCTCCACTAAAGGTCAGCTCTATTAACCTCGACACCCTCTTTGTTAAAGATGAAGTCGAGGCCCCCAATGGCGAACAAGATCCTCTCTGACCCATCCCAGACGAAGACTTCGAGTTCATCCCCCTCAGTGAAGACCCAAACAAAGGTGTGAAGATCAGTGCTTGACTCCTCGACCTGGAAAGGAAGCATCTCAAAGCCTGCCTGAGGGAAATCGTTGTTCTGTTCGCATGGAGTATTATGGAGATGCCCAGACTCGACCCTGAGGTCGCCTGTCACCAACTTGTTGTGGATCCATCCGTTGGGGTAGTAGTACAATGTAGGCGTAGGCAGTCTTCTGAAAAGCGGAGGCTGCTGAAAAAGCTGTAAAAGACCTCTTAGAGGAAATTTTTATTTCTGCGGCCCGGTATTCAACCTGGCTCTCAAACATTGTACTTGTTAAGAAAAATATTGGAAAATGGCATATGTGTGTTGACTATACTGATCTTAACCGGGCATGTCCTAAAGATGCATTTACTTTACCTAACATTGACATGCTGGTCGACAACTCAGCTGACTGCAAACTTTTATCATTTATGGACGCTTACTCGGGCTATAATCAAATCTCCATGGCTAGGAGCGACAAACATTGCACTGCCTTCAAAACCGGGTCGGGAAATTACTACTACAACGTAATGCCCTTCGGCCTAAAAAATACAGGGGCAACATACCAGCGGATGATGAACAAAGTCTTTTGCAGTGAGATCGAGGACATGCTCGAGGTATACATTGATGACATGATCGTCAAGTCTCGAGGGGAAACCTAACATGTTCCCCACCTCAAAAGAGTTTTTCGACCAAGCAAGGCGATGCAAGATGAGGTTTAACCCAGAGAAGTGCACCTTCGGGGTCAAGGAGGGAAAATTCCTCGATTTCTATCTAACCAAACAGGGAATTGAAGCCAATCTCGACAAATGCAGGGCGTTCTCTGATCTCCCCACTCCAAACTCAAAAAAATCCATACAATTATTTAACAACATTCTCACCTTGCTATCCCGCTTCATTGTGAAATCCGTGCAACACATACTTCTATTTTTCAAACTCTTGCATAAAGAGGCGACTTTCGAGTGGACTGGGAAGTGCGAGCGAACCCTCTTCCACCTCAAGCATGCTCTTTCAAAATTGCTTTGTTATCACAACCAGAGAATGGGGAAACTCTAGCGTTTAAAGTTCATCTTCCCATCTGCTACCTGCTCTCGAAGATAGTGGAACCTCATCTCGATGTGCTTTCTTTGACCATGTGCTATCGGGTTCTTCGCCAGATTGATAGCTGACATGCTGTTGATCTTCATGGTAATTGCTCCATGATCTTTACCTATAATCTCTTTGGCTAAGTTCACCATCCATGTTGCTTGACATGTACAAAGAGAAGCAACTATGTACTCTACTTTACACAATGATAATGCCACTATTGGTTTCTTTCTTGAACTCCAAGCAACTGGTGAACCACCTACAACATAATGCCCTTCGGCCTAATAAACGCATGAGCAACATACCAGCGGATGATGAACAAAGTGTTATGCAGTGAGATCAAGGACATGCTCAAGGTATACATGGATGATATGATCATCAAGTATCGAGCGGAAACCAACCATGCTCCCAACCTCAAAAGAGTTTTTCGACCAAGAAAGGCAATGGAAGATGAGGTTTAACCCAAAGAAGTGCACCTTCGGGGTCAAGGTAGGAAAATTCCTTAATTTTTATCTAACCGAACGGGGAATTGAAGCCAATCTCGACAAATGCAGGGCGTTCTCCGATATCCCCACTCCAAACTCAAAAAAATCCATACAAGTCTTTAACAACATGCTCACCTCGCTATCCCGCTTCGTAGCGAAATCCGTGCAACACGAACTCCCATTTTCAAACTCTTACGTAAAGAGGAGGCTTTCAAGTGGACTGTGAAGTGCCAGTGAACCCTCCTCTACTTCAAGCGAGCCCTTTCACAATCGCCTGTGTTATAGAGAACAGGGAAACTCTGTAGTGTTTCAAGTTCATCTTCCCATCTTCTACCTGCTCTCGAAGATAGTGGAATCTCATCTCGATGTGCTTGCTTCGACCATGTGCTATCAGGTTCTTCGCCAGATTGATAGCTGACATGCTGTCAATCTTCATGGTAATTACTACATGATCTTTACCTGTAATCTCTTCGACCAAGTTCACCATCCATGTTGCTTGACATGCACAAAGAGAAGCAGCTATGTACTCTACTTTACACGATGATAATGCCACTACTGGTTTCTTTCTCGAACTCCAAGCAACTGGTGCACCACCTACAACGTAATGCCCTTCGGCCTAAAAAAGTAGGAACAACATACCAGTGGATGATGAAAAAAGTCTTTTGCAGTGAGATCAAGGATATGCTCGAGATATACATGGATAACATGATCATCAAGTCTCGAGCGGAAATAGACCATGCTCCCCACCTCAAAAGAGTTTTTCAACCAAGCAAGGTGATACAAGATGAGGTTTAACCTAGAGAAGCGCACCTTCGGGGTCAAGGCGGGAAAATTCTTCGGTTTCTATCTAACCGAATGGGGAATTGAAGCCAATCTCGACAAATGCAGGGCGTTCTCCAATCTCCTTACTCCAAAATCAGAAAAATCCATACAAGTCTTTAATGACATGCTCACCTTGTTATCCCACTTCGTAGCAAAATTCGTGCAACACGTACTCCCATTTTTCAAACTCTTGCGTAAAGAGGCGGCTTTCGAGTGGACCGAGAAGTGCGAGCGAACCCTCATCCACCTCAAGTGAACCCTTTCACAACCGCCTGTGTTATCGCGGCCATAGAATGGGGAAACTTTGTTCCTTTATCTAGTTGTCTCCACCGAGGCCGTAAGTGCAACCCTCGTCCGCAAAATGTAACGCCCGTTAATTTAATTAATTATTTAATTAAATTATTTTTGGATTATTTGTTGAATTTATGAGATGTTGAGAATTGTTGGTATAAGTTGTTAGATTATTATTAATTAATTAATTAGTTGATTAATAATAATAATAATAATAATAATGTTGGAATTAATGGAGTAATATAATATTAAGTTGTTGGGCTTATTTATATGGTGGTATGTAGTAAGTAGGGGGTGTAAGTTAGACCCAAATGTGATTACTGAAATAAGATTAAGCTGATATGAGAAAATAGGTTTTGTCAAGTAGAAGAGGAATAAGGGTTGGAAGAGAGAAAGAGAATGTAGAAGTTGCAGAGAAAAGGGAAGAGAGGCAAAGCTAGGTTCGATCGAAGAATTATAGAGCGGTGTCCAATCCAAGGTAAGGGTGGGGTTCTAACTCTATAATTGGGTATATGATGAGTAGCATGTGGGAATTGGGTCGTGTAAAATTATTACTGTGTGTTGTACCCCAAAATTTTCCCTCTCACTTATCAAGAATCTTCTCACAAGATCTCCTTTGGATCAAGACTACATTAGGGTTGATCAGCTCAAGACACCTCCTCAAGCACCGATGACCAAAATTAGGGTTTGAGTATGCACAAGGATTTTTGAACTTCAAATGCCCCATATGACTTTCTTGGATCATTATGGACCCCCCCAAGACTACTCATGCCAAGTTTCAAGCCTTGGATCACTCTTTTGCTCAGTCAATTGAACAGTTGACCTAAAAATCAGTTGTATTGGGGAAAAAGTCAACCATGGCCAATTTACAGTCAAACCATATAATTTTTATCCACATCAACATTTTAAACTCATATGTATCATTTGATCAAGTTTGGACCATAATTCCTCAAGAAATTTGATCAAATCTTCAAAAGGGCAAAATGGTCAAAATTAGGGTTTTGACTAGGAAAGGGCAATTTCTGATTTTTGACCTAGAAATTGATCAATTGGTTTTAGGCATGATCTCAAGATTCCAATTGCATAATTTTGACCTAATGATAGGGTTCAAAACATTGCAAGTCCATTGGATGGACATATGAATTTTGCAGTCAACTGATCAAAAGTCAACTGAATACTGAAAAAGTCAAACTTTGACTTTTTGGTCAAATTCAATCGCCAAAGATCACAATTTATCAAAACATGTCAAAATATGAAACTTATTCATCAAGAAATCAAGAAATCAAGATTTCATTTTGAAAAGTCATATTTTCTAAACTTAGAAATTTTTCTAAGTGTAAAAAATTTCTTTTTTTTTTTCATAACTTTGAGCAATTTTTTCATTATGATGCAAGATGAATCAAAGGAAACTTCCAACATGAAAGTTGTAGATATCCATGAAATATACAACTTTTATTCACACAACTTCTTCCAAAAGTTCTTAGATCTCAAGTTATAATTTTATGAATACATGCTCATGAACTAAAAAAGACTTGGTGAAATTTTGCCCTAGTTAGGCAGATTTTTTGCCCTGACTTCATGGAAATTTTTCACATAGTTCCAAGGGGAATCTTCAAAATAAATTTAAATATGGATTGTAGAACACATTTCATGATTTCTAAAATGTCCCAGAACTCCTTGAGATCATTCTTGAGTAGGGAGAATTGAAGAGATGAAGTTGGTGTTTTGTCACTTGAATTACAAGGCATTTTGTGATGAACAAAAATCCAATTTCAAACCTATGCTGCACAATCTTGTTTTGCAGGATTCTAAACATCAATATCTCTCCATAACCATAAGATTACACTTGCTTTTGAGCTATTATCCAAGTGTTCCAAGCACTGTCCAAGCCAATTTACCATTTTTGGAAGAAAGCTACCATTCCATTCTTGAAAAGTTGCTTTAATCACAAAGTCAACTTGTCTTGAGCTTCTAACTTGTTCTTTCTGCACACATAACTCCTATAAACCAAAAGCAATGTGTCTAAGACCTAAGAAAGCTCAGAACATGCTTGTACAATATTTGAGATTTGTCATTTCACTTTTCTTCAAAAGCAAGTTATAGAGCGATAACCCTATAACTCAGAAACCTGGAGTGATTTTGTCTCTAATCTTTTCCATACATATTAACAAGTTTATTTCAAGCTAAGGCACGATTTCAAGCATCCTAAAAACTATCCCAAACACCCTTGCTGCACAAGACTGCTCAACTTGACAGTTTTAAGCCAAAACTCTCCATCTCCATTTCCACTCGTGTGTTTTGATTCTTAATAATTCAAACACCTTACATACATCATACACAAGTGATCCAGGCCCATGTACCAAGACTGTAACCTCTCCATCACTATCCACTATTTTCAAATATCAAGCTTGCAAGTTGACTTGAGTAGGGAGATTTAGGGACTTTCAAAGCAAAGTAAGAGTTGGAATACACTCAAGGAGGTCCAGGCAAGCTAAACAGATCATCAGGCCATCTCCAAAGTTGCTCAAACTCCATTCATGACTCCAGCTGCAAGAGGTAAGTTTTCAAACTTCCATCTCTTCATACAGGCATCATTTGTTTCTGATTTATGAAGATAAAATGTAGATACCATTACCACGAAGCTGTACATATCCATAGTTTACATTTATATGGCCTGAGCTTAGAGAATTTTAGGGTTGAAGTTTTCTACAATTTTTAGCTTTTGAATTAGGGATAGAAAAATTCTCATTCATATTTGATTGTTAGCTTAAGTTTTTTATATGTTTGGATTCGTGGGAAAAATACCACAACTTTCATGTTTGAACTTTTCATTTTTGTTGAGAGATGAAGAAGATACAGGTCCTTTGGCTGAAGGTTGAAGATGAAGTTTTCAGAACACGTTTTGCCTTATATATTTATTGTTTCATTTGTATTAACGGATGTATAGCCACCCCAGTGGTAAGGCAGCACACTGGTAATCAAGAGGTTATGGGTTCGAGCCTCAGCGCGCGCTGCCTTTTGCTTTTTTTCTCATTTTTACATTTTTTTTGTTCTTTACAGCGCCTGGGCCCAGTTTTGGGCTTTCCATCCTTTTTGCTTTCACTAACTCCCTGTTCCATTTTCACACCTCTCTGATTTTCTCTTCATATTTTATTTTTATTTTATTTTCTTTACTATCTTTATTATTATTGTTATTATTAATATTATTATTATTATTAATAAATATTATTTATAGTTATTAAGAAAAATCCAAAAAAATATCTTTTATCTTTACATTTATTTAGTTTATTTTGTCTTATAAAATCAAAAGAAATAAAAAAAACTTTTCTTTAATAAATTAATTCCTTTTTTTATATACTTAGATAATAAATCTTGACTATTATGTATTATTTCATTATTTTCTTGAAAATTAAAATAAATTTAGAACCTAGGCTTATTTTGGTTAATTAACCTTTTCGTATTTTAATTAAATTCACAAAAACCCTAAAAAATACTTTTCTAAATCAATTTTATTTCTTTTAAAAATTAGGTTTAGTTCCCTAAATTTAATTTGGACTAATTGATCATCACCCTTTAGCTTGATTAAGGCCAAAACATTTTCTTAACAAAAATCCAAAATAAATCAAGTTCTTTTCAATTTATACTTGTATATTATATTCATTTCATTCCTTGTACATTGATATCAAATTCAATTTGGTTGTAATAGATTAATTAGGTTTATATTCTTGCAATCCCCATTCACAATTTGTATACCCCCCTCCTATAAGTATTGTAATAACATAGTAACTTTAAATTCCGCAATTTATCGCTTTATATACAAATGCTAGTAATTAGGGTTTGTATGGAAAGACTAAAACCAATACTTAGAAAATCCTAATTCAAGACAAAATCAAGCATGAAAATAATACACTTGCACACAAGCACCCCTAGGGTTATCCCACTTGGTTGCCTTATAAAAAAGACCATATTACGTATGTAAGGTATCTTAGTAAAAAAAGCAAATACAAGATCATAGTCCCTCGATGACGCTATCTAAGTTGCCTTACAAATGATCTTAGTCCCTAAAAAATAATGCTAAGATACCTTGCAACATTTCTAATCATGGCTATACGATGACCCACGCCCGTCCCATTTACATCCAAAGATAGGGTTGCTTACCAAATCAATGGTAAGACAACAATGTCAAAGGAAAAGAAAATGAACAAGAAAGACATTTGAGTAGGTAGATTGCTCCTAATTACTTGCTCAATTTAAAAAAAAACATCCTTGCTATTTTCAAAAACAAACACTTACACTTTCAAACATCTTACAAAACTTGAAAACATTTTCAAAAGATCAACATCTTTGTATACATTCTTACAGACAAGAATCATTACAAAGATTTCCTAAATAATGGCCTATTTACAAAATACTTTCAAAAACCACAATAAGTACAATTTCAAACAAAAGCAAGTGATCTAGCAAGTAACTAACAGCCCATGGATAACCATGAATGAAAGGGGTGCTAATACCTTCCCTTTTCATAATCTACCCCCCAAACTCAAGAAACAATCTCAAAGGTGTTTCCTGTGCTTTTTCACCTTTCCTTTTGGATAAAAGAAAAGTCGGTGGCGACTCTTGCTAACCGCAACATTTGTGATCAAACGCAAAACCCTCAAGTCAGTTCTCCCACCGTATCACAGAACATGCGACTCTGCTGGGGAAAATTCTAAAAGTGGGGTTACCTTAGGGATATATCACATTTACTTGCTTACATTATTTGACTTGTATGCTTTACATTATGGTTCTTTGTTTGGGTTTGAATCCTCTACCCGGATTTGGGATACATTATAGGTAAGTAGCAATACATTATGGAAACTATGCGGGGTATACCGACATGGTCTAAGAAATAGCTATGTTAGTGCGACATATTTGTGGGTACCAGTAACCATTGAGTTAATCAAAGAGAATACGGGGCCGCTGAGTGATGTCATAAAGCACTAATGAACTTTTAGAACCTTTACTTGACCAACTTGGCCTTTAGGATGTAGTGAGATGACCGGCTTTGGTTCAGTACGAAGTTGGTAGATACTCGATACTACACTCATTGAGGTTTGGTTTCTTGGGATATTTTGGTCGCCATTAAAGAGGCTTGTGCTGAAACAATGACCAAGGAAACAAACCAGTGATATTGAGCTCCTTAGAACCCAGTTACCATTACTAGGACATATTTAAGCCAACTAAACTTCAAGAGGGTACTTACCTATAAAACTCCATGCAAGCCTAAACCTAAGGATTTGTTTGTTTTGTTTGTATATGCATACTTGTACATAACATCACGAACATCATGAACATCATATACATCCACTAACCATTTCAAGGATTTTGGGATTCATCTTTGTTCTTGTTTTGTAGGATATGGATTCACTTCACAGGAAAACTATTCAAGTCAATCTTGTAAGGATCCCTCCATAACTCAAGGAGCTAGCTTCAAGGATTCCTGAAAACTCTCCATTTACCGAGAGACATGGTCGCCTACTCAACTTGGTCACTTCCAACATAGATGAGGATATGATGAAGGTGCTCTTTCAGTTCTTTGATCCTTTAAACCATTGCTTCACATTTCCTGACTATCAGGTTGTGCCTACTTTGGAAGAATTCTCCCGACTCTTGAGGATTCCAATTCTCAATCAACTACCTTTAAACAGTACAAAAAGAGACCTAAAGCCAGAAGAGATTGCTCAAGCTCTGCACTTGCACTCATCTGATATCATAACTCATTGGGAAACAAGGAGTGGTGTCAAAGGTTTCTTAGCAAAGTTCTTGTTCGAAAAAGCCCAAAGCTGTTGGAACTCCTTGGACTTGCAAGCCTTTGAGGAAATTGTGGCTCTCCTCATCTATGGGATGGTTTTATATCCAAATCCTGACCAACTCATAGATGTCAACACCGTTAAAATCTTCATATCCCGCAACCCGGTGCCTACATTTCTAGGAGATATACTACACTCTTTTCACACTCGCACATTGAGGAAAAGAGGTATCCTTATGTGTTGCACTCCTCTCTTAGAAAGATGGTTTATTTCGCATCTTCCCCATTCTGTATTTAAAAATGAGCAAGGTTCAAGGTGGCCACAAAGGTTGATGACGCTCAAACATTCAGACATTCATTGGTGCTCCCGATCCAAAGAGAATGTTATCATTGTCGACCGTTGTGGAGAATTCCCTAATGTCCCTTTACTTGGAATTAGGGGAGGTATCACCTACAACCCATGCTTATCCTTAAGACAGTTTGGTTACGCCCGAAGGGATAGCCCGCACGAGATGCTGATTCAAGGTTTGGTATTTGACTACGACAACGATGATCAAGGTTTTCGCTAGAGATTTATCCGAGCTTGGAGGATGTTGAATAAGGTGGATAGAAAGACTTTGGGGCACAAGAATTCCATCCCTCTTGAGCCTTACCTCAAATGGGTACGAACTCGTGCTCAAAGTCTTATGATGCCTTACCCCTCCATTCTCCCGGTAATCATTGAGCCTGTCATGGAAGGAGATGTTCCATACACTATCCTACATCCTGACATGCCTACCTCTCTTGAAGACCTACAAAGGGATTTGATACAACTCAAGGGAGAGAGAGATACCTTCGAAGCCCAATTCTACGCAAGCGAGAAGAAGGTTTTGGAACTCACTAGACTACTTCATGAGGAGCAGACTCTGAATGCCTACATCGTGCCAAAGAGGATGCGCACTACCTTTTTTATCTTAGAGCTTTTGTATTTACTTATAAGCCTAAGAGGCATTGATGTACTCAAGCTTTAACTTATTAATATAACGTGTGTTTCCTTTTTGTCTAAAATAAATTTGAATCTTTGAAATCCTTGAAATCATTACATATGCATATACCATTCATCATAACATAAGCAGGTCTTTTGCAATAAGTCTCCTCATCTCTCTACTATTTATTTCAGTAAGATGGATCTCGAGCAAACAATGAAGGACCTCTAAGCTTAGAATACACAATTTTAACAGTTTCTATTGACCCTAGCCAAAGGACAAGAAGAGTTGAAGACTTTGCTAGCTGAGGAGAAGAAAAAGAAGACAAAGAAGGTAACCGGAGTCCTAAACATGGGAAGAAGATTTCATGGGCAGATAAGAAGGACCTTAGACTTTGTAACAACATCCGGTGAGAGAGACAATCAAGATGGGAAAGGTAAGGAAACAGTTGTCCCGTCAGAATCGGAAGAGGAAGAGGAAGAAGAAGACTACTCTGAAGAACAATACCCTCCACCTGATGACAAGTATAAACATCTCGAAGAGCGGTTGAGTGCGATGGAAATCCAAAAAGTGCCTGGCTTGGACTTTGAGGAATGGGGTTAGTGTCGGGGATTGTCATTCCTCCAAAATTCAAAGCACCTGTGTTTGCCAAGTATGACGGAGTCTCATGTTCAAAAATGCATCTCCGATCTTATGTGAGGAAAATCTAACCCCATATCGCTGACAAAGACTTATGGGTACACTTATTCCAAGACAGTCTATCTGGAACTCAACTTGACTGGTTTTACCAACTAGAAAGAGCCAACGTTCACAACTGGGAAGATCTTGCTGCGGCCTTTTACAAACAATACCAATACAATGCTGATCTTGCGCCTACCCATACTCAACTCCAGAGTATGGCCATGATTTCCAATGAAGGTTTCAAGGACTATGCGCAAAAATAGAGAGACTTGGATGGAAGAGTTCAACCTCCCCTATCTGAAAGAGAATTAGTGGACATGTTTTAGGCACCTTGTCTGGTCCCTTCTTCAATCACCTAATTGGGAGTTCATCGGCGGGTTTTACTGAACTAATATTGACCGGAGAAAGGGTAGAAGCCGATATAAAGAATGTAAAGATACAAAAAGATACATCCTCTTCTGCAGCTATAAGAAATCCATTTATCGGAAAGAAAGAAGCGGTTGCTGTTTATCCTCAGAGAAATCAAGATAGGGCTGAACGTCGTCCAATGGTGGGGGCTGTGATGATCCCTAAACCTGCGCCTTATCAACAAAGAAACAACCAACCAAGGATGGAAAGACCAGTCAGACAATTCACCAGAATTAACATGACCCTATCTCAGGTATTGCCACATCTATTAAGATCCAACCTAGTGACCTTGAAAGAAGCTCCAAAGAACCCTAACACAACATCTCCTCACTATCATCCCAATTCCCGTTGTGCATATCATTCTGAAAGTCCCGGCCATGACACTAATAATTGTTGGGCTCTAAAGAACAAAATACAAGACCTCATTGAAGCAAAAGAGATTGAATTCGATGCGCCCGAAAATCCAAATGTCATTTCTGCCCCTATGCCCAAACATGGTCATAATACCAATGCCATTGAAGAAGATATGTTTTTTACTTCAGTTGATGAACTTAGGACCCCACTCCTGACTATTAAAGTAAACTTGTTGAATGCCGGTGTTTTCCCGGGCTGTGATGAAGGCTGTCATTTCTGTTTGTCCTCACCAACCAGCTGTCCTTTATTGAAAACAAGCGTTCAGTGCCTAATAGATAGCAAAGAAATTTTGTTTGAAAAGACTTCTGTTCCACCTATTCCTTTTAAAGATGTCTCTATCATTACCTTTTCTGCCAATTCTTCCAGGGTCTCCACTAAAAGACCTGTTAGAATTACATCAGTTCTGAAAGCAACTCCTTTAATAATCACAATGCCTGAACCAGTCCCATATTCGTCAAACAAAACTATACCATGGAATTATGGAGGGGATGTCTACTACCATGGTATCAAGCAGGATTGGCCAGCCGCCAAAGATTCAAGTTCTGAGAAGGTTGACTCTGATATCAGTAATATTGTAGGAACTAGCAAGATTACTCGAAGCGGAAGGATATTCTCTCCAGAAATTGCTCCCCTAAAAGCAGTTTCTGGACTCGTAATCATTCCTGTTGCTACTCCTCCAAAAGTTGTTCCCAGTCCTACAATCCTCCCCACTAATACTCCAATTAACAAAGCTGTTACAACCCCTGTTATCATTCCTACTGACACTCTTACTGCCAAGTTAACCGAGACTCGAGGTAAAACTATTCTGATTGAGCCTCTCCGGACGAAGGCTCAGTCATTGGCTATCCCTGAGACCTCCCGGAAAGAGATGGAGGAAATTCTGAAGATCATAAAAAGAAGCGACTACTATATAGTTGAACAACTAGGGCAAACTCCCTCTAAAATTTCCATGCTGGCATTACTACTATGTTCAGAGGCGCATGCAAAAGACTTGGTAAAATTCCTGAAAACTGGCCATGTACCCCAAGAGACATCTGCCGATCAGTTTCAAGACTACGTAGCCAGCTTGACTGCAGATAATGGTCTAGGTTTTTCGGATGCTGATTTAAAGCCAAGAGGAAGGAAGCATAATGAAGCATTGCATGTCTCAGTTGAATGTAGAGGCACAACCCTGGCTCATGTTTTGGTGGACACTGGCTCATCTCTGAATGTATTTCCTAAAAAAGCTCTTGATATGCTTGACTGTGAGGGATTGACATTGAAGCCAAGTAACATAGTAGTAAGGGCTTTTGACGGCTTGAAAAGGATGGTACATGGGGAAGTGGATATCCCCATAAATATTGGAACCCAAACATTTGATTCAACTTTTTATGTAATGGATATCCGTCCCTCATATTCCTGCTTGCTAGGCCGACCATGGATTCACAATGCTGGCACTGTCACTTCTACGTTGCACCAAATGCTAAAATATCTGATTCAAGGGAAGATTATCACCATTCATGGAGAAGAAGAGTATATGATCAGCCATCTCAATTCCTTCAGATATATGGAATTAGATGGTGAATTTATTGAAACTCCGTTCCAACACTTTGAAGAGGTCCCACAAGATGTGACAGTAACCAAGGTTGTTCCCAAGATCACAAGGCCTCCACTCCGGATGTCATCTCTGAAGGATGCCAAAGCAGTGGTAGAAGAAGGTGGATGCACTATATGGGGAGAACTCCCAGATATCCCATATAAGTATGACAAGTTTGGCTTGGGTTTCACTTCAGGTGCCCAGAAGGCTGTGCGTCGTGCTCGTGCCAGAGGACCACCCTTGAAGATCAGCAACCGCGAGGTCAACACCGTAGAAGATGATGAAGATAGTTGTAACTTGGAGGACTGGATATTCCCAACTATCAGTGGAGGACTCAGCAACTGGGAGGCTAGAGATTTTGTCCCGATCACTTTTATCCCATAGTAATCTGTCTTTACATTTTGTTAGATCTGTAATATTAAAACAATTCGCACTCTTAAAACTTTGTGTCTTACCCGAGGCACAATGGTCCTTTTGTAAGGGTTATTATCTCATTTTCACATGACATCAATGAATCATGGACGTTTTCGCATACAAACTTTTGTGCTCATTGTTTTTATTTATTTTTTCTTTCTTTCAAAGATAACTATACCCTTACACACACTCACACTCACAATGCAGGTATACATCCATTCGGGATCCCATGGGTAACGATACTGCTATGGCCTTTTGTGACTCTGAGAATCTAATCTACCAAGCCGAAGATGAAGGTGAGGAAGATTGTAAAGTACCAGGGGAACTTTCCAGACTACTACAACAAGAAGAGAGAACCATCCGGCCTCACGAGGAACCCGTGGATAAAATCAACCTAGGTACCAAAGAAGACAAAAAAGAGGTCAAGATGGGTGCCAATCTGGAACCTGGTGTCAAGGAGCATCTGATTCAGTTGTTACACGATTATGTTGAAGCCTTTTCCTGGTCGTATAAAGACATGCTGAGACTTGATGCATGCATTATAGTACATCGTCTGCCTACAAGAGAGGATTGTCCGCCAGTAAAGCAAAAGGTTCGCCGCATGAGGCCTGATATGTCAGAAAAGATTAAAGCAGAAGTCATGAAGCAATTCAATGCTGGATTCTTGGTTGTCACCTCTTATCCCCAATGGGTTGCCAATGTTGTTCCCGTGCCCAAAAAAGACGGCAAAGTGCGAATGTGTGTGGACTACAGAGATTTGAATAGGGCAAGCCCTAAGGATGATTTTCCACTCCCCCACATTGATATTCTAGTTGACAATACGACACAACACAAAGTGTTTTCCTTCATGGACGGATTCTCAGGTTACAACCAAATCAAAATGGCGCCTGAGGACATGGAGAAAACAACATTTGTCACGCAGTGGGGCACTTTCTGCTATAAGGTGATGCCATTCGGACTAAAGAATGCTAGGGCGACCTATCAGCGTGCCATGGTAGCTCTATTTCACGACATGATACATCAAGAAATAGAGGTCTATGTGGATGACATGATAGCCAGATCTCAAACAAAATAAGAGCATCTTGATCACTTATAAAAACTGTTATAGAGACTGAAGAAGTACAAGCTGAGGTTGAATCCAAACAAATGCACATTTGGGGTACGGTCCGGTAAACTCCTAGGCTTTGTCGTCAGCAACAAAGGTATCAAGGTCGATCCTGCCAAAGTTAAAGTGATACAAGAGATGCCTACTCTTCATACTGAGAAGGAAGTCCGAGGATTCTTGGGGCGTTTGAACTACATTGCCAGATTCATCTCTCACCTGACAGCTACTTGTGAAGCAATCTTCAAATTATTGAAGAAAGATCAAGTAGTCAGATGGAATGACGAGTGCCAAGTTGCTTTTGACAAAATCAAAGAATACTTACAAGAGCCTCATGTGTTGATGCCACCAGTCGAGGGAAGACCATTGATCATGTATCTGACTGTTTTAGAAAACTCAATGGGGTGTGTATTGGGGCAGCATGACGAGTCTGGCAAAAAAGAGCACGCTATTTATTACCCGAGCAAAAAGTTTACCGATTGTGAAACCAGATATTCACTTCTCGAGAAAACTTGCTGCGCTCTGGCATGGGCTACTCGCCGGCTAAGACAGTATATGCTGACTCATACTACTTTGTTGATATCTAAAATGGATTCGATAAAATACATCTTCGAGAAGCCTGCGCCTTTTGGGAGAATAGCGAGATGGCAGATGATCTTGACGGAATATGACATACAGTATACTACCCAGAAAGCTATAAAGGGCAGTGTACTAGCTGATCGCCTTGCACACCAAGCTGTGGAAGACTACCAACCCATGAAGTTTGAATTCCCAGATGAAGACATCATGACGGTAAATAACTATGAAGAATTCAGGCCATATGACGGACCTGAACAAGGATCCCGATGGACCCTATTCTTTGATGGGGCATACAATTCACTTGGTAATGGTGTCAGTGTTGTACTCATATCTCCAGAAGGGTGTCATACTCCCTTTACCGCAAGACTCTGCTTCAATTGTACAAACAACATGGCGGAATACGAAGCATGCATCTTTGGTCTCAGAGCTGCCATAGACTTGGGGATCAAATTCTTGAATGTATTCGGAGATTCAGCTTTGGTTATCAGCCAGATCAAAGGGGAATGGGACACCCAACACCCAAACCTTATCCCTTACAAAGAACATGTTTTGACGTTGCTACCACATTTTGAAAAGATTACCTTCGAGCATTTCTCGCGAGAAGAAAATCAGCTAGCAGACGCTCTAGCCACAATGTCATCTATGTTTAAACTTAATTGGGATAACGAGGCTCCCCAGATCACCATCGAACGAATGGAGGAACCATCACACTGTCACGAGATTAATACTGAAGAAGTAGTGGACCAGCCTTGGTTTCACGAAGTCAAGAAGTATCTCGAGGCTCAAGAATATCCAGAAGGAGCTTCAATCAATGATAAGAAGTTCTTAAGGAGATTATCTGCTAAATTCTTCCTTAGTAATGGCATTCTTTACAAATGCAACCATGACTCTGTTATTTCGATGCGTAGATAAGGTTGAAGCTGAAAGGATCATGGGGAATTACATGAAGGCACTTTTGACACCCATTCCAGTGGGCATACGATGGCAAAGAAAATCCTATGGGCAGGCTATTACTGGTCTACCATGGAAGAAGATTGTTATCAACACTCTCGAACCTGCCATAAATGTCAGGTGTATGCTGACAAGGTGCACGTACCTCTGGTTCCTCTGAATGTCTTGACGGCTCCTTGGCCCTTTGCTATGTGGGGGATTAATATGATTGAGGAAATCAAGCCAACAACCTCTAATGGACACCACTTCATCCTAGTGGACATTGGCTATTTTACAAAATGGGTGGAGGCACCTTATTTCGCTTCCGTTACCAAGAATGTTGTTTCCCGTTTCATCAAGCAAAATCTCATTTGCCGGTACGGTGTCCCGGAGAAGATCAATAGACAATGGTACAAACTTGAACAATACTATGATCACCGCCTTGTGCGAGCAATTCAAGATCCATCATCACAATTCTTCCCCTTACTGGCCAAAGATGAATGGTGCTGTCGAAGCCGCAAATAAGAACATTAAAAAGATCATACAGAAAATGACAGTCACACACAAAGACTGGCATGAGATGCTACCATTCGCTCTCCACGGGTATCGTATCATAGATCGCACATCAACTGGGGAAACACCATGTTCTCTGGTTTACGGCATGGAGGCTGTCTTGCCTATCGAGGACCAGATCCCCTCTCTGAGGATTATGAAGGATGCAGAGCTGAACGAAGACGATTGGATCCAGACTCGACTTGATCAACTGAACTTGATTGATGAGAAGAGACTTACTGTTGTTTGCCATGGTCAAATGTATAAAAAATGGATGATCAAGGCTTTCAACAAGAAGGTCAGACGCCAAGTGTATCAAGTTGGGGATCTAGTGATCAAACGCATCATACTGCCACAAGGTGATCCCAGAGGAAAATGGACTCCTATCTATGAAGGACCATTTGTAATCAAAAACATTTTCTCTAGTGGGGCAATGATCTTGACCACCATGGATGGCGACGACCTGCCTCATCCTGCGCTCGCGGACATAGTCAAAAGATACTACGCATAAGAGACCCGTTAGGTTGACATACCTAGGCAAAACAAGGGCATCCCGGCGAACCAAAAAGGTTCGGGAAAAAATTAGGGATAAAACAAAAAAATCTGTACACCCGGCAAGTTGAATACCCGAAAGGGCAACTTGGGCAAAAAAGGGTTTCCCGGTGGACTGAAAACCCGAAAAGTAGGTCCAGGCAAAAGTTAGGGAATTAAAGCGTATGACTATGTCCCGTTGGATCACTTTGAGGACAACCTTCGGCTTCAACTTGTGAACTCGACATTTCCGACCAATTCAATCATCTTCTGACAAGGCAACAAATAGACAAAATGCTCAGAGATACAAAGGCTATAGCAGAATGGGAACCCCATGGGATAAATACACATAGCTATCCTTTCTTTGTATTAAAATTTTCATTTTTTCTTACGACGAAGTTCTCCTACTAGAATGTTTGTCTCACTATAAAAAAATACTTACTCAAAGTCAATACAAAGATATTCCTTTGAAAGTGCAAAACAATCTGTTTTTCTTTACTCTTGTGTTTTGTTTACAAAAACGTCCAATGATTCATTGTTGAACATATGTATTTGAAAATAATTACTTTTTACAAATAAACAAAATAAAAGACAATTACTAATGGTTTTAAGAGGTAGGGAAATCTCTCTAAGCTATTTCCATAAATCCCCCACGATTTACAGTTTGATCCCCAGCGGAACAGAGCTTCCAGTTATCGATCCCCAATAGAAGTCGTCAAATTTCTCAGGATTCCCCAACAGGATTTTACAAGCAGACATGGCATTTCCCCTACAATAAAGTTTGTTTCTCTAAGCGGAAATTCATCAACACTTCAACTTCACAACATGAAGACTTACACTCCATATCCTCAGCAGCGGACAAGGATTTATTTTCCCCAGTCCAATAGCAGTACAACAGAATTAGCTCACATACGCATACATTGCATCCATATATCATAAACATTGATAACACGAATGCATTATACTATGCATTTCATACAACATAACATTGCACATTAGCTAACATTTTATCTTTTTCAGAATAAGATACCGTTTAAATACGCTCTAGACACGGATGCCATTCTGATACTCATTCAGATCCAACTTTCAGATAAAGCTCAGATACGCTCCAGACACAGATGCCATTTTGATACTCATTCAGATTCAACTTCTCAGATGCAGTTCAGATATGCTCCAGACACGAACGCCATTCTGATACTTATTCAGATTCGGCTTCCAGATACAGTTCAAATACTCTCCATACACATACTCCATTCTAATACTCATTCAAAACTAGCTTTCAGATACAGTTCAGATACGTATCAGACACGGATGCCATTCTGATACTCATTCAAATTCAACTCTCAGATACAGTTCAGATACGCTCCAGACACAGATGCCATTCTGACACTCATTCAAAACTAGCTTTCAGATACAGTTCAGATACGCTCCAGACACAGATGCCATTCTGATGATCATTCAAAATCAACTCCGAGATACAGTTCAGATACGCTCCAGACACGAATGCCATTCTAATACTCATTCAGATCCAACTTTCAGATATAGTTCAGATACGCTCCAAACACAGATGCCATTCTGATACTCATTCAGATTCAACTCTCAGATACAGTTCAGATACGCTCCATACACGGATGCCATTCTGACAATCCTTCAAAACTAGCTTTCAGATACAGTTCAGATACGCTACAGACACGGATGCCATTCTGATGCTCATTCAGATTCAGTTCAGATACGCTCCAGACACGGATGCCATTCGGACACTAATTCAAAACTAGCTTTCAGATACAATTCAGATACGCTCCAGACATGGATGCCATTCTGATAATCATTCAAAATCATCTCCCAGATACAGTTCAGATACGCTCCATACACGGACGCCATTCTAATACTCATTCTTTCAGCTTACAAATTACAATACAAACAATCACTTTTAGATGGCATCTTTAAGCCCATCTCTTACAACTTTCTATCACCTCTCCAAAAGGCATCTTTAAGCCCATTCCCTCTACCACCACATCACCGAGTGCAAATTTTTGGGCACTCTAGTGTCCAATCATCTTCCACTTTTGAGTCACGAATGGCAAGACATGCCCATCTAACTCTTCAGGCTTAAGAAGATTGGACAGGGGCAGCTGTTGTACCCCATAATTTTCCCTCTCACTTATCAAGAATCTTCTTACAAGATCTCCTTTGGATCAAGACTACATTAGGGTTGATCAGCTCAAGACACTGATGACCAAAATTAGGGTTTGAGTTTGCACAAGGACTTTTGAACTTCCAATGCCCTATATTACTTTCATGGATCATTATGAACCCCCAATACTACTCATGCCAAGTTGCAAGCCTTGGATCACTCTTTTGCTCAGTCAATTAAACAGTTGACCTAAATTTCAGTTGTATTGGGGAAAAAGTCAACCATGGCCAATTTACAGTCAAACCCCATAATTTTTTATCCATATCAACATTTTAAACTCATATGTATCATTTGATCAAGTTTGGACCACAATTCCTCAAGAAATTTGATCAAATCTCCAAAAGAGCAAAATGGTCAAAATTAGGGTTTTGACTAGGAAAGGGCAATTTCTGATTTTTGACCTAGCAATTGATAAATTGGTTTAAGGCATGATCTCAAGAGTACAATTTCATAATTTTTACCTAATGATAGGGTTCAAAACATTTCAAGTCCATTGGATGGACAAATGAATTTTGCAGTCAACTGATCAAAAGTCAACTAAATACTGAAAAAGTCAAACTTTGACTTTTTAGTCAAATTCAAGTGCCAAAGATCACAATTCATCAAAACATGTCAAAATATGAAAATTATTCATCAATAAATCAAGATTTCATTTTGAAAAGTCAAAATTTCTAAACTTAGAAATTTTTCTAAGTGTAAAAAATTTCTTATTTTTTCATAACTTTGAGAAATTTTTTCATTATGATGAAAGATGATTCAAAGGAAACTTCCATCATGAAAGTTGTAGATCTCCATGAAATATACAACTTTGCTTCACACAAATTCTTCCAAAAGTGCTTGAATCTCAAGTTATAATTTTATGAATACATGCTCATGAACTAAAAAAGACTTAGTGAAATTTTGTCCTAGTTAGGCAGATTTTTTGACCTAACTTCATGGCAATTTTTCACATAGTTCCAAGGGGAATATTCAAAATCAATTCAAATATGGGTTGTAGAGAAAATTTCAAGCTTTCCAAAATGTCCAATAACTCATTGAGATCATTCTTGAGTAGGGAGAATCGAAGAGATGAAGTTGGTGTTTTGTCACTTGAATTACAAGGCATTTTGTGATGAACAAAAATCCAATTTCAAACCTATGCTGCACAATATTTTTTTGCAGGCTTCTAAACCTCAAGATCTCTCCATAATAAGAAGATTACACTTGCTTTTGAGCTATTATCTAAGTGTTCCAAGCATTGTCCAAGCCAATTTGCCATTTTTGGAAGAAAGCTACCATTATGTTCTTGAAAAGTTGCTTTAATCACAAAGTCAACTTGTCTTAAGCTTCTAACTTGTTCTTTCTGCACACATAACTCCTATAAACCAAAGTCAATGTGTCTAAGACCTAAGAAATCTCAGAACATGCTTGTACAATATTTGAGATTTGTCATTTCACTTTTCTTCAAAAGCAAGTTATAGAGCCATAACCCTATAACTCAGAAACTTGGAGTGATTTTGTGCTCTAATCTTTTCCATACATATTAACAAGTTTATTGCAAGCTAAGGCACGATTTCAAGCATCCTAAAAACTCTCCCAAACACCCTTGCTGCACAAGACTGCTCAACTTGACAGTTTTGAGCCAAAACTCTCCATCTCCATTTCCGCTCGTGCGTTTTGATTCTTAATCATTCAAACACCTTACATACATCATACACAAGTGATCCAGGCCCCTGTACCAAGATAGTAACCCCTCCATCACTATCCACCATTTTCAAATATCAAGCTTACAGGTTGACTTGAGTAGGGAGATTCAGGGACTTTCAAAGTAAAGTAAGAGTTGGAATACACTCAAGGAGGTCCAGGCAAGCTAAACAGATCATCAGGCCATCTCCAAAGTTGCTCAAACTCCATTCACGACTCCAGCTGCAAGAGGTAAGTTTTAAAACTTCCATATCTTCATACAGGCATCATTTGTTTCTGATTTGTGAAGATAAAATGTAGATACCATTACCACGAAGCTGTACATATCCATAGTTTACATTTATATGGCCTGAGCTTAGAGAATTTTAGGGTTGAAGTTTTCTGCAATTTTTAGGTTTTGAATTAGGGCTAGAAAAATTCTCATTCATCTTTGATTGTTAGCTTAAGTTGTTTATATGTTTGGATTCGTGGGAAAAAATGCCACAACTTTCATGTTTGAACTTTTCATTTTTGTTGAGAGATGAAGAAGATATAGGTCCTTTGGCTGGAGGTTAAAGATGAAGTCTTCAGAACACGTTTTGCCTTACATATTTATTGTTTTATTTGTATTAACGGATGTATAGCCACCCCAGTGGTAAGGCAGCACGCTGATAATCAAGAGGTCATGGGTTCGAGCCTCAACGCGCGCTTCCTTTTGCTTTTTTCTCATTTTTACATTTTTTTGTTCTTTACAGCGCCTGGGCCCAGTTTTGGGCTTTCCATCCTTTTTGCTTTCACTAAACTCCCTGTTCTATTTTCACACCTCCCTGATTTTCTCTTCATATTTTATTTTTATTTTATTTTCTTTATCATCTTTATTATTATTATTATTATTATTATTATTATTATTATTAATAATAATAATAATAATAATAATAATAAATATTTTTTATAGTTATTAATAAAAATCCAAAAAAATATTTTTTATCTTTACATTTATTTAGTTTATTTTGTCTTATAAAATCAAAATAAATAAAAAAACTTTTCTTTAATAAATTAATTCCTTTTTTTATATACTTAGATAATAAATCTTGACTATTATGTATTATTTCATTATTTTCTTGAAAATTAAAATAAATTTAGAACCTAGGCTTATTTTGGTTAATTAACCTTTTTGTATTTTAATTAAATTCACAAAAACCCTAAAAAATACTTTTCTAAATCAATTTTATTTCTTTTAAAAATTAGATTTAGTTCCCTAAATTTAATTTGGACCAATTGATCATCACCCTTTAGCTTGATTAAGGCCAAAACATTTTCTTAATAAAAATCCAAAATAAATCAATTTCTTTTCCTTTTATACTTGTATATTATACTCATTTCATTCCTTGTACATTGATATCAAATTCAATTTGGTTGTAATAGATTAATTAGGTTTATATTCTTCCAATCCCCATTCACAATTTGTATACGGGGTCCCACAAGTATTGTAATAGCGTAGTAACTTTAAATTCTGCAATTTATCTCTTTATATACAAACGCTAGTAATTAGAGTTTGTATGGAAAGACTAAAACCAATACTTAGAAAACCATAATTCAAGACAAAATCAAGCATAAAAATAATACACTTGCACACAAGCACCCCTAGGGTTATCCCACTTGGTTGCCTTATACAAAATGACCATATTACGCATGTAAGGTATCTTAGAAAAAAAGCAAATACAAGATCATAGTTCCTCGATGACACTATCTAAGTTGCCTTACAAATGATCTTAGTCCTCAAAAAGAATGCTAAGATACCTTGCAACATTGCTAATCATGGCTATACGATGACCCACGCCCGTCCCCTTTACATCCAAAGATAGGGTTGCTTACCAAATCAATGGTAAGACTACAATGTCAAAGGAAAAGAAAATGAACAAGAAAGACATTTGAGTAGGTAGATTGCTCCTAATTACTTGCTCAATTTCAAATAAAACATCCTTTCTATTTTCAAAAACAAACACTTACACTTTCAAACATCTTACAAAACTTGAAAATATTTTCAAAAGATCAACATCTTTGTATACATTCTTACAAACAAGAATCATTACAAAGATTGCCTAAACAATGGCCTCTTTACAAAAAACTTTCAAAAACCACACTAAGCATTATTTCAAACAAAAGTAAGTGATCTAGCAAGTAACTAAGAGCCCATGGATAACCATGGATGAAAGGGGTGCTAATACCTTCCCTTTTCATAATCTACCCCCGAACTCAAGAAACAATCTCAAAGGTCTTTCCTGTGCTTTTTCACCTTTCCTTTTGGATAAAAGAAAAGTCGGTGGCGACTCTTGCTAACCGCAACATTTGCGATCAAACGCAAAACCCTAAAGTCAGTTCTCCCACCGTATCACACTGTGCGTGTATATTTGTCATGGTTACTTCTGAAATTACTGAAATTATCTTACTGTCAATGAATATGTTGTGGGAAAATCATCCTATGTTGATGTTGCTATAGGGATTATGTTGCTGTGATCATATGTTGTGTTGGTGTATCATTTGAGAAACTGTTAATTAAAGAGAATTATGTGTTTAAATCAATAAGCATGTGAAGAAATTGCGTGAGAAACTTTATGTCGAGGGGCACACGAGCATGCCAATCAACATAGTTTAGAGAGGAGTATGTCGAGCGGCACAACTCCATGGCGAGTAGCACTTCCTTTTAGCTTTGTACCGAGGGGAACCCTAGGCGTGATAAGGGGCACGTCCCTAAAACTCTATTTTTAAGTTGTTCTGTCTGTCTGTTCCTGGATCTGTTACTTTATCAGTTCTAATTATTAGCAAATAGTAAATGTGTATTAGCAGCAAGTTTAACTAAGTAGCAGTGTTAACAGTAATAAGTAACATAATCAATAAGTAATAGCAGATACTATTTTTTAGTTACCAAAGTAAGCAAATTGTAGCTTAGCATATGTAGCATGTAGGATTAATAGATGACAGAGTCAAAATGCTTAGCAGGGATAATTATTTAGTTGCTGCATTGATGTTGTTGTTAATTACGAATTTGCAGGTAGTGATGAATTTTGTTGTGTTGCCTGTATTGATTGGATAAAACCAAGTTGTAGGCTATTGTTGTACCCAAAAATTTTCCCTCCCATTTTTCATTCAAGATGCTATCCTAGGGTTTCTCAAATACTCAAAATGGCTTAGGGTTTGATCAAACAGATTTCCTCCTAGGCATTTAGTCAGCAGTTAGGGTTTATTTCCCTATTTGTTATTCAAGATGCTAGGGTTTTGGATCCTTGGTTTTTGTGAAGATGTGTCTTTCGCCTGCCTCAAAGATAACTTAAAGTTCAGAGCATTTGGTCAAGGATTTCATCTCATTGCATTTCAAGTTTTCTACTTAAGATCTCTAAGTCACCGAGTCGAGAGTTTGAAGTTTAAGTTGACGAATGCAGAATCTGGGCATAATAAATAAGGTTGAAAGTTTCATGATAGTCAAGGTATTTTTGTGTTGTTTCAGCTACAAATTACTTGTGGTTTGGACATCCGAGTTAAGTTTCTCATTTGAGAGTGCAAGTTTGATTTGGACATGATGTGAAGATTAAGATTTTCATTTAAATGACCATTGTTTTGGGTTCGAGTTAACCAAGTGGAATTGAATTTGTAAGCATTTACTTTGTTCAGGAATTTGATTGGAGTTTGAAAGACAAGGTGCATGGTTTACTTGAAATACAAGTTACAAAAGTCATTTATGATTTCTTGAAGTTCAAGTTACAAAATCAAGGTGTATCATTCAAACCATTTAATTGAGAATCTCAAAGTTCAAACAAGATCCAAAATTTGTCTAATTTACGTACAACAAATTTCATCATTCACAAATTTACTCAAGTTTTGTGTTTATTACATTATAAATAAAATACAAATTACAATGCTTTGTTTACAAAAAGAAATATTGCATCTTCAATTTTATTTTGCTTCATCTTCAAGAAATTCATCCACACCTCGCCATGGCTTCTTCGCTTTTCAACCTCGCTTGCCATCCAACCCTCGCGCTCATGAAACAAGAAGAGAAAAGTTAGCAAGCATGTGAAAATTCAAGAATCAATTGCTAAAACAAGTTTGAATGCTCATAATTAGGGTTTGTATTTGGAATCAGATTTAAAGGTTGTTTGTTTTTAATCATAATCCATCTTCTCCTATTTTGCAAATCACAAGGTTTGGGCCTTGGTTCACAAAAAGGGAAAAGAAAATTTGCAAACATTTTCTACTGCAAAATAGCATAAAGCCCAAGGCTGTCCAACAGCAAACAAGTATATGCAGCAGGGCAAAAGACAACACAAAATGCAAACAAGTCAAATTGCCCAAGCCATTATCACAAAAAACAGCAGATATACGCAGCAGCAAGGCTGCTAAACATAGCAGGAAGCAGCACAAAAAACAGGGCAGCAGCAAGCTGCTATACAAGCAGCATAAACCAAAACAAGCGCAACAAGCAAAAAAAAAACAAAATAGCAACACAACAAAGCAGGCAGCAGTAGGCTGAAATGATGCAACACAAGCTGCCAAACAGAACAATGCAAAATAGCATGTAAATCACAAAGCCAACAAAAACAACAAAGCATTATTCATAAAAACAGCAAGCTAGCTAGCTCACAAAACCCTATTGTATCATCATTTCCCTAAATGGCAAACCCTTTAGAAATTGTCAGAAAAAGCACAATTGCTTTACATCATAGAAAGACAAAGAGGAAAAGATATCACTTGCATCTTAGAAAGCCAAACCTGTCCAACACAAGAAACAAAACACTATTGCCCTGTCCCTATTATTGTTGTCCACTCCCTCCAAAACATGTCAACATTGCACACAAATGATAAAAAAACAGAACCTGCATCAAGAAAGCTAGAAACAACACATCCAAATATGTTCAAAACTTCACCAATTTCCCCCCTAATTTCCAGCCTAATAGATCTATAATAACAACCAATGTTTCATTGACTAGGGGGCAACAAAACCAAAAGGAGGGACATTTTACAGCATAAAAAACCAAACAAAAGATAACAGAACCAGCGAAAAAACCCAACAACATAATAGCCAGCAAACCGATAGAAGAAAGATTCTAATATACATAGCCAACATAAGCAGAAACGGAGAGGGTGAGGCAACCAAGCAAAAATCTGAAACATTTATGTTCCAAAGATTAAGAAGACATCAGAAAACCCTTGTTTATATTCATCATTTTCTTAAAACTACACCCTTCAGAAGAAATTTCTACTCAGGAATACAGAAAGTACAATAAAGAGTCAAGAATCAGCTTCCTTGTCAAGGAAAAAGTCGTAAAGGCCACTAGCCACAGAAGCGTGTATTTTTCTAGGAGGAGATCTGGCCGGTAAATCTCCACATCTCTCTGCATTCATAAGTGTTAAATCTGTCTGCATGCTTTTTTGTTATAGTCAAATAAACAGGAAATAATATAATACAGTAAAAATTATTTAACACAAAAATAACATACCTCTTTACCCTCTTCTCTCGCGACAATAAACCTTTCCACTCTTTCACCACTTTAATCCTTGAGGTATCTCAAAACCCTTTCACCGGTACCCAATTCAACAACGGCCCTTGTTATAAACCCTTAACCAAAGTTGTGAACTTAGACCTCCCAATCGATGACCCGAAGAAAGAAGGTTTCAGAACTCGGCATGGAAACGAGGTTTTCATTGTTGGGTTTGTGTTGTTTTTCCCAAACTATTTAACTTTTTTTGGGGAAGCCTGGTTTCTATATCGAGGATCTATTTGTGAGGGAGAGTTATAGAAGAAAAGGGTTTTGGGAAAATGTTGCTTATTGTTTTTGGCGAAATAGGCTGTGAAGATGGGGTATGGAAGAGCGGAATGAGTGGGCTTGGCTTATTGTTGGCGATGAACACAAAAACAAGAGGAAGATGACGGTAATCTGTGAGAGTGAGAGAATCATTGTGTTTTTGTTTCAATTTTCCCTATTAATTATTTTATTGTAAATGATAACAATTAAACCCAAATTCTTTTCCCAAAAATGCCAGCGGCGCGCCCAAAGAATGTTTAGGGTTACAAGAAAAACCCTTCTTTCTCTTGTCCCAGCCGGGTCAGCCCATTGGGCTTGTTGGTCCAATTTCCTCAACCGCTTTCACCTTATATTTTAATTAAATCATAGATCTAACAGATAGAAATACAACTCAGTTGGCAAGGCATCATTGTTCACAATCAGGAGAACCCGGGTTCAACCCCTACTGGGTTGCTTTATTTATTTTTTTAGTTCATATAGTTTATTTCTCAATTTCCTTAATTTGACAATAAATATTAGTTTAGGTCTAGCTTTTAAATGAAAATATATAACTTCAAATATTTTGTTAGCTTAGACTTTGTAAATGATTTTGTCAACATTTTTATATATAGTCCAAAAAACCTTTTTTTTAAATATTTAGTTTGTACATAATAAAATTCAAATGATAATAATGGAATAGATCTTTAGTTTCTTTTTAAAATTCACACAAACAAAATACTTAGAATTTTATACTTTGTTAATTAATTTTTACTTCATAGATTGCTGTAGTTTTAATTAATTGTTCGATTCGATTTGGTTGTATTGATTGCCTATTTTGATTCTTAATCGCATCGATCCATCCCCATTTGTAAATTTGAACCCCCATTCCCGAAAGCTCTGTAATAGCGTAGAATTTTAATTTCCGCAATTTATTGTTTTCCTTATATTATATAGTAATTAGGTGTGTATGATAAAATATAAAATCAATCGTTAGATAATCTAATCAAAGACAAATTAACTTGAATCAAACACACTTTCACACGCGCACCTCTAGGGTAACCTCGCTTGTTGCCTCAGAAAAATAGTCATGTCCCTTGAATATGGGACGCTTTAGCAAAGGCCCTTCGATAAAAAAGATCGTAGTCCCTCGATGTTGCCTTCGGTAAAATAATCTAGTCCCTTACGAAAATTGCTAAAGCGTCTCACAAGTTGCCTTCTATGACTGTACGATTGACCCGCGCCCATCCCTTCACATCCAATGGTGGGGCTTCTTACCAAATCAATGGTACGATAACACCATCTAAAGGAGGATGAAAAGATTTCTCCTAGTTGCTCGTTTGCTCACAACAAAAACATTTTATACACCAACACTTTCATTCAAAATATTTTCAAAAGATAAAACTCTTTGTACACGTTCTTATAGAAACAAGAGCCATTACAAAGAAGACACCTTTTCAAAATCACTTTCAAAAACACGTTCCAAAAACACATCTTTGAACTATTTTCGAAACAACACTTTGTACACGTTCTTATAGAAACGAGAACCATTACAAAGACATTTTCAAAATACTTTCAAAACCCACACCACAAGCACATTCAAACAAAAGCAAGTGATCTAGCAAGTAACTAAGAGCCCATAGATAACTAGGGATGAAAAGGGTGCTAATACCTTCCCTTTTCATAATCTACCCCCCCCCCCCCCCGAACTCAGAAAACATCTCTAAAGGTCTTTCCTATTCTTTTCAGCCTTTCCTTATTGGATAAAAGAAAATTCGGTGGTGACTCTTGCTATCTGCACAATTGCGATCAAACGCAAAACAACCAAGTCAGTTCTCCCACCGCGTTACAGAACTGACGACTCTGCTGGGGATCAACTTAAAAGTGGGGTTACCTTAGGGCTAGATCACCTTTACTTGCTTTTTTTGTTTGACTTGTATGCTTTACATTTTGGTTCTTTGTTTAGGCTTAAATCCTCTACCCGGATTTGGGATACCTTATAAGTAAGTAGCAATACGTTGTGGAAACTGTGCGGGGTATACCGACATGGTCTAAGCAATAGCTACGTTAGTGTGACATATTTTTGGGTACCGATAGCCCTTGAGTAGTCAAGGAGAATACGAGGCCACTGAGTGATGTCATGAAGCACTAACTGAATTTTAGAACCTTTACTTGACTAACTTGGCCATTAGGACGTAGTGAGATGACCGGCTTTGGTGCAGTCCGAAGTTGGTAGATACTCGATACTACACTCATTGAGGTTTGGCTTTTTGGATATTTCAATCATCGTGAAAGAGGCTTGTGCTGAAACAATGCCCGAGAAGACAAATCAGTGATATTGAGATCCCTTAGAACTCGGTTACTATTACTAGGACAGGTTGAGCCAACCAAACTTCAAGAGGGTACTTACCTATAAAACCTCATGCAAGCCTAAACCTAAGGATTTGTTTGATTTAACTTGTGCATATGCTTGTACATAACATCATGACATCATACCATAGCATTTTAGACTAACCATTTCAAGGATTTTGAGATTTATCTTTGTTCTGTTTTATAGGATATGACTCCCACTCGCAGGAACACAATTCAAGTCAACCTTGTACGAGTACCTTTTCAGCTCAAGGATTTAGCGTCAAGGGTCCCTGAGAATTCTCCGTTCACCAAAAGACATGGACGACTTCTCAACTTGGTTACCTCGATATTTAATGAAGACATGATGAAGGTGCTTTTCCAGTTCTTTGACTCGTTGCACCATTGCTTTACCTTCCCCGATTACCAGCTTGTACCAACTATGGAAGAGTTCTCTCAACTCTTGGGAATTCCTATCCTCGATCAACTACCTTTCAACAGTACCGAAAGAGACCCAAGCCCTGAAGAGGTTTCCCGAGCTTTACACTTGCAACAATCTGACGTCACGGCTAATTGGGAAACAAGAAGTGGTGTCAAAGGGTTCTTAGCTAATTTCTTACTGGAAAAAGCTCAAGACTATTGGAACAACCTGGATTTACAAGCTTTCGAAGAAATTTTGGCTCTTCTCATCTATGGGTTGGTACTATTTCCAAATCCTGACCAACTTATAGATGTGGATGCTATCAAAATCTTTTTATCTCACAATCTGGTGCCTACTTTGTTGGGAGATATCTTGCATTCTCTCCACGCTCGCACCATGAGGAGAAGAGGAACCCTCATGTGTTGTACTCCTCTATTGGCTAAATGGTTTGTTTCACATCTTCCCCGATCCATTGTGAAGAATGAGCAAGGTTTGAGGTGGTCCAACAGGCTGATGTCACTCAGGCATTCATATATCTACTGGTGTTCTCAATTCTTGGAGGACATTAATATCATAGATCATTGTGGGGAATTCCCTAATGTTCCTCTGCTTAGCATTAGGGGAGGCATCACTTATAACCCTTGCTTAGCTCTACGACAGTTTGGGTACGCACGAAGAGATGGTCCACATGACGCGCTCATTCAAGGTGTAGTTTTCGACTATGAAAGTGACAATCAAGACTACCGTCAGAGGTTTATACGAGCCTGTAGGATGGTAAGCAAGGTGGACAGTAGGACATTGAGGCACAAGAATTCCATTCCCCTCGAGCCTTACCTTAGGTGGGTACAGGCTCGCGCTCAAAGTCTCGCAATGCCTTACCCCTCCATCCTCCCAGTTATCATAGAGCTTGTTGTTGAAGGAGATGTCCCATACACTATTGTTGTACCCCAAAATTTTCCCTCCCATATTTCCCAAGACATGTCAAGAATAATCTCCAAGTGATTCAAGTTAGCTCAAGAGTTGGACAGTCAAATCACCTCCTAAGGCAGTCAATTCAAAATTAAGGTTTTGTGTTGCATCAAGGTCCTTACATACAAATGACCTCAAGTTCTCCCCAATGTCCTAATATTCTCTCAAGTTCATCCATGTAAAATTTCAAGCCTTGTAGAGGAAGTTTGGTCAGTCAATTGCTCAAGAGGCCCAAAAGTCGACTATGTTAGGGCAAAAGTCAACTGTGTCCCAAATACAGTCAAACTTCAAGATTTTTTTGTCAAAATTCTCATTTTGAAGGATAATTCATCATTTGATCAAGGTTTGATCATGATTCATCAAGGATTGCTCAAGATTCATCAAGATTCAAAAGTTGCTAAATTAGGGTTTTGTAGGAAAAGTCAACTCAACTTTGACCAAGCATAACTTTCTCATACTTTATGAGAAATGACCCATCCAAAGCTCATTTCGAAGAGGATGCAATTTCCTACAATCCATATTCACACCCCAAGATCAATAAATGCACTCACAAGAAGTTGCAAATTTGGACATTATAGGTCATTTTTGAAAGTCAACAAAAACACCTTTTTTGCCAAAGCTTATAACTTGAGAATGGAATATAAAAATGAGATGATACCAAAAGGGTTGGTTAGAGGACATCTAAAGGTTTATAAAAAGTCCAAGAACACCTCCAAAAGTTCAAAATTGAAGAAGTTATGCATTGTTGAAGTTGGGCATTTTTCCAAAATTGCCAAAAGTCAACTATCCCCAAAACTCCAATTTTTGACAAAAGGGCCCACTTTTTTCCACTTGATTTGATCTTGTCACACCAAACACGTGTCCTATATTCAATTTCATGACTAATTATTAATTTTTCTATTTTTATTTGATTTTTATTGATTTAATTCATTTTTAATCAATTTAAATCAAAATAAAATCTCAATATTAATAACTTGTGATCTTTTTGATTGATACAGATTTCAATTTCCATGATAGACACAATCAAATTCGTACCATGCCATATTGTGAACAAAATATTTGATTTAGGACAATTTTGGAAGCTTTGTTAATGGTGATCAAATCAAATCTTGAATCATCAATACACAAGGATTCCAAGCCCAAGATTTAACCTAATTGTTTCCATGATACATATACAACATGAAGCACACAAGAACACGACCGAAGGCTGCCCAAAATCAAGAAACAAAACTTGGAAAAAGCTTGAAAAGCTTGAATCTGAACACGATCTTAGAGGTGTTTCCAAGGCAAAAACTTCACACTACTCTCTTGCTGGACACCCACTGGATCTAAAGCAATCATAATCAAGCCCTGAAGCATCCCCAATCGCGCTGTAAGTCCTTAAGAACGTGGCCCTGAACACGAAATCACATCCTCTGATTCTTGCATCCTTTCACTAAAATCTTTGCATATTTGTGTTTGTCGCTTCATTTAGAACATTTTTGCAATATTCGGCCATGCCCAAAGCTAGGGTTTTTGTTCTTGTGTTTTAGGCGTTTTGATTTCAGGAAAAATTAGAGCAAACCATGGACATGTTTGTGATCAAGGAGGAGAGACGAACATGGTGATGGTCTCCGTTTGCGTTTATATGGCCCATAACCCATTTTAGGAGCAAGCTACGAATCTTGCTGCGGATAAAAATCCGCAGGTAAGATAACCAGAAACCTGTGGAGAAGACGACTAGGTGTCTTCCCCTAATTGGCCAATTCGAATTTCGCGCTTTTTATTTTTTTTAATTCAGGCATAATTGTTTGTTTGATATATAATATTTGTTGTGTAATATAATAACAAAAAGAACAAAG
Source organism: Vicia faba (assembly GCA_948472305.1). Classification (NCBI taxonomy): domain Eukaryota; kingdom Viridiplantae; phylum Streptophyta; class Magnoliopsida; order Fabales; family Fabaceae; genus Vicia; species Vicia faba. Next base: position 151,776 of record CATIWC010001353.1, read on the forward strand.
TGACGCAGTGGCAAGCGCGCTAGTGGAAAGTCTCATGGGACCTGGGTTCGAATCCCAGGTCCCCCCAAACGCTTATTATTATTTTATTTCAGGAGATCCAGTGTAAAGCTTAGGGCGTGGACTACCATACTCCTCATCCCATCAGGCGCCAGATGGCTTCAGATCAAATCCAATGGCCAAGATTGAGCGCCTAACATGAACTCTAGTCAACAGGCGCGCGTGAGATCCTGGAAAGTCAAACAAGGCTGGTTTGAATTGGGCCTCAGAATTGCAGATTTCACCCCTTTCTAGGCCCAGCACCCCTATTGGGTTATTTCTTTTCTTTTATATTCCTTATTATTTATTTGATTTTAATTATTATTTTTATTGTTTAAATTAACCAATTAACATTTTTCTTAATAAAATCAAAACACAAAAAATATTATTTTATTTATTAAAATTAAAATCATCACTTTATTTTTGTAAATAAATATTAATCAATTAATTTAGTTTTTTAATTAGGTATAATTTTAATATTTTTTGCAAATAATTAAAATCAATTTAGAATAATTAGGTTTTATTAACATTAACCCATTTTATTTTATTTCCTTAAATATTCAAAAACCCAAAAAAATATTTTAATTAATTAATTAATTTTGACCTAATTTAATTTCCATTTAATTCAAAAAATAATAAAAACATGTTTTCTTTTCAAAAAGGGGTCAAAAACCCTAAAAAATGCGCCAATTAAATTTTCTCGCACGCGTATCATTTTTCCAATATTGTAATTGCTTTCAGTATGTAATAGCTTTTAATTAGGACTTTAATTATTTATCGCTTTATTTTACTTTCCGCAATTTAAATTAAAGGGTTGTTTTTGGCGATGTAAATACCCGACACCTTGTAATAGTTTAGATTTAATTTCCGCAAATTTAAATTCCGCAAACTATTAACTGTTAGATGCTTGATAATAGGGAATGCATGACAAGATCAAATGTATGAACTTAAAATCAACATAGCTCACCCATGACATGTACAAAGATAAAATTAACTGAAACAACACACTCGCACATGCGCACTCTTAGGGTACACCTCACTTGGTTGCCTTCGAACGTGGTCATTGAGTATAGGAAGTTTTAGAGGTCGCCCTCTTGTCCAAAGATCATAGTTGCCTCGAAACGGTTGCCTCAGATAAAATGATCTAAGACATTAGGGTTACCGCTAAGGCATCCTAACATTTCTTTAGTGACCACACGTCCCTTAATCGAATTGACCCTAAAACTCCAACGACGTTGCTTCCCACTCATTCATTGTGGGATAGCATTGTCTAAAGGACATTAGCACAGTTTAATTCCCTTTTCGAGTAGGTAGATGGTTCTTAAGTACTTGCTCCTTTTAAAACAAAACAAAACTTTTCACACTTACACTCCTTTCAAAACAAAAACTTATTTCAAACCCACAAACACAAAGAAAAGCAAATTTTGAAAACACTTTGAGCAAGTACCTAAGAGCCCGTGGATAACCACGGATAGAAAGGGTGCTAACACCTTCCCTTTCTATAATCTACCTCCCGGACCCGAGAAACATCTCGAAAAAGGAATTTTTCTGTGATTTTTTCCTTTCCTTGTTGGATAAAATAAAAGTCGGTGGCGACTCTTGCTTACCGCGACATTTTGCGAAAACAAACGCAAAACGCAAACCAGCATTCCAAAAACAGTCAGTTCTCTTTCCCACCAATCACAGAACTGGCGACTCTGCTGGGGATTTTAATAAGTGGGGTGTACCTTAGGATTAGATCATTGTGTTTTCAATTGTATGCTTTGTATGATTTATATTTATGGGCTTGTATCGAAGTTCTATAGATCCTAACCCGGATCTGGGGATACCCTTTAGGTAAGTAGCAATAAACTGTGAGGGAACTGTACGGCGTAGACCAATACGGTTGAAGCAGTAGCTACGTTGGTGTGGCACTTTAGATTGTATTGATATCCCTTGTGTTTGAACGAGGAGAATATGGGTCATCTAAGGGGTCATTAAGCACCAACTGACCTTAGAACCTTTAAATTGACCAACTTGGCCATAGAACAGTAGCAATATGCTACACTCATTGAGACTAAACTCTCGCGATGATTCCGGCCGCAAGAAAAGGTTGCTAAATTGGAATTATGACCGATTGAGGGTAGTCAGTGATATTGAGATCCTCTAGAACCCGGTTACTATTTTTAGAACAGGTTTAAACCAACTAAACTGAAAGAGGGTAATGCCTAAACTCCATGCCAGCCTAAACTTAAGGCTATATGTGTGACTTGTGTGCCTTCAAACTTGAACTACTTGCACATTCTTGTTATCTGACAACATGAGTTCCTTGCAGGTTTTGTTTACAGTCCTTATCCAATAATTTGGATTTATTGCAGGGTTTACTTACATCATCTCACACTTTTGCTTAAACGCATAGCATACACATCATAACATCATGCCTTAACATTTCCTTAATCATTTCAAGGATCTCAAGGGTCTGTGATGCAGGTTATGGTAAATCAAAGGTCTAGCAAGGGGCAAAGGGATTTATTTTCCTCTAGCTAAGGTTGTCTAGAAATCAAAACACGATAATTTGAGTCAGGGGCTATGACCCACTCGATATGGTGAGCTTGACTCTTGAAGAAAGACTCTTAACAACATGAAGTTTCTTCAATCAAAGCTGCAAAATTCAAATTCTAACAAGTTTCTTGTTTACCCTGAGAGATCCTTGAAAACATGCATCCACATCATGACAGGTTTTCCCTTTCAGGTTTCCTTATTCTCTTACTGTTTATTTCAATAGAGATGGCCCTAGAGAGAACTGTCGAAGATATCCAGGCTCAAAACTCTCAAATTCAAGAAATGTTCTTGAACCTATCCCAGGGGCAGGAAGAAATAAAAGCTCTCCTCACAAGGGGCTTAGTCCTAGGGAATCCAGGCGGCATCAGGAATGATCAGTTGGAGGGATACAAATTGAGTTGGCAACAATGAAGATCCAGATGATGGGACAGCTGGTGGGCCAGATGGCCCTCATTCAAGACCTGGCTCAAAGACAAGAAGAGCTCAGGGTCCTCATCAACAAACTACTTCAAAATAACCAAGTGGGGCAAAACACTAGGGTTGAAGATCAAGTCATCATTCAACCTCCTTTGAGACAAGAAGACAACGGAAAAGCTCCCCAGCTTGCTTCAGGGTCACAAGCCCAGCAACAACCTTGCCAGCGTCAACGGGGTAATCGGCGTAAGCAAAATACATTTGGAAGACATTTCTCTGAGACTGATATACCATCATCTCTAATACTAAAACACTTGTTGGAGGTCAATCTGATTCCTTTAAAGGATCCTCTTCGGAATCCCAATACCTCTGCTCCTGGCTATCACCCCGATTCATTTTGTGTATACCACTCCTATAGTCCTAGACATGACACCGACGATTGTTGGGCTTTGAAAAACAAGATCCAAGACTTGATTGACAGAAGAGTGTTGGAATTCATGCCGGATGGCGAGATGAAAATCTTCCGCGGAGGGTTCTCCACCTGAAATGACTAGTTCGAACTAAGAGGCTTTTGCTCATTAGAATTTTCAAGCTGTAATTTTCTTTTGACTGTTCGAACATTTATTCATGTCAAACTTTATTACTTTACCAATACATTGCATATGTCTGTTTTGAATCAATCCATTCGTATTTCACTATATTCAAATTACTTTCATTTTTTGTGATGATCAACTCTCGATTAAAATTTTTTTTAAGCCTTTAGAGGGAGGATGACGAAAATGATATCAAAATCTCTACAGTATGCTTTTGAACAGACCCCACTGACGAGGTACAGGCATTGTTTCAAATCCTAAACAGTGGAGTTATAAGGAAGATAATCCCTAGTCAACCCCTTTGAGTCAAAGAAGTTGGAGTTTTTCTTTTTACAAATTAAAACCCTTAATCACAACCCAGGGCAGGGTAGTTTTCTCAGTTGATCCAGGTGCACAATGAATGGCATCAAAGAAGTCCTTCCGAAACAAAAGACGGTGTTGGTTCTGTATAATCGTAAGGACAGGCATTCATTATCTCTCAAAATAAAAGCCCAATAAGTCAAAACCTGTGAAGGAGACTTAAGAAAAAATGGGGCATCCCGCTGACTATAATCATAAAAAGAAACAGTTCAGGAAAAAAACAGGGATAATAAAAACCAAAAAGAAAGAGATCCTACAAACTCTCAACAAAAATGACTGCTTGTTCAAAATAAACTGTCAGTATCCGAACCATCACTGGAATATCAGAGCAAAGACTCAAACAGGATCTAAATGCACGGTTAGCTGAGTTTAGGATCGAAGAACATCACGAAGAGCGGGTGGGTACAAATAAATTTTGAGCCTTTATCCTTTGTTTCTTAAACCGTGAACCAGGCCACGTTATAACCCTTAAAAGTCCTAGCTGAAGCATGAGTTAGTTCGAAAGCATACTGTTACAAAAGGTATCCTGACTCCTGTAGGGCTCGCTGTAAAATCCTGAGTTGACATCACATTTTAAAAAAATTCGCTTGTTTTATTGAAAACTGCATTTTCAAAAACTTCAAGACAGCCATAAGCTTTGCATTCTTAAAATAACATTGTTTGCATATGACTATTTGTTCAAACAGCAGAGAAATTCGCACGACGAATATCTAGTGAACAAAAAACCTTCTCAATAAAAGGATCACCTCAAATGGAAAAAACACTTCCAACCAAGGGGCACGACATGATCATTGTCCATCATTTGGGGCAGTCAAGTCAAGATTCAAAGAATCTCTCAAAGATGCTAGGGGAGAATCTCCATCTGAATCAATTGGGGCATTGAACATGAATTCCAGCAACGAATCTTACATGATCAAACGTCTTCTGGTAGTATGGCAACACGACACTACAGACAGTGACAACTCCCTACACCCTGAGAGCGTGGACATAATCAGAAAATACTACGCATAATCAAAGACCCGCTAGGTCGACTGGCCTAGGCAAAAATTTGGGCTCTCGACGAACCAAAAGGGTTCGGGCAAAAAAGGGATGAAAATGAAAAAATTGTACACCCGGCAAGTCGAAAACCTGAAAAGGCGGATTGGGAAAAAAAAAGGTATCCCGGTGGACTGAAAACCCGAAAGGGCGGTCCAGAAAAAATTAGGGATCAAAGCGTACGACTATGTCTCGTCATCTCGTCACTGGCTTACCAGAAGAAGACTTGTCATTTTGACCGAAAGATACCAAGCACCTCATAGGTGGGGATAATACTCGATCCACAGGACCTCCGCATGCACCTTCTCCCGCAGAAACAGGGGAAAATAAGAATTGTTCGAACTGTACAGTTGCTCTGTCCACTAGGTACTAAGGTAGTTTCAGTTGAAGAGTATGGCTAAGATACCTTCACTCCCCGCAGAATAAGACAGTAATGATAGCTCTCTCAGCTGAGACTTGCAGCTATGGACGAATCAACAATACTCTCCCCAAGCAGAGTTAGTCTACCATCAGCCTTAAAAAGGCTTGGTATCCCCAGAAGGTCTTAATATTCCCCAGCGGAGTATAAGAATATTCTCCAGCAAGTATAAGAGTATCCCCAACAGACTTAATATTCCCTAGCGGAGTATAAGAATGTTCCCCGGCAGAATACAAGACACCCCCAGTGGAGTCAATATTTCCCCAGCATGGTCTGAAAAAGCTTCCCCAACGGAGTTGAATCATCATCCCCAATAGACTCTGGAAGTTTACCCTCAGCGGAGTACAATAAATCTCCCCAGCCAAACTCAGAAGGGTTATCCCCACAAGATTCTAACAAGATTATCCCTAGCAAGTTGCAACTGAAAGATCATCCTCAGCGAAGTTCTTTCCTTTCACAAGCAGGAATTCAATCCTCAACAGATTCAGTATCACCAGCAACGGTAATCCATCCCCTGAGGAGCTTATCAGCGGAATCCCCAACGGAATTTATCGTTAAAATCTTCAGCAGAACATCTCTTCCCCATAGAGTAATCCCCCTCGGAGTAATCTCTTCATCAGTTTATTCCCCAACGGAGTTCTTTTCTCCTACAGGTTTATTCTTACAATCATCTTCGTTCATCATCCCCAGCGGAAATGAAGAACTCAACTCTATTCTCCAGCAGCTCCGGGATTTAGTTTCCCCAACATTATATTACCATACATCATGATACATGCATATACGCATCATACGAATTAAATCTCATTTATTTTGAGAACATCATTGCCTGATCCATATCATGCATTGCATATGACTGACCTTTACCTTTCAGGAAAGATACAATTAAAGTTCTCAGTTACGTCGAAGACCTGACCGGTTCTTAAATCTCAATTGAATTATCCTCGGTTGAATTTCAGATAAGGTTCTCAATTTCGACAGTTTCCCTACGTCAAAGTGTGGACGAGTGCTATAACCTCAACGGTATACTACGTTGAGCACTAGTCAGTTCCTAGATCTTGATGTTTTCCTCCGTCATAATGTGGACGAGTTCTCTAATTTCAATGGTATACTACGATGAAGACCAGATAGTTCCTAGATCTTGATGAAGATGTTTCCCTATGTCATAGTGTTGACGAGTACTATAACCTCAACGGTATACTACATTGAGCACTAGTCAGTTCCTAGATCTTGATGTTTTCCTCCGTCATAGTGTGGACGAGTTCTCTAATTTCAACGGTATACTACGTTGAAGACCAGACAGTTCCTAGATCTCGATGAAGATGTTTCCCTATGTTATAGTGTGGACGAGTGCTATAACCTCAACGATATACTACGTTGAGCACTAGTCAGTTCCTAGATCTTGATGTTTTCCTCCGTCATAGTGTGGACGAGTTCTCTAATTTCAATGGTATACTACGTTGAAGACCAGACAATTCCTAGATCTTGATGAATATGTTTCCCTACGTCATAGTGTGGACGAGTGCTATAACCTCAACGGTATACTACGTTGAGCACTAGTCAGTTCCTAGATCTTGATGTTTTCCTCCGTCATAGTGTGGACGAGTTCTCTAATTTCAACGGTATACTATGTTGAAGACCAGACAGTTCCTAGATCTTGATGAAGATGTTTCCCTACGTCATAGTTTGGACGAGTGCTATAACCTTAACGGTATACTATGTTGAGCACTAGTTAGTTCCTAGATCATGATGTTTTCCTCTGTCATAGTGTGGACGAGTTCTCTAATTTCAACGGTATACTACGTTGAAGACCAGACAGTTCCTAGATCTTGATGAAGATGTTTCCCTACGTCATAGTATGGACGAGTGCTATAACCTCAATGGTATACTACGTTGAGCACTAGTCAGTTCCTAGATCTTGATGTTTTCCTCCGTCATAGTGCAGACGAGTTCTCTAATTTCAACGGTATACTACGTTGAAGACCAGACAGTTCCTAGATCTTGATGAAGATGTTTCCCTATGTCATAGTGTGGACGAGTGCTATAACCTCAACGGTATACTACGTTGAGCACTAGTCAGTTCCTAGATCTTGATGTTTTCCTCCGTCATAGTGTGGACGAGTTCTCTAATTTCAACGGTATACTCCGTTGAACACCAGACGGTTCCTAGATCTTGATGAAGATGTTTCCCTACATCATAGTGTGGACGAGTTCTATAACCTCAACGGTATACTATGTTGAGCACTATTCAGTTCGTAGATCTTGATGTTTTCCTCCGTCATAGTGTGGACGAGTTCTCTAATTTCAAAGGTATACTACGTTGAAGACCAGACAGTTCCTAGATCTTGATGAAGATATTTCCCTATGTCATAGTGTGGACGAGTGCTATAACCTCAACGGTATACTACGTTGAGCACTAGTCAGTTCCTAGATCTTGATGTTTTCCTCCGTCATAGTGTGGATGAGTTCTCTAATTTCAATGGTATACTACGTTGAAGACCTGACAGTTCCTAGATCTTGATGAAGATGTTTCCCTATGCCATAGTGTGGACGAGTGCTATAACCTCAACGGTATACTATGTTGAGCACTAGTCAGTTCATAGATCTTGATGTTTCCATCCGTCATAGTGTGGACGAGTTCTCTAATTTCAACGGTATACTACGTTGAAGACCAGACAGTTCCTAGATCTTGATGAAGATGTTTCCCTACGTCATAGTATGGACGAGTACTATAACCTCAATGGTATACTATGTTGAGCACTAGTCAGTTCCTAGATCTTGATGTTTTCCTCCGTCATAGTGTGGACGAGTTCTCTAATTTCAACGGTATACTACGTTGAAGACTAGACAGTTCCTAAATCTTGATGAAGATGTTTCCCTACGTCATAGCATGGATGAGTGCTATAACCTCAACGGTATACTACGTTGAACACTGGTCAGTTCCTCGATCTTGATATTTTCCTCCGTCATAGTGTGGACGAGTTCTACGATCTCAACGGTATACTACGTTGAATACTAGATAGTTCCTAGATCTTGATGAAGATGTTTCCCCCCCTTTGAATTAGGGACATGTTCTTAAGAATCAGCCGAGGCATTCTCTCAGTTGAAGTACAGGCAAGTTCCTAAATCTCAACAAAAGTTAGACTTCCCCAGCAGAATCTTCTACAAACCACAAGTATGCAAGTTCTCGCTAAGGAATCTCTTATACGATCGACACTCCTGCAAATGGCATCTGTAAGCCCATCCTCCTACCAAAAATCTCCAAATGGCATCTGTAAGCCCATTCCCGACATCACAATGCTGATACTACACCATGCGAGTGCAAATTTCTGGGCACTCTAGTGTTCAATTATCTTCCACCTTCGGATCACGAAAGGCTCGAAAGCCAATCTATATCCTCAGGTTTAAGAAAATTGAATAGGGGCAACTGTTGTACCCCAAAATTTGCCCTCCCATATTTACCAAGACATGTCAAGAATAATCTCCAAGTGATTCAAGTTAGCTCAAGAGTTGGACAGTCAAATCACCTCCTAAGGCAGTCAATTCAAAATTAGGGTTTTGTGTTGCATCAAGGTCCTTACATCCAAATGACCTAAAGTGCTCCCCAATGTCCTAATATGCTCTCAAGTTCATCCATGTAAAATTTCAAGCCTTTCAGAGGAAGTTTGGTCAGTCAATTGCTCAAGAGGCCCAAAAGTCGACTGTGCTAGGGCAAAAGTCAACTGTGTCCCAAATACAGTCAAACTTCAAGATTTTTTGTCAACATTCTCATTTTTAAGGATAATTCATCATTTTATCAAGGGTTGATCATGATTCATCAAGGATTGCTCAAGATTCATCAAGATTCAAAAGTTGCTAAATTAGGGTTTTGTAGGAAAAGTCAACTCAACTTTGACCAAGCATAACGTTCTCATACTTTATGAGAAATGACCCATCCAAAGCTCATTTTGAAGAGGATGCAATTTCCTACAATCCATATTCACACCCCAAGATCAATAAATTCACTCACAAGAAGTTACAAATTTGGACATTATAGGTCATTTTTGAAAGTCAACAAAAACACCTTTTTTGCCAAAGCTTATAACTTGAGAATGGAATATAAAAATGATATGATATCAAAAGGGTTGGTTAGAGGACATCTCAAGGTTTCTAAAAAGTCGAAGAACACCTCCAAAAGTTCAAAAATGAAGAAGTTGTGCATTGTTGAAGTTGGGTATTTTTCCAAAATTGCCAAAAGTCAACTATCCCCAAAACTCCAATTTTTGACAAAAGGGCCCATTTTTTTCCACTTTATTTGATCTTGTCACACCACACACGTGTCCTATCTTCAATTTCATGACCAATTATTAATTTTTCTATTTTTATTTGATTTTTATTGATTTAATTCATTTTTAATCAATTTAAATCAAAATAAAATCTCAATATTAATAACTTGTGATCTTTTTGATTGATACAACTTTCAATTTCCATGATAGACACAATCAAATTCGTACCATGCCATATTGTGAACAAAATATTTGATTTAGGACAATTTTGGAAGCTTTGTTAATGGTGATCAAATCAAATCTTGAATCATCAATACACAAGGATTCCAAGCCCAAGATTTAACCTAATTGTTTCCATGATACATATACAACATGAAGCACACAAGAACACGACCGGAGGCTGCCCAAAATCAAGAAACAAAACTTGGAAAAAAGCTTGAAAAGCTTGAATCTGAAAATGATCTTAGAGGTGTTTCCAAGGCAAAAACTTCACACTACTCTCTTGTTGGACATCCACTGGATCTAAAGCAATCAGAATCAAGCCCTGAAGCATCCCCAATCGCGCTGTAAGTCCTCAAGAACGTGGCCCTGAACACGAAATCACATCCTCTGATTCTTGCATCCTTTCACTAAAATCTTTGCATATTTGTGTTTGTCGCTTCATTTAGAACATTTTTGCAATATTTGATTTTGTTTTGGTAGCCTGTACAGCCATGCCCAAAGCTAGGGTTTTTGTTCTTGTGTTTTAGGCGTTTTGATTTCAGGAAAAATTAGAGCAAACCATGGACATGGTTGTGATCAGGGAGGAGAGACGAACATGGTGATGGTCTCCGTTTGCGTTTATATGGCCCATAGCCCATTTTAGGAGCAAGCTACGGATCTTGTTGCGGATCAAAATCCGCAGGTAAGATAACCAGAAACCTGTGGAGAAGACGACTAGGTGTCTTCCCCTAATTGGCCAATTCGAATTTCGCGCTTTTTATTTTTTTTAATTCAGGCATAATTGTTTGTTTGATATATAATATTTATTGTGTAATATAATAACAAAAAGAACAAAGTGACGCAGTGGCAAGCGCACTAGTGGAAAGTCTCATGGGACCTGGGTTCGAATCCCATGTCCCCCCAAACGCTTATTATTATTTTTTCCAAGAGATCCAGTGCAAAGCTTAGGGCGTGAACTACCATACTCCTCATCCCATGAGGCGCCAGATGGCTTCAGATCAAATCCAATGGCCAAGATTGAACGCCTACCATGAACTCTAGTCAACAGGCGCGCGTGAGATCCTGGAAAGTCAAACAAGGCTGGTTTGAATTGGGCCTCAGAATTGCAGATTTCACCCCTTTCCAGGCCCAGCACCCCCATTGGGTTATTTCTTTTCTTTTATATTCCTTATTATTTATTTGATTTTAATTATTATTTTTATTGTTTAAATTAACCAATTAACATTTTTCTTAATAAAATCAAAACACAAAATATATTATTTTATTTATTAAAATTAAAATCATCACTTTATTTTTGTAAATAAATATTAATCAATTAATTTAGTTTTTTAATTAGGTATAATTTTAATATTTTTTGCAAATAATTAAAATCAATTTAGAATAATTAGGTTTTATTAACATTAACCTGTTTTATTTTATTTCCTTAAATATTCAAAAACCCAAAAAAATATTTTAATTAATTAATTAATTTTGACCTAATTTAATTTCCATTTAATTCAAAAAATAATAAAAACATGTTTTCTTTTCAAAAAGGGGTCAAAAACCTTAAAAAATGCGCCGATTTAATTTTCTCGCACGCGTATCATTTTTCCAATATTGCAATTGCTTTTGGTATGTAATAGCTTTTAATTAGGACTTTAATTATTTATCGCTTTATTTTACTTTCCGCAATTTAAATTAAAGAGTTGTTTTTGGCGATGTAAATACCCGACGCCTTGTAATAGTTTAGATTTAATTTCCGCAAATTTAAATTCCGCAAACTATTAACTGTTAGATGCTTGATAATAGAGAATGCATGACAAAATCAAATGTATGAACTTAAAATCAACATAGCTCACCCATGACATGTACAAAGATAAAATTAACCGAAACAACACACTCGCACATGCGCACTCTTAGGGTACACCTCGCTTGGTTGCCTTCGAACGTGGTCATTGAGTATAGGAAGTTTTAGAGGTCGCCCTCTTGTCCAAAGATCATAGTTGCCTCGAAACGGTTGCCTCAGATAAAATGATCTAAGACATTAGGGTTACCGCTAAGGCATCCTAACATTGCTTTAGTGACCACACGTCCCTTAATCGAATTGACCCTAAAACTCCAACGACGTTGCTACCCACTCATTCATTGTGGGATAGCATTGTCTAAAGGACATTAGCACAGTATAATTCCATTTTCGAGTAGGTAGATGGTTCTTAAGTACTTGCTCCTTTTAAAACAAAACAAAACTTTTCGCACTTACACTCCTTTCAAAACAAAAACTTCTTTCAAACCCACAAACACAAAGAAAAGCAAATTTTGAAAACACTTTGAGCAAGTACCTAAGAGCCCGTGGATAACCACGGATAAAAAGGGTGCTAACACCTTCCCTTTCTATAATCTACCTCCCGGACCCGAGAAACATCTCAAAAAAGGAATTTTTCTGTGCTTTTTTCCTTTCCTTGTTGGATAAAATAAAAGTCGGTGGCGACTCTTGCTTACCGCGACATTTTGCAAAAACAAACGCAAAACGCAAACCAGCATTCCAAAAACAGTCAGTTCTCTTTCCCACCGATCACAACTATCCTTCATCCTAACATTCCCACCTCTCTCGAAGACTTACAAAGGGATTGGATACAACTTAAGGAAGAGCGAGACACTTTCGAAGCCCAATTCTATGCCAGCGAGAAGAAAGTTCTGGAACTCACCAAGCAGCTTCATGAAGAGCGCCTACGTCGCACCAAAGAGGATGCGTTCAACTTTTTTGTCTTAGGAGTTTTGTATTTTATTTATTTCATTATAAGCCCAAAGAGGCATGATGTACTCAAACTTGGATTTATTAATATAACGTGTGTTTACTTTTTTGTCTAAACAAATTTAAATCTCTAATTATCTTGAAATCATTTGCATATGTATTTTCATTCATCATAACACAAACATGTTTCTTAAAACAGGTCTCCTTATCTTTCTACTGTTTATTTCAGTGAGATGGATATTGAACAGACAGTAAAACATCTCCAGGAGAAGAACGCCCAATTTCAACAAATGTTCTTGACTCTGGCAAAAGGACAAGATGAGTTGAAAACTCTGCTGATCAAAGAAAAGAAGAAAAAAGCGAAGAAATCAACCGGTGTTTTGAATCTGGGAAGAAGGTTCAAAGGACCAGCCAGATGGACTCTAGACTTCGCAACATCATCGGGTGAAAGGGATAATCAAGATGGGAAAAACAAGGAAGTGATTGACCCTCCAGAATCTGAAGAGGAAGAAGAGGTTGACTACTCTGAAGAGCAATATCCTCCAGCTGACGACAAATACAAACAGTTGGAAGATCGCCTCAATGATATGGAGATCCAGAAGGTACCCGGGTTGGATTTTGAGGAGCTAGGACTTGTCTCAGGGGTTGTCATACCGCAGAAATTCAAGGTTCCCACTTTCGCTAAATATGATGGTGTCTCTTATCTAAAGCTGTATTTGAGATCATACGTCAGGAAAATTCAACCCCATACTACGGATAGGAATCTATGGATGCATTTCTTCTAAGAAAGCTTGTCAGGAACGCAATTGGATTGGTTCTATAAGTTGGAAGGGACGAACATCCACAATTAGGAAGATTTGGCAGCCACTTTTTACAAGCAATACCAGTATAATGCTGACTTAGCTCCAACACGGACACAGTTGCAAGGCATGTCTATGGGTACAGGTGAAGGTTTCAAAACCTATGTTCAAAAATGGAGAGATCTTGCGGGAAGGGTCCAACCCCCTCTATCTGACAGAGAATTGGTGTATATGTTCTTAGGCACGCTATCTGGTCCATTCTTCAAACACCTAATCGGAAGCTCCTCGGCTGGGTTTACCGAATTAATCATGATCGTTGAACGGGTAGAAGCGGGTATAAAAAGTGGCAAAATTCAAAGAGATGCATCCTCGAGCGCGATAAAGAAGCCCTTTACCGAAAAGAAGGAGGTCAGTGTTGCATATGACCATAGGAATCAGGACAGAACTGAACACCGTCCAGCGGTAGGGGCTGTCATGATCTCTAAGCCTGCACCTACTCAACAAAGGAACAATCAGTCTAGAACGGAAAGGCCGGTAAGACAGTTTACCCGGATAAATATGACGTTGTCTCAAGTCTTGCTGCATTTATTGAAATCTAATCTGGTAACCTTGCGAGAAGCTCCGAAGAATCCCAACACTGCCTCTCCCTGTTATAACCCAAATGCTCGTTGTGCTTACCATTCAGAAAGTCCAGGTCATGATACAAACGACTGATGGGCTTTAAAAAACAAGGTGCAACACCTTCTCGAGGTAGAGGAAATTGAATTTGACGCTCCTGAGATCCCAAATGTTATCACCGCTCATATGCCCAAGCACGGCCGTGGTGTTAACGCTGTTAAAGATGATGTGTTTGTTACTGTTATTGATGAACTTATTACTCCCCTCCTAACTGTCAAAAGGAACCTGTTGAAGGCCGGTTTATTTCCGGGTTGTGGCGAAGGCTGCCACCTCTGTTTATCTCTACCGACTGATTGTCATTTATTGAAGGCAAGTGTCTAACGCCTGATGGATGACAAAGAGATTTTATTTGAAAAGACTCCCGTTCCAACCATTTCTTACAAGGATGTTTTAATAATAACCATTTCCGCCAATCCTCCCAGGGTCTCCACCAAAAGACCCGTTAGGATTACATCTGTTCCGAAGGTGACTCCACTGATAATTACTACGCCAGGGCCAATCCCGTACTCCTCAGACAAAACTTTTCCCGAGAACTATGGGGGTGACGTCTACTACCACAGTGTCAAGCAAGAATGGCTGGCTATTGAAGACCCGATTTTTGAGAAGGCTGACCCCGACATTGGCAACATTGTGGGAACCAGCAAAATAACCAGAAGTGGAAGAGTGTTCTCCCCTAAGATTGCTCCTCCGAAAGTTGTTACTGGTCTTGTGATCATTCCTGCTTTTGTTCCTGCTGATATTACTAGTACAGTTCCTGTGATTACCCCTGCTGACACCCCTATCACCGAGTCGATCGAGACTCGGGGCAAAGACATTTTGGTTGAGCCTGTCCGGATGAAGGCGCAATCAGTATCTATCTCATAAGCTTCCAAGAAAGAGATGGAAGAAATTTTGAAAATTATAAAGAGAAGCGACTATAATGTAGTCGAATAGCTAGGGCAGACCCCTTCAAAGATTTCTATGCTAGCTTTACTGTTGTGCTCCGAAGCTCATGTGAAGGCCTTGGTGAAATTTCTTAAAATTGCCCATGTGCCACAGGAAACCTCTGTTGACCAATTCGAAGATTGTGTGGCTAGTTTGACAGCTGATAACAGTTTGGGCTTTTCTGATGCTGATCTGACACCTAGAGGGAGGAAACACAATGAGGCATTGCATGTCTCTGTCGAATGCAGGGGCACTACTTTGGCCCATGTCCTGGTAGATACTGGTTCATCATTGAATGTGCTGCCTAAGAAGGCTCTGGATGAACTAGACTATGAAGGTCTGACTTTAAAACCCAACAATGTAGTGGTAAGGGCCTTCAATGGTTCGAAGAGAATGGTGCACGGGGAGGTGGACATCCCCATCAAAGTTGGAACTCAGACATTCGATTCAACTTTCTATGTGATGGATATTCGCCCTTCCTATTCCTGTTTATTAGGCCGACCTTGGATTCATGACGCTGGTGCCGTCACCTCTGATTACATCAGATGTTGAAGTACCCAATCAAGGGAAAAATCATCATTGTCCATGGAGATGAGGAATATATGGTCAGTCACCTGAACTCCTTCAGGTATGTGAAAATGGATGGTGAATTCATCGAAACTCCATGTCAGCATTTCGAGGAAGTCCCACAAACAGTTGTGGCAACCAAGACTGTTTCCAAAGTCCCTAATATTACCAGACCTCCGTTGAAGATGACTTCTCTGAAAGATGCCAAGGCAGTAGTCGAAGAAAGTGGGTGTACCATTTGGGGCTAACTCCCAGATATTCCCTACAAATCTGACAAATTTGGTTTGGGTTTTACTTCAGGAGTCCAGAAAGTTATTCGTTGTGCTCGTGTCGGGGAACCACCTTTGCGGATCAGCAACCATGGAGTCAACACAGTGGAAGATAGTGATGACAGCTGTGACCTGGAAGAATGGATTTTTCCAACTATCAGCGGAGGACTCAACAAATGGGAAGCCAAAGAATTTGTCCCTATTACTTTTATCCAACAGTAATTGTCTTTAAATTTTTGTCGGGATTGTAATAATTAAACAATTTAGACTTTAAAGCCTTGTGTCTTACCCGAGGCACAACGGTCCATTTACGAGGGTTGTTACTTCATTTTCATATGTCATCAATAAATCATGGACGTTTTTGCATGCAAATTTTACGCTCTTTGTTCTTCTTTTTCTACACTTTTATTTTTTCAAAGATAGCTATGCTCTCACATACTCACATATCAAAATGAAGATCCACATCCACTCAGGATCCCATGGGTAACGATTCTGCTATGGCCTATTGTGACTTTGAAAATCCGATCTACCAAGCCGAAGACGAAGGTGAGGAAGATTGTGAGGTGCCAGGGGAACTAGCCAGGTTACTACAACAGGAAGAAAGGACCATACAGCCCCACGAAGAACCAGTTGACACAGTTAACTTAGGTACCAAAGAGGACAAGAAATAAGTCAAGATAGGTTCCAATATGGAACCTAGTGTTAAGAAGCGCTTAACTTAGTTACTACATGACTATGTTGAGGTCTTTGCCTGGTCATACGAATACATGCCAGGACTTGACGCTTATATCGTGGTCCATCGTCTACCGACAAAAGAAGACTGCCCTCCAGTAAAATAGAAAGTTCGTCGCATGCGGCCAGAAATGTCAGAGAAGATCAAGACTGAAGTCATGAAACAGTTCAACACCGGATTCTTAGCCGTCACCTCCTATCCACAATGGGTCGCCAATGTTGTTCCAGTGCCTAAAAAGGATGGTAAAGTACACATGTGTGTGGATTACAAAGACTTGAATAGGGCAAGCCCTAAGGATGATTTTCCTCTTCCCCATATCGATATTCTGGTTGACAACACCGTACAACATAAAGTATTCTCCTTCATGGATGGTTTCTCTGGGTACAATCAAATCAAAATGGCACATGAGGACATGGAGAAAACAACCTTCGTCACACAAGGGGCATGTTCTGTTACAAAGTTATGCCATTCGGGTTGAAGAACGCTGGGGAAACTTATCAGCGTGCCATGGTAGCTCTGTTTCATGATATGATCCATCACGAGATAGAGGTCTACGTGAATAACATGATAGCCAGATCTCAAACTGAAGAAGAACACCTTGACCATTTGCAAAAACTGTTTGAAAGACTGAAGAAATACAAACTAAGGTTGAACCCGAGTAAATGCACATTTGGAGTGGGGTACAATAAACTCCTAGGCTTCATTGTCAGCGGTAAAGGTATCGAAGTGGACCCTGCAAAGGTAAAAGCAATACAAGAAATGCATGCTCCTCGCACCAAGAAGGAAGTCAGAGGATTCTTAGGACGGCTAAACTACATCGCCAGATTCATTTCTCACATAACCTCTACTTGTGAACCAATATTCAAATTACTGAAGAAAGATTAAGTGTTGGATTGGAACGAAGACTTCCAGGCTTCCTTCGACAGGATCAAAGAGTACCTTCAAGAGCCTCCTGTTTTGATGCCGCCATTCGAGGGAAGACCTTTGATCATGTATCTAGCTGTCTTGGAAAATTCAATGGGGTGTGTGCTGGGGCAACATGACGAGTCTGGCCGAAAAGAGTATGCAATATACCACCTGAGCGAAAATTTTACCGACTGTGAAACCAAATATTCACTGCTCGAGAAAACTTGCTGCACTCTGGCATGGGCTGCTCGCCGGATAAGACAATATATGTTGAACCATACTACCTTATTGATATCCAAGATGGATCCAATTAAATACATATTCGAGAAGCCCTCCCTCTCTGGAAGAATAGCAAGATGGCAGATGATCTTGATTGAATACGACATTCAATACACTATCCAAAAAGCAATAAAGGGCAGTGTGCTAGCCAATCACCTTGCTAATCAGGTTGTGGATGACTACCAGTCCATGAAATTCGAGTTCCCAGATGAAGACATCATGTTGGTAAACAACTGTGAAGAACTCAGACCATATGACGGACCTGAACAAGGATCCCAGTGGACCTTGGTTTTTGACGGAGCTTCCAACGCGCTTAACAATGGCATAGACACTGTGATCATATCCCCTGAAGGATGTCATACTCCCGTCACTGTAAGACTTTGTTTCAACTATACCAATAATATGGCAGAATATGAAGCGTGTATTATGGGTCTCAAAGCTGCCATAGATTTGGGAATGAAGTCCTTAAAGGTATTTGAAGATTCAGCCTTAGTCAGATCAAAGGAGAATGGGACACGAAACACCCTAATCTCATCCCTTACAAAGAACATGTGTTGACATTAATCCCATATTTTGAGGAAATTACCTCTGAGTATTTTCCACGAGAGGAAAATCAACTAGCGGACGCGCTAGCCACTATGTCATCCATGCTTAAAATCAGGTGGGATAACGAGGCTCCCCAGATCACCATTGAGCGGATGGATGAACCAACTTACTGTCATGAGATCGATACTGGAGAAGTAGTGGACAAGCCTCGGTTCCATGAAGTTATGAGGTATCTCGAGGCCCAAGAGTATCCGGAGGGAGCTCCAGTCAATGATAAGAAGTTCTTGAGAAGATTTTCTGCTAAATTCTTCCTCAGTAACGAAATCCTCTATAAACGCAACCACGACTCTACTTTGCTTCGTTGCGTAGACTAGAGTGAGGCAGAAAAGATCATGGTTGATTTACACGAAGGTACCTTTGGCACTTATTCTAGTGGGCACACGATGTCTAAAAAGATCCTACGGGCAGGATACCACTGGTCCACCATGGAAGCGGATTGTTATCGACATTCACGAACTTGTCACAAGTGCCAGATCTATGCTGAAAAAGTACACGTGCCTCCGGTTCCCCTAAATGTCCTGACTGCTCTTTGGCCCTTCGTAATGCGGGATATTGACATGATTGGAGAGATCAAACCCACAGCTTCTAATGGACACTGCTTCATCTTGGTTGCCATTGATTACTTCACGAAGTGAGTCAAGGCAGCTTCATTGGCTTCTGTTACCAAGAATGTTGTGGCCCGATTCATCAAACAGAATCTCATCTGTCGGTAAGGTATCCAGGAGAGAATCATCACAGATAATGGTACCAATCTCAACAATACTATGATTACCGCACTATGCGCTCAATTCAAGATCCAGCACCATAACTCCTCTCCTTACCGGCCGAAGATGAATGGCGCTGTAGAAGCCACATATAAAAACATCAAGAAGATCATTAAAAAAATGACAGTGACCTACAAGGACTGGCATGAGATGTTACCATTTGCTCTCCATGGTTACCGTACCACGACGCACACGTCAACAGGGGCAACTCCTTTCTCTTTGGTATACAATATAGAAGTTGTCCTACCAATTGAAGTCCAAATACGTTCTCTGAGAATCATAAAAGATGCAGGGCTGAATGAAGATGAATGGATTCAAACTCGACTTGACCAATTGAACTTGATTGATGAGAAGAGGCTTACGGTTGTCTGTCATGGTCATATATACCAAAAACATATGATCAAAGCTTTTAACAAGAAGGTCAGACGTCAGGTATATCGGGTTGGTGACTTGGTAATAAAGTGTATCATATTTCCACAAGGTGATCCCAAGGGCAAATGGACTCCTACATACGAAGGACCATTTGTGATCAAAAACATATTCTCTGGTGGAGCAATGATCTTAACCACTATGGATGGCGACGACCTTCTGTACCCTATAAACCCATACATAATCAAAAGATACTACGCATGAATAAAGACCCGCTAGGTCAACTGACCTAGGCAAAAATTAGGGCATCCCGGCGAACCAAAAGGGTTCGGGCAAAAATTAGGGATAAAATACAAAAAAAAATCCGTACACCCGGCAAGTTGAAAACCTGAAAGGGCGGTTTGGGCAAAAAAGGGTATCCCGGTGGACTGAAAACCCGAAAGGGCGGTCCAGGCAAAAGTTAGGGATTGAAAGAGTATGACTATGTCCCGTTGGATCACCTTATAGACAACCTTTAGTATCAACTGACAAACTCAAACGGCTCTAATCAATCCAATCAGCTTCGGACAAAGCAGCAAGTGGATGAGACGCTCAGAGACATGAAGGCTATAGCAGAGTGGGAACCCCATGGGATTATTTCACATAGATATCTTTTCTTTGTATCAATTTTCATTTTCTACGACGACATTCCCTTACTAGGATGTTCATTTCTTTGTACAAAAATACTTATTCAAGTTAATACAAAGATATTACTTTAAAAGTGAAAAACTATTTGTTTTTATTTTATTTTCCTGATTTGTTTGCAAAAACGTCCAATAACTATTTTTGAACGTGTGCATTTGAACGTGATTACTGTTTACAAATGAGCACAAAAAAAGGGGAACAGAAAACAGAAAGGCAATTACTAATGGCTTTAAGAGATAGGATAATATCCATAGGCCATTCCATAAAATCCTCGCAGGTACTTTTTCCAGCAAGACCGAAAGCAAGGACATCCTACTACAGGATCACTAACGTATCTCCAGTATGCAGCCTAATGGTATCAGGTGCTCTCACACCCCCGACAGAGTAAAACTTCCAGTTACCGTTCCAAAGATTCCCCAATGAAAGTTGCCCAGTTTCTCAGGATTCCCCAGCAGGATTTCATGAACTCCACAAGCAATGCACGGTGTTTCCCTTCCCCAACATAGTTTATTTCTCTAATTATGGAAACCCATCCATCAACACTTCAATTTCAACAAAATATGAAGACTTACACTCCACATCCCCAGCAGCAGTCGGGGATTTATTTTCCCTAATCCAACAACACTGCAGCAGAAAAACTTACATGTGCATACATTACATTAACACATCATAAACATAGATGACACAAATGCATATATCGCAATCTCATTGCACTGTGCATTTCATGCATCATGGCATTACATACAACTAACTCTTTACCTTTTTAAGGAAAGATCAATCAACAGAAAATTATTATCAAATTTTCAACGAGACAAGACAAATATCTATGAACAAATCAATCGCAGATCAATTCTCGAAACAGGAATAAATTTACTATTTATATGATAAATACTCCCCTTCAGATCTCTGCTGGTTCAATTTAAATCTTTCAACGGTTTATCCTGATTCTTTCCGGCGGACATATTCTCTAGTTTAGATAAGTCGCTCCAAGATTTATTCTGATTCTTTTCTAAACCCCTGCTGGTTCGGTTTTAAACCTCTCAACAGTTTATTCTGATTCTTTTCCGCAGATATCTTCTCTGGTTCAGATAAGTCGCCTCAAGATTTATTTTAATTCTTCTTCAGACCCCTGCTGGTTCAGTTTAAATCTCTCAACAGTTTATTATGATTCTTTCCTACAGACATCTTCTCTAGTTAAGATAAGTCGCTTCAAGATTTATTCTAATTCTTCTCCATACCTCTGCTGGTTCAGTTTAAATCTCTCAACGATTTATCCCGATTCTTTCCTAGTAGACGCTTTCTCTGGTTCATATAAATTGCTCAAAGATCTATTTTGATTCTCCCTAGTTAAAGAATACCCAAGACCTCTTTTAGTTCAGTTTAAACCTCTCAATGGTTTATCCTGATACTTTCCAAATAGACATTCTCTCTTGTTCAGATAAATCGCTCCAAGATTTATTCTGATTCTTTCCAGTCAAACAACATTCAAGACTTCTGCTAGTTTCAGTTTAAATCGACCAAAGGTTTATTCTTATTCTTTTCCAGTTGAAGTCAAGTTCAAATTTAGTCTAATTTCTGTCAACAATCACCTTTGGATGGCATCTATAAGCCCATCTCCGACAATATCCCGTCACTCTCCAAATGGCATCTTTAAGCCCTTTCCCTACACAATCAACCACCCCATCATCAAGTGCAAATTTCTGGGCACTCTAGTGTTCAATCATCTTCCACTTTCAAGCTACGAACGACAAACATGCCAATCTCACTTTTCAAGTTTAAGAAGATTGAACAGGGGCAGTTGTTGTACCCCAAAATTTGCCCTCCCATTTTTCATTCAAGATGATATCCTAGGGTTTCTCAAAAACTCAAAATGGCTTAGGGTTTGATTAAACAGATTTCCCTCCTAGGCATTTAGTCAGCAGTTAGGGTTTATTTCCCTATTTGTTATTCAAGATGCTAGGGTTTTGGATCCTTGGTTTTTGTGAAGATGTGTCTTTTGCCTGCCTCAAAGATAACTTAAAGTTCAGAGCATTTGGTCAAGGATTTCATCTCCTTGCATTTCAAGTTTTCTTCTTAAGATCTCTAAGTCACCGAGTCGAGAGTTTGAAGTTTAAGTTGACGAATGCAGAATCTGGGCATAATAAATAAGGTTGAAAGTTTCATGATACTCAAGGCATGTTTTTGTTGTTTCAGCTACAAATTACTTGTGTTTGGACATCCGAGTTAAGTTTCTTATTTGAGAGTGCAAGTTTGATTTAGACATGATGTGAAGATTAAGATTTTCATTTAAGTGACCATTGTTTTGGGTTCGAGTTAACCAAGTGGAATTGAATTCGTAAGAATTTATTTTGTTCAGGAATTTGATTGGAGTTTGAAAGACAAGGCGCATGGTTTACTTGAAATACAAGTTACAAAAGTCATTTATGATTTCTTGAAGTTCAAGTTACAAAATCAAGGTGTATCATTCAAACCATTCAATTGAGAATCTCAAAGTTCAAACAAGATACAAAATTTGTCTAATTTTCGTACAACAAATTTCATCATTCACAAATTTACTCAAGTTTTGTGTTCATTACATTACAAGTAAAATACAAATTACAATGCTTTGTTTACAAAAAGAAATATTACTTCTTAAATTTTCTTTTGCTTCATATTCAAGAAATTCATCCACACCTCGTCATGGCTTCTTCGCTTTTCAACCTCGCTTGCCATCCAACCCTCGCGCTCATGAAACAAGAAGAGAAAAGTTAGCAAGCATGTGAAAATTCAAGAATTAATTGCTAAAACAAGTTTGAATGCTCATCATTAGGGTTTGTATTTGGAATCAGATTTAAAGGTTGTTTGTTTTTAATCATAATCCATCTTCTCCTATTTTGCAAATCACAAGGTTTGGGCTTTGGTTCACAAAAAGGGAAAAGAAAATTTGCAAACATTTTCTACTGCAAAATAGCATAAGCCCAAGGCGTTCCAACAACAAACAAGTATATGCAGCAAGGAAAAAGACAACACAAAATGCAAACAAGTCAAACTGCCCAAGGAAGCATCACAAAAAACAGCAAATATACGCAGCAGCAAGGCTGCCAAACATAGCAGGCAGCAGCACAAAAAACAGGGCAGCAGCAAGCTGCTATACAAGCAGCATAAACCAAAACAAGCGCAGCAAGCAAAAAAAACAAAATAGCAACACAGTAGAACAAGCAGCAGTAGGCTGCAATGATGCAGCACAAGCTGCCAAACAGAACAATGCAAAATAGCATGTAAAGCGCAAAGCCAACAAAAACAACAAAGCATTATTCATAAAAACAACAAGCTAGCTAGCTCACAAAATCCTATTGTATCATCATTTCCCTAAATGGCAAACCCTTCAGAAATTGTCAGAAAAAGCACAATTGTTTACATCATGGAAAGGCAAAGAGGAAAAGATATCACCTGCATCTTAGAAAGCCAAACCTGTCCAACACAAGAAACAAAACACTATAGCCTTGTCCCTATTCTTGCTGTCCACTCCCCTCCAAAACATGTCAACATTGCACACAAATGATAAAATACAGAACCTGCATAAAGAAAGCTAGAAACAGCACATCCAAATATGTTCAAAACTTCACCAATTTTCCCCCTAATTTCCACCATGATATCTCTATAATAACCACCAATGTTTCATTGACGAGGGGGGCCAGCAAAACCAAAAGGAGGTACATTTTACAGCATAAAAAAACAAGTCAAAAAACCAAACAAAAGATAACAGAACCAGCGAAAAAAACCCAACAACATAATAGCCAGCAAACCAAAAAAGAGAGATTATAATATACACAGCCAGCATAAATAGAAACGGAGAGGGTGAGGCAACTAAGTAAGAATCTGAAACATTTCTGTTCCATAGATTAAGAAGACATCAGAAAACCCTTGTTTCTATTCATCATTTTCTTAAAACTACACCCTTCATAAGAAATTTCTACTCAGGAATACAAAAAGTATATCAAAGAGTCAAGAATCAGCTTCCTTGTCAAGGAAAAAGTCGCGAAGCCACTAGCCACAGAAGCGCGCATTTTTCTCAGAAGTAGATCTGGCCGGTAAATCTCCACATCTCTCTGCATTCATAAGTGTTAAATCCGTCTTCATGCTTTTTTGTTATAGTCAAATAAACAGGAAAAAAATATAATACAGTAAAAATTGTTTAACACAAAAATAACATACCTCTTTACCCTCTTCTCTCGCGACAATAAACCTTTCCACTCTTTCACCTCTTTAATCCTTGAAGTCTCTCAAAACCCTTTCACCGATACCCAATTCAACAACGACCCTTGTTATAAACCCTTAACCAATGTCGTGAACTTGGACCTCCCAATCGATGACCCAGAGAAAGAAGGTTTCAGAACTCGGCATGGAAACGAGGTTTTTGTTGCTGGGTTTGTATTGTTTTTCCCAAACTATTTAACTTCTTTTGGGGAAGCCTGGGTTCTATATCGAGGATCTATTTGCGATGGAGAGTAATAGAAGAAAAGGGATTGGGGAAATGTTGCTTATTGTTGTGGCGAAATAGGCTGTGAAGACAGGGTATGGAAGGGCGGAATGAGCGGGCTTAGCTTGCTGTTGGCGATGAACACAAAAACAAGAGGAAGATGATGGTAATCTGTGAGAGTGAGAGAATAATTGTGTTTTTGTTTCAATTTTCCCTATTAATCATTTTATTGTAAATGATAACAATTAAACCCAATTTCTTTTCCCAAAAATGCCAGCGGCACGCCCAAAGAATGTTTAGGGTTACAAGAAAAACCCTTCTTTCTCTTGTCCCAGCCGGGTCAGCCCATTGGGCTTGTTGGCCCAATTTCCTCAACCGCTTTCACCTTATATTTTAATTAAATCATAGATATAACAGATAGAAAATACAGTTCAGTTGGCAAGGCGTCATTGTTCAAAATCAGGAGAACTCGGGTTCAACCCTTGCTGGGTTGCTTTATTTTGTTTTTTTTAGTTCATTTAGTTTATTTCTCAATTTCCTTAATTTGACAATAAATATTAGTTTAGGTCTAGCTTTTAAATGAAAATATATAACTTCAAATATTTTGTTAGCTTAGACTTTGTAAATGATTTTGTCAACATTTTTATATATAGTCCAAAAAACCTTTTTTTTTAAATATTTAGTTAGTACATAATAAAATTCAAATAATAATAATGGAATAGATCTTTAGTTTCTTTTTAAAATTCACACAAACAAAATACTTAGAATTTTATACTTTGTTAATTAATTTTTACTTCATAGATTGTTGTAGTTTTAATTAATTATTCGATTCGATTTGGTTGTATTGATTGCCTATTTTGATTCTTAATCGCATCGATCCATCCCCATTTGTAAATTTGAACCCCCATTCCCGAAAGCTCTGTAATAGCGTAGAATTTTAATTTTCGCAATTTACTGTTTTTCTTATATTGTATAGTAATTAGGTGTGTATGATAAAATATAAAATCAATCGTTAGATAATCTAATCAAAGACAAATTAACTTGAATCAAACACACTTTCACACGCGCACCTCTAGGGTAACCTCGCTTGTTGCCTCGGAAAAACAGTCATGTCCCTCGAATATGGGACGCTTTAGCAAAGACCCTTCGATAAAAAAGATCGTAGTCCCTAGATGTTTCTCGATGTTGCCTTCGGTAAAATGATCTATTCCCTTATGAAAATTGCTAAAGCGTCTCACAAGTTGCCTTCTATGACTGTATGATTGACCCGCGCCCATCTCTTCACATCCAATGATGGGGCTTCTTACCAAATCAATGGTAAGATAGCAACATCTAAAGGAGGATGAAAAGAACATTTAAGACCTTTTGAGTAGGTAGGTTGCTCCTAGTTGCTCGCTTGATCACAACAAAAACATTTTATACACCAACACTTTCATTCGAAATATTTTCAAAAGATAAAACTCTTTTTACACGTTCTTATAAAAACGAGAGCCATTACACATAAGACACATTTTCAAAATCACTTTCAAAAACACATTCCACAAACACATCTTTGGACTATTTTCGAAACAACACTTTGTACACGTTCTTATAGAAACGAGAACCATTACAAAGACATTTTCAAAATACTTTCAAAACCCACACCACAAGGACGTTCAAACAAAAGCAAGTGATCTAGCAAGTAACTAAGAGCCCGTAGATAACTAGGGATGAAAAGGATTCTAATACCTTCCTTTTTCATAATCTACCCCCCGAACTCAGAAAACATCTCCAAAGGTCTTTCTTGTTCTTTTCAGCCTTTCCTTATTGGATAAAAGAAAAGTCGATGGCGACTCTTGCTTACCGAACAATTGCAATCAAACGCAAAACAACCAAGTCAGTTCTCCCACCGCATTACGGCTATTAACAGTAAAAAAATAGCAGAGATAATTCATATTAGTAGGAGATGATTCATAGTAGTAGGATGTAATTGCAGGAACCTTATCGGAAAACTATTAACAGTATAATAACATAGTACATGTAGCAGGAATAAGTTGACAGTAGGAGTTAATTGTGAAATAGTAATAGAAATCTATTAGTAACGAAACAACAATAGAGAATTAATTAGCAGTACTAGTAGTAGTAGAAATTGTTGATAGCAGTACTAGCTTATATAATAGTTGCAACAGGTTAATATTAGAGGAACCGTCGCAGAACGTCTAATAGTCGAATATAGACGTATAGCTAAATAATTATGTAGTGTTATTGCAACGGGTTCTAGTTGTATTTGTGAATTTTACTATGTTATTGTAATATCAATATTGTTTATGATGTAAAGTTGCAGGATATATCGATGTTGTTGAAATGCCTCTAATTCTTGGCAGATATTATATTGTAGGCTTATGGCTAACATTGATTTATGTTGAGCTGATGTTGAATTGTTGTTGATGTTATAGGCTTATGGCCAACGTTGCTTTATGTTGAGTTGTTGTTTGCTGTTGTTGCTACATTTATGTTGTGTCGCATACATCGCATATCAAGTTGGAGCTGATGCTCGTTAAGTTGTCCTGGATTAGAAAAATATTAAGTTGAAGGCTTGTGCCTTGTTGATGCCTCTATTAATTGGAAGATTATTAAGTTGGGAGTTTTGCTCTGTTGGTACCACATGCAGGTGCATAAAAATCAAGTCATTTCATGTTGCATCATGAGTTGTTGTGTTGACGAATTAGTTGTGTTGAATGTTGTTAAAAAGCTGTGAAATGGTGATTGTTATATGAATTGATTCTAATATATTATTCATCATACATTCTATTATATTGTTTGATATCTCACCCCTTATGTTTGAATGTTACCCATATATTGGTAACGTGCAGATAATCCAGAGTGAAGGTTGTTTACCTTCATTAGTTTGAGTCAGTGTCGTCGCTCTGATACGTAACACTCAGGGGGATGAACACTTGTTGCTTTATCATTGTTATTAATTCAGTTGTTGAATTTTAAGTTGATTTTGTGAAGTACTTTTTATTTTGAAGTTGTTTTTTAGTTGGACAAAGATGTTATGTCATTTGAGTTGAGAATTGTGATTCCGCTGCTTAATTATAAAAGTTGTTTTATTCTCAAAGTCTAGTTTATGTTTCTATCGTTTTATCCGAGTTTTAAGTGTTATATATCTATGTTACATGCAATTAAATTTCGTTATTATAAGTTGTAAGTGTAGCATCCTATTTATATGTCGAAACTTTATAACCCTGATTTTATCAATATTCGCCGGGTAGAAATGGGGTGTTACATAAGTGGTATCAGAGCAGGTCGGTCCGTCTGACCAAGTTGTTGAGTCTGTAGAGTAGTGTGATAGTTGAATATTGTCGATGTGTTATTTCTTAGTACGTGTGTGCGACACACTGTCGGTACTTGTTTGCTTTTCCAATAAATTGTATGCAGGAATTGGTTTAAAGATAAGTGAGGCAGAAGCTTTGCTTCTCGGATATGTTTCGGTTGTAAGATCTTGGTTCAGTATGTTATTGATGGCGACACTGCAAGTATTGATAAAGTTTTGTTGTTTCCTGAATCTAAAGGTGACATGGATTCAAGATTTTGTTTGTTAATCAAGTTGGAGCATCTTGATGGAGGATGATCAGACATTGTTGATGTTTACTTCTCAAAGGATGAGGAGCAATGTAACAGTTGTTGATATACGAGTAAAGTGTTGAAATTCTGGAAACAGATACTCAATGTCACAGTGAATGTTATGACACCGTATCTAACACACTTCAAGACAGTAATTTTAAAAGCAGTAAAGAACACAATCAATTGTTTACCCAGTTCAGTGTGTAACAACACCTACTCTGGGGGCTACCAAGCCAGGGAGGAAATGCACTATAAGAGATATTAATTTAGGAATAAACCAACTAATTTATCTCCTTCACTTAAGACCTACCCAATGCAACTTCAATCTAAGTTCAACTTAAACCTGAGTTCCTGCTCACTCCCCCTCAATCACAGCAGTGATACTAAACTATTGATTAATGAAATTATGAAGATACTCTTCAGTACACACACTTGATTTTGCTTCACAGCTTTAATCAAGTGACAAACACTCGTGCTTCAAAGCTTTGAGTGATACATAACCCTAACTTGACTTTGCTTCAAAGATTTAATCAAGTGACATAACCACTCGTGCTTCAAAGCTTTGAGTGATACACAACCCTTACAATCAAATCCTACTCCAAGTTACTTATCACAATGATAATTGCTTGGCTCACAGTAGTTACAACTATACAATCCCTTATTGATCTTCTGTCAAAAAAAGTGTCGTTCACCAACAGTCTTCATGAGGAATATATAGGCAGCTATTCTTCAGTTAGGGGTTCCACGAAAATAGCTAGGGTTAATTAGAGTTAACCTCAAGACTTGGTCATAGGTCTTTAACAACCAGATTAAGGTTAAGCAGAGTTAACCTAATGTCCACGTGAGTATCTGATCTGGACTGTATAAACCAGATTCCTGAAAATTCTCAGGAATAACAAATCTGCACAAATGTTAGATCAGTACATGATGTCTTAACATTGGTTATGACAACAAGAATCCTGTTCACTGATTTTTCTAGAATGTAATAAATATGATCACTACTTAATGATCAGCTAGACACTCATATTGAGTAGCTCCTGTATGACATTCTTTTTCTGCAAAATGTACCTTGTATCCCAGAATGTTATGACATCAGTCATGACATTCACAAAACTGGTTTTACCAAAAAAAATGCCAACAACCAAACACTTACAAACTCCCCCTTTGGCAAATTTTTGGCTAAAACCCCTAAACAATCAGAGATTAGAAAGCAACAGAATTTTTAATAACATCTACCAAGTCTAATTCTACCAAAATTATCACAAGATCTTCTCCCCCTTTTTAGCCATAAAGAGGCCAAAGATACTTGTACTTTTAAGTTATACAGTCATCCAAAAGGAATAATAAAAACACAGAGAAAAATAAAAAGTTATTTGGCAGCAACAGGTACCAGCAGCAAACTTTTCAACAGCACTGATCTTCAAGCACTGTCATCTTCCGAGGAGGGACTATCTTCAGCATTATGCTGGTTTTCATCAGCATCCTCTTCCCTTCTTTGTCCTTCATTCTCGTCCTGTTCTAGTCTAGCAATCAGGTCCTCAAGAGTCATTTTCCTTGTATCAAGCTCTTTGCAGGTTTCCTTCAGCACAGCTATAACATCAATTTTCTTGGAATGAGTTTTGACAGTTGATGTCTCAGCAGATGTCATAACAATCTCAGGGACATGTGTTCCCTGAAATGGGTTATAGTGCAAACCAAGAGCAGGGGCTCTTTTGCATACAGTGTCTTTTTCAACTAGAATATCATGATACTGAGTAATGACTATTCCACACAGGAGAGAGGGAAAAGTAATAGGGCCTTTAATAGCACAACTTCCAGCATGTTTCAATGTTTGATCAAAGATATACTTGCCTAGTCAAAGTTTGTCCTGGTTCCAACAGCATAAATAAATCTTCCCAAGCCTGTGGAGATGGTTGATTTATGGTTGGTGGGAACCCAGTTAGCT
Organism: Vicia faba; assembly: GCA_948472305.1. Taxonomy (NCBI): domain Eukaryota; kingdom Viridiplantae; phylum Streptophyta; class Magnoliopsida; order Fabales; family Fabaceae; genus Vicia; species Vicia faba. The sequence continues at coordinate 181,977 of CATIWC010001353.1, forward strand.
GCACCAATTTTGTGCAGAATGGCAAACTTCATGCTCAGCTTGCTTGCATTCAGCTTCCCTTTTAAGGGCCAGCTCTTGACTTGGTTTGCAGTGATGGTTTGACAAACTTGGTTGTCAGTGACTTCAAGCTCAGGGCAAGCATCATCAGGTCTTCCTAGGAATTTGTTTATTTCAGAGGGAGAGAAATTTACCTTCCTTCCTCTCACATACACACTCTTAAAATCAGCTGACTTTCCATCAGCACACCCATCAGATAAATTTACTATGAATTCCTTGACAAGAATCTCATAGCAGTTGGTAAACTTTACCACAGTTTTCATTAGACCAACAGTCTTGATTAGATCCATGATCTCCTTACATTCAATGGCACTGTTGTCCAGCTCTCTTTCCAAGGCAATCCTTTTCAGAAATACATACTTCCACCTATTTGCATTTTCTGGATGGTGAAAGGATATGTTGTCAATGGCAACTTTAGGGACTTTAGGCATTTTGCTCGAAGAGAGTTTCTTTCTGAGAGGAATGTCTGAAACATTGCTCTCAACATCAAACTCAAATTCTGATTCCTCATCAGATTCAGAGGGTTCAGGGTCCTTCCTTTTATTGGCTATTGGTTGTCTCAAGGTTTTGAGAGACTACCAACAGGTACTCTAGTTTTCACCTTCCCCTTCCCTTTTGACAATCCAGCTTTCCGATCCTTCTCAGCTTCTACTCCAGTCTTGTTCTCAGACTTGGTTTTCTTATGAACAACTTCAGTAGCCTTCTCTTTGGAGAGGCTTTTGGCAGCATCCTGCTTTCTTTTTCTGTTCATCATCCTTCTAGCTATGCTAGGGTTGATATTGGCAATTAAATCATTGTCAGAGTATTCTTCATCAACATCAATAACCGGGGGTTCAACATCCTTGTCAGTAGGGTTCTGGTGATCATCATGATTTTCAGAAGATTTCCTAATGTTGTCATCAGGTGTCTCAACATTCTGAGTGACATCTGGATTCATTTCAACATTTGGACTAGCAGATTCTTGGTTCAAAGGAACAGAAATTCCAGGTACAGAGTGATTCTCATTTAGAATCCTAGTGACTAGTCTAGCAATAGCTTGATGAACATAAACAGAACCTTCCCTATTTACTATTTCTGGAGGAACAGAAGATGATGGTTGAGAAGATTTACCAGATGGAGAGGCTTGTGATCTTCTTGCATGTCTGGTTCGCAGCTTCTTGACCTTAGTGGGATCAGCTGCCAGTTCACGAAGAGGAGTTATCTCCAGAACATCAGAATCCATGCAGTTTGTGATTGCCCTAGGTTCGCGGTCAGAGGATGCGGAAGAAGCAGTCACCTTTGAAGAGGATGATGACATGGATAGTTGAGACATTTTGAGTAATTTATAAAATAGGTAACAACGATAGTGAAATCTTCGTTTGAGAGATTGGAGATTGTTGCAGAAACGCGAGAGGAGGGAGATATATGAATGTCTATTCAACTTCTTAAAAATTTGGAGAGAAATAGAGAAACAGATGATTGGACCAATCATAGTAGACTTAACTAAAATATCTCTTTCATCCCTTGTTTTAAGCAAAATTAATTGCTACATTTCTTCATGTTGGCAAATACCCAACTTGCCCCTCAAATTTTCAAATTGACTAGCATCAAGTGCCTTGGTAAAAATGTCAGCCAGTTGTAGTTCAGTGGCAACATGTTCCAGTTTAATCGCCTTTTCCTCCATAAGATCTCTGATGAAGTGATGTCTAATGTTAATATGCTTGGTCCTGCTATGCTGAATAGGATTCTTGGAAATGTTGATAGTACTCAGATTGTCACAATACAATGTCATGACATCTTGTGTGACATTATACTCAGTAAACATCTCTTTCATCCAGATCATTTGAGAGCAGCTACTACCAGTTGCTATGTATTCAGCTTCAGCAGTAGATAGAGACACACAGTTCTGTTTCTTGCTGAACCAAGAGACAAGATTATTTCCCAAGAAGAAACATCCTCCAGAGGTGCTCTTTCTATTATCAGCACTTCCAGCCCAATCAGCATCACAGTAACCAGACAGAGTTGGGTCACATCCATGAGAGTACAATAAGCCATAGTTGTAAGTTCCACTCACATACTTCAGAATTTTTTTCACTTGGTTGACATGACTTACTTTGGGTTCAGCCTGGTATCTAGCACATACTCCAACTGCAAAAGCAATGTCAGGTCTGCTGGCTGTTAAGTATAGCAGACTTCCTATCATGCTTCTGTACAAGCTTTGATCCACATTAACCCCACTTGAATCTTTGGACAGATTTAAATGAGTAGGTGCAGGAGTCCTTTTGTGACTGGCATTCTCCATTCCAAACTTCTTAACAATGTTCTTTGCATACTTGCTTTGAGAAATGAAAATTGAGTCTTCCATCTATATGACTTGCAGTCTAAGAAAGTAGGTCAATTCTCCCATGAGGCTCATTTCAAATTCAGCTTGCATCTGGTCAGCAAAATGTTTAACCATTTTATCTGACATTCCCCCAAACACTATGTCATCAACATAGATTTGAGCTACCATTATCTTTCCTCCTTCATTTTTGACAAAAAGAGTTTTATCAAAGCCTCCTTTCCTGTATCCTTTGTCAGAGAGGAATTTTGTCAACCTGTCATACCAGGCTCTAGGAGCTTGTTTCAGGCCATATAAAGCTTTCCTCAATTTGTAGACATGATCAGGGCAATTTGGATCCACAAATTCTTTAGGCTGTTCCACATATACTTCCTCATTTAAGTACCCATTAAGGAAGGCACTCTTTATATCTGTGATCGGTGGGAATAGAACTGACTATTTTGGAATGCTGGTTCGCGTTTGCGTTTGTTTTTGCAAAATGTCGCGGTAAGCAAGAGTCGCCACTGTCTTTTATTTTATCCAACAAGGAAAGGACAAAAGCACAGAAAAATTCCTTTTCGAGATGTTTCTCGGGTTCGGGAGGTAGATTATAGAAAGGGAAGGTGTTAGCACCCTTTCTATCCATGGTTATCCACGGGCTCTTAGGTACTTGCTCACTATGTTTTCAAAAATTTGCTTTTTTTTATGATTGTGGGTTTGAAAAGAGTTTTTGTTTGAAAGAGAGTGTAAGTGCGAAAAGTTTTGTTTTTGTTTTCAAAAGAGCAAGTACTTAAGAACATATACCTACTCAAAAAGGAATTAAACTGTGCTAATGTCCTTTAGACAATGCTATCCCACTATTGAGGAGTAGGTAGCACCGTCGTTGGAGTTTTCGAGTCAATTCGATTTTAGGGATGTGTGGTCACTAAAGCAACGTTAGGACACCTTAGCGGTAACCCTAATGTCTTAGATAATTTTTTATCCGAGGCAGCCGTTTCGAGGCAACTTATGATCTTTGGACAAGAGGGCAACCTCTAAAACATCCTATACTCAATGACCACGTTCGAGGCAACCAAGTGAGGCGTACCCTAAGAGTGGCATGTGCGAGTGTGTCAATTTTCAGTTATATTATCGTTGCACGTCATGGTGAGCTACTGTTGATTTTAAGTTAAGAGTTAATCTTGTCATGCATAGCCTAGTTAGCATACATCTAGCAGTTAATGGTTGCTGAAAATAAATTGCGGAAAATAAAGCTAAGCTATTACAAGGCGTCGGGTATTTACATCGCCAAAAACAAACCCTTAAAATTAAATGCGAAAAGGTAAATAAAAGCGGTAAATAAAAAGTCCTAAGTTAAAACTATTACATCCTCGGAGCAATTACACAAATATAGATAAAAAATAATACGCGCTAGAACATTGAATCGGGATGTCCTTTAGGGTTTTGACCCTTTTATTGAATAAAGCATATTTTTGGTCTTTTTTGATGTAAGAATTAAGTCTAAATTAATAATGGAATTAAAGAAAATATTTTTTGAGTTTTATTTTAATTAAGGAAATAAAATCAGAAATATTAAAAAAACCTAATTCTAAGTCAATTTTAATTTATTGTAAAAATTGTTAAGATTAAACCTAATTAAAAAAACTAAATTAATTGGTTAATGGTTTATTTACAAAAATAATGAAATTAATGATGAAAATAATACTTTTTGATTTCTGGTTTTTTTTATGAAAAAAAAGGTTAGTTTGTTAATTAATTAGTTAGTTTTTAATAATAATAATAAAAAGCAAAAGAAATATGAAAAGAAAATAAAAACATAAGCAAACTTTGGGGGGCGCTGGGCCTGAAGAAGGGAGGTTGACTCAGCAATTCCAGGCCCAGATTTGAACGGCCTCGTTTGACTTTCAGATTGCCTGGACGTTTGTTGACCAAGGTTCATGGTGAACCTCATCCTGGACCACTGGATCTGGATCTGGAACCACCTGGCGCATGGGCGCCTGAGGCATATGGTGGACCACGTTTGGGATGCTGCGCCTGAATACCTGAAGGAAAAACACAACAAAGTTTTGGGGGACCTGGGATTCGAACCCAGGTCCCATTGGACAATTCGACCAACGTGCTACCAACTGAGCCATGATGTTAACCTGTTAGAGGATTAATAATCAGATATTATAAAACAAACCAACAATTATTCCCTGAAAATAAAAAAATGTGGCGCGCGTTTTAAAAGGACCAGTGGGAAGAAGACACGTCTTCGTCTTCCCCACAACCCCCTGGTTCGTTTCCTGCGAATTTACATCTGTAGCAAAATCCCTAACTGCCTTCCAAAACTATCTATAGGCCATGAAAACGAGTTTTAAGGACACCCTCACACTCGTCTCTTTCCCCTGAACTCATCCATGGCCATTAGTGGCTTTAATTTAATCTGCACAAGGAACGCCCAAAAACAAGAACAAGAACCCTAGGTTCTGAATATGGGGTTAGAAGTCACGAAAATACAATCAAATAATGCAGTTTGCTGAGGAATTTAATGGTTAATACAAATATGCAAGAAATTTGGCACAAAGATGCATAAAAACTGAGTTACGATTCCATGTGCAGAGCAAGGTTCATGGGGGCTTACAGTGCGTTATAGGCAGTGAAATGCTTGGTTTTTGATTGGCCACGCTTCAGGAGGTTGCTGGAAAGAGGGCTATGTTGTTCTTTTGGATTGAATTCGCCTTTAAGGTTGTTTTCAATCTCACACTTTTTCAAGGTTTCTTGCAAAGTGGTGTGGCCGTTTCTGCAGAGTTTTTTCAGTGTCTTTCACGTGCCCTTTTTGTTTGTGAGCATGAGGTTTATATAGACAAGGAATTTAGGTCAACATTTGTGTATCAAATCTTGGTCCATTATGATGAAGAGATTTGATTTGATTTCTTCATAAAGACTTGCTATATTTGATTCAATCAGGTGCTAATCTATTTTCATGCGTTACTGCCAGCCTGTTATGAGCTGTTTGGGCCTCCAACATGATGAAAATCGAAAGCTGACTTGCCCCTTCAGATCGACTTCCCTTCGAATTTTCTCTCTTCGATAGCTCTAAGCTCCACTTCGAATTACTCCAGCTTCAATTGCATAGCCTCTGCTTCGATTGCTTAATTCGAAAAAGATCACCCTGGTCGAATCAGCTCTTGTAGGGTTGGGAGCAAATAAGGCAAGAATCTGGCCTTTAATTCAAATAATTGAGTCCACAATCAACATTTAATTATTTCTATATTTGCAAGGGACACATGCCATTGTGAACTTTGGGTGAACCTGGACAGGTTAGGATATGTGTTTTTGCTTAGTCATGGTAGCCTACTTCATTCCTTCGAATTTGCCTTCTTTGCCAGCTTCAAAGTCCAATTCGAATTTATTTAGAACATTCCCTATTAGACAACTTCGACCAGCCCTTGGCCTTGTGATGAGTATGAGTTCTGATTCGAAGTGTCCAGAACTTCCTTCATCAGAGCATCTTAGATTAAGAGAAACTCTTCACTGAAATGCCATTCGAAGGTCATTTCGTTCTGATGTTCTGATTGAGGTAAAGTATGAAGTTCCATTCGAAGGACCCTCTGAAGTACTAGTCGAAGCATTGTGAAATTGACTTGATCGAAGGGGTCCAGCGCTCAATCGAAGACTTGCACACCAAAGCTTGATCGAAGGAGGTCCAGCACTCAATCGAAGACTTGCACACCAAAGCTTGATCGAAGGAGGTCCAACGCTCAATCGAAGACTTGCACACCAAAGCTTGATCGAAGGAGGTCCAGCGCTCAATCGAAGACTTGCAAACCAAAGCTTGATCGAAGGAGGTCCAACGCTCAATCGAAGACTTGCAGACCAAAGCTTGATCGAAGAAGGTCCAAACACCTAATCGAAGCTTACTAATCAAAGCCTGATCGAAGAGTGCCAAATGCCCAATTGAAGACTGGTAATCAAAGTTTGATCGAAGAGTGCCAAATGCCCAATCGAAGACTTTTCCCAGATTCCAATCGAAAGACACTTTGTTCATCTTCAAAAAACTTTATTTTTCTTTAGGCAAGGGTTTCTGGTCAACCATGCAGGGGGAAGACTTTGGAAAACATGAGAGGGCAAATTTTGGGGTACAACAACATCCATCTGAAATAGCTTGAACTTAAGGAGACAAGCAATTCCCAATAGGAGTCTGATTGATTCCAGTCTGGCTACAGGAGCAAAAGTCTCATCAAAATCAACCCCTTCAACTTGAGTGTATCCTTGAGCGACAAGTCTTGCCTTATTCCTGGTGACAACTTCTTCAGCATCTGATTTGTTCTTGTAGATCCATTTTGTGCCAATGATGTTTGTTCCTCCTGGTCTAGGAACTAACTCCCATACTTCATGTTGCTTGAATTGGTTCAATTCATCTTGCATTACTCCAATCCAGTATTCATCAATTAAAGCCTCCTTAACATTTCTTGGTTCAATCTTAGATACAAAGCAAGAGTTTGTGATGGTTTCTCTAGATCTTGTAATGAATCCACTATTAGGATCTCCTACGATGAGTTCCTTAGGATGATCTTTCTGAATTCTGATGGAAGGGTCTTTGTTAGCTTCCTTTGACTTGGACTCTGATGAAGTAGTTTTAGGAACATCATCCTTTTGAGTTGAGGTCTCAAAGAATGTCTCAACATCATATGGGACATTTGTTTCCTCATGGTAATCATCAACTATGACATTTATAGATTCCATCATAACTTTGGTCCTGGAATTGAATACCCTATATGCTCTGCTGTTGGTGGAGTATCCTAGGAATATTCCTTCATCACTTTTAGGGTCCATCTTTCTCCTTTGTTCACGATCTGTCAGAATATAGCATTTTCTTCCAAAGACATGGAAGTACTTCACTGTAGGATTTCTTCCTTTCCAAAGTTCATAAATGGTGGATGATGTTCCCTTTCTCAAGGTGACCCTGTTATGGACATAACAGGCTGTATTCATAGCTTCAACCCAAAAATGAATAGGAAGTCTTTTGGCATGTATCATTGCTCTGGCAGATTCCTGTATAGTCCGGTTTTTCCTTTCCACAAATCCATTTTGTTGAGGAGTTATGGGTGAAGAGAATTCATGATTAATTCCTTCTGAGGAGCAGAACTCATCAAACTTACTATTTTCAAATTCCTTGCCATGATCACTTCTGATTCTGACAATGCATCCTTCTTTTTCTCTTTGAATTCTTTTGCACAGTTCCTTAAATACTTCAAATACATCAGACTTTTCCCTAATGAAGTTAATCCAGGTGAATCTGGAAAAATCATCCACAACAACATAGGCATATCTTTTTACACCAAGACTTTCCACCTGCATTGGTCCCATCAGATCCATATGTAGAAGTTCTAGCACCTTAGATGTGGTCAGATGTCTTGTCTTTGGATGTGACATTCTAGTTTGCTTTCCAACCTGACATTCACCACAAACTCTCCCTTCATCAATTTGAAGCCTTGGAATCCCTCTGACTGCCTCCATGGATATAATCCTTTTCATTCCTCTTAGATGTAAATGACCAAGTTTTTGGTGCCACGGTTTCACTTCTTTTTCTTCTTTGGCAATAGAGCACACAGAAGAATCATTAGTGTTCTCAGACTCCCATAAGTAACAATTGTCTTTAGATCTGACTCCTCTCATTACAACTTGTTTTTCATTAGTTACAAGACATTCAGACTTGGTGAAGTTGACCTTGAATCCTAGATCACATAATTGACTGATACTTATGAGATTAGCAGTCAAGCCTTTTACCAGAAACACTTCATTTAGGTTTGGAACTCCAGGGCAGTCCAAGTTTCCAACTCCTTTGATTTCTCCTCTAGCACCATCTCCAAAAGTCACATAACTAGTAGTATGAGGTTTAACATTATTGAGAAGATTCTTGATTCCAGTCATGTGTTTAGAGCATCCACTGTCAAAGTACCAGTCTTCCTTTGCAGAGACTCTAAGGGAGGTGTGAGCTATCAGAGCTGCATAATTTTTCTTCCACTGTTGAATATATGGTGCCTTAGGTTTGACAACTGGGGTCTGATTAGGATATCCATATAATCTGAAGCAGAATGGCTTTATGTGACCAAACCTCCCACAATGATGACATCTCCATCTTTGATACTTTTTCTTCATATTTCTCTGTTCTCGATGTTGAGTGCTATGTTATGACATCTGCTTTGACATTTGTTTATCCGGCCTGATCTTCTTCTTGTCTACAATAGATTTCTTTGCTGCCACAAATCCTAGACTAGACTTGTTTCCCACATTTTGTCCAACCTGAAGGATTTCTTCTAATTTGTCAGTTCCATTTATCAGCATCTTGACAGATTTGGTCATCTGGTCAAGTTTTGAGTTTAGCATTTGAACTTCACCTTCGAGATGACTTATAGTATCAGTGCCTGCCTTCTTCTCAGCCTCCAACTTTACTATGAGTTTTTTTTGTCTCTCATTTTGCTGACAGACTTCATCACTTCTGATACATAACTTCTTTTAGGAGTCATCCAGTTCTTCAAATGTCACTTCCTCATCACTAGAGTCACTATCAGAGTTACAAATACCAGTTAGTGCAGTAACTAGTTTGGCAGATTCTTCTTCAGAATTACTTTCTGAGTCACAATCAGACCAAGTAACAAACATTCCTTACTTTTGTTTCTTAAGAAAGGTAGGACATTCAGCTCGAATGTGCCCATATCCTTCACATCCATGGCATTGGATTCTTTTGCTTTGATTTCCCTTCTCTTCAGACTTTGGTCTTCTGCTGGAGTCATAAGATCTGTTAATGTCAGAGGGAATGTTCTTGACATTTGACCTTGACTTTGGGTCCATTCTCTTGATGAGTTTGTTGAACTGCCTTCCAAGCATGGCTATAGCTTCTGAAATATTTTCTTCTTCATCCTCCTTGTTTTCATCTTCAGTATTACATACAAGTGCTATGCTCTTGTTTTTCTTGTCGACATTGTCACTGATCCCCATCTCAAAGGTCTGAAGTGACCCAATGAGTTCATCAACCTTCAAGTTGCAGATATCCCGAGCTTCCTCTATAGCAGTCACCTTCATTGCAAATCTTTTAGGCAAGGATCTGAGAATCTTTCTCACCGGCTTTTCTTCTGACATGTTTTCTCCCAATGCTCCTGAGGTGTTGGCAATTTCCAAGATGTTCATGTGAAACTCATGAATGGTCTCATCTTCCATCATCCTTAGGTTCTCAAATTTGGTAGTCAGCATCTGAAGCCTTGACATTTTTACTTTGGATGTGCCCTCATGGGTAGTTTTGAGAGTGTCCCAAACATCCTTGGCCAGTTCACATTGATGTACTAGTCTGAATATGTTTCTCTCAATTCCATTGAACAAGGCATTTAATGCTTTGGAGTTACCCAGGGCTAACTCATCTTCTTCTTTGCTCCATTCTTCCTCAGGTTTCAGACTGGTTGTCCCATCTTTCCCAGTTATGGTGGGATGGTTCCATCCTTTGTCAGCAGCTCTCCAAGCCTTTTTGTCCAGTGATTTTAAGAAGGCAATCATACGAGGTTTCCAGTAGTCATAATTTGATCCATCCAGAATGGGTGGTTTGTTTCCAAATCCTCCTTCTTTGTCCATAGCGCCAGAAAATAATATCCCTAGATCTCACCCAGTAAGACAGGCAGGGTGCCCGCTCTGATGCCAATTGAAATTCTGGCAATAGATACTCAATGTCACAGTGAATGTTATGACACCGTATCTGACACACTTCAAGACAGTAATTTTAAAAGTAGTAAAGAACACAATCAATTGTTTACCCAGTTCAGTGTGTAACAACACCTACTCTGGGGGCTACCAAGCCAGGGAGGAAATTCACTATAAGAGATATTAATTTAGGAATAAACCAACCAGTTTATCTCCTTCACTTAAGACCTACCCAATGCAACTTCAATCTAAGTTCAACTTAAACCTGAGTTCCTGCTCACTCCCCCTCAATCACAGCAGTGATACTAAACTATTGATTAATGAAATTATGAAGATAATCTTCAGTACACACACTTGATTTTGCTTCACAGCTTTAATCAAGTGACAAACACTCGTGCTTCAAAGCTTTGAGTGATACACAACCCTAACTTGACTTTGCTTCAAAGCTTTAATCAAGTGACACAACCACTCGTGCTTCAAAGCTTTGAGTGATACACAACCCTTACAATCAAATCCTACTCCAAGTCACTTATCACAATGATAATTGCTTGGCTCACAGTAGTTACAACTATACAATCCCTTATTGATCTTCTGTCAAAAAAAGTGTCGTTCACCAACAGTCTTCATGAGGAATATATAGGCAGCTATTCTTCAGTTAGGGATTCCACGAAAATAGCTAGGGTTAATTAGAGTTAACCTCAAGACTTGGTCATAGGTCTTTAACAACCAGATTAGGGTTAAGAGAGTTAACCTAATGTCCACTTAAGTATCTGATCTGGACTGTATAAACCAGATTCCTGAAAATTCTCAAGAATAACAAATCTGCACAAATGTTAGATCAGTACAGGATGTCTTAACATTGGTTATGACAACAAGAATCCTGTTCACTAATTTTGGTAGAATGTAATAAATATGATCATTGCTTAATGATCAGCTAGACACTCATATTGAGTAGCTCCTATATGACATTCTTTTTTTGCAGAATGTACCTTGTATCCCAGAATGTTATGACATCAGTCATGACATTCACAAAACTGGTTTTACCAAAAAAAATGCCAACAACCAAACACTTACAAGTGTAAATCCCTGATGTTTCTGAAGGTGATTGTTAAGTAACAAGGATAATTTTTAGAAGATGAAATTTAGAAAGTTGTGATATTTCAGCGTTTCTGGTGGACTGTGAAGTTATTGGTTTGGGTAGCCCTTGCATAATATGTCGATGTTTGAATGGTGATAGAGTGATAGATTGTTGTAGACCTTGCTGTGGGATCCTTGTGAGTGGTTGTAAAAGTTATTGAAATTGTTGGAATGTTTTAAGTCGCGAGTCAGAGTCGGAAATGCGAGGAGATGAGTACGATTTCAAGAATGGTAAGTGTTGGTACTGGTACAAAGAAATTATGTTCTGATGTTATCGTAAGGTGTGTAATGGTATGTCGCTGCATGACGTTGGTGTTCGCATTTTTGGATAACTTTAGAAATTCATATCTTGTGTTACGAGTATCGAATTGATGTTCTGTTTGAACCTGCGAGGAGATAGAAATACATTTTATCCTATGAAAATGTTTTCGAATATGGTAGATGCATTCCTATGTAGAGGGAATCTGAAGTCGGTTATGGAACTAAAGGCTTTTTGGGCATAAATGGTTATTATTGCAGTTGTTTGAGACGAGGTCAAGTGTAATATATTGTTGGCGAATAAGTTGAGAAATGAGGTGTTCGGCATTAAAAAGGATGTGAAAGTATTGGAGAAGTGCATAGAGATGCAGCTTATTATGATTAACAATGATTATAATGAAGATGTTAGTTTAAAGGAAGATGCTTTAAGAGGAATTATAGTCGTGTTTATGATGCCAAGGTAGTGGCATGTGTAAGAGAAGAATTGGAGAGGTTTTATCACCAAAACGGTGTGGAACGACATTGTTAAGAATTCAATTGGGACGAGATGATGTGTAATGTACTGGTATATCAGTAATTATTGAGTTGGAGAATACTTAACCTTCGTGTGAGGCTAAGTGAGTGTAATATGGACCGTGTAATATGTTAAGCGTTGGTGGCTCATCGACAAGATCGAATGAGAGGGAAGTTATGAGAGTATTTGTAAATCTCATTGGAAATTATTGGATTATGGTGCTTTAGGTGACTTGAGTACAAGTTCTAAAGGAACGCTATTATAGTTTTGTAACGATGGTTTATACTCCGTTATGGTTGCCGGCTATCTATTGACAAATTGAGGAACTGATCACCCTTAACCTGTTGTTGATAGTAGACGAGATCGTGTTAGATAGTATAGACACTTCTTGCTATCTTAATGGTATGTAAAGTGATTGATGTTATATCGTGAGGATAGTTGCTCACCAGTTTGTGTGAAGTAATAAAGTAGTGGCTAGGAAAGAGTTGAGACGTATTGAATAATTCGGAGTAACAGGTTTATATGCGAGCTAACATGGAAAAGTAAAAGATTGAGAATATCAAGTGAACAACGATTTTATAATGGATGTTAAAGAAAGTCCGAAACTAGATTGAAAATTGTAAATCATATAGTTGATAGAAATTTTTAATGAGGACGGTAACTTAAGATGGATGATCAGAGTTGCATAGCTGAAGCGTGATGTGGCGCAGTTGCTATGCTTGTACGACTCGTTAGAAGTGAAGGACTAAATATCAGAAGCCTATGGGGATGATATGTCTTGATCTACATGTTTAATTTGGTGGATTGTTGATTTAGGGATGATGTGCCAGGGTACTGTGTTTTCTCGTAAATATTTGCTGATTTTATAAGATTTTAATATGGTTGTTGGTTGATGGTGAGTTGTGTGTATATTTGTTGAGTTATATTGTTAAGTTGATGTTATAATTATTTTGTTCCCGTTGTCGTGATGTTGTTGTTGGTTACCATAAATGATGAATAGTACTCCATAATATGACGAAGTTGATTATGTTGGCTATGTTGATGTCACTATAAGGGTGATACGACGATATGAATAGAGTTGTTGATATTTTATATATATATATATATATATATATATATATATATATATATATATATATATATATATATATATATATATATATATATATATATATATATATATATATATATATATATATATATATATATATATATATATATATATATATATATATATATATATATATATATATATATATATATATATATATATATATATATATATATATATATATATGGGAATGAAATTATGTATGTGTTTTGGTGTTGAAAATGTTATTATGATGATAATGTGATGTTGTATATCTAAGTATAAGTGTGTTATGGTTGTTACTACTTTAAATGTTGATATGTCAAGATATTGTTGAAGTGGTTGATAAGTTATTAATGATTATGTCGTGAAGGTGTTGAATGATTAGCATGTGTGTATTTGATTTAAATCGTGTTGAGTTAAGGTTATGTTGAGAAAGTAGTGGTCGAAGTGTTGCAAGACGCGACTTGGGAATCAGAGAGTGTGATGCAAAATTCGCGTTAAGAGTGGTAGTATCGATTAGATTTTCGAGGACACAAATATTCTAAGTGGGGGAGAGTTGTAACGCCTGTTAATTTAATTAATTATTTAATTAAAATATTTTTGGATTATTTGTTGAAGTTGTGAGATATTGAGAATTGTTGGTATAAGTTGTTAGATTATTATTAATTAATTAATTAGTTGGTTAATAATAATAATAATGTTGGAATTAATGGAATAATATAAGATTAAGTTATTGGACTTATTTATATGGTGGTATGTAGTAAGTGGGGGGGGGGGGGTGTAAGTTAGGCCCAAATCTGATTACTGAAATAAGGTTAAGCTGATATGAGAAAATAGGTTTTGTCAAGTAGAAGAGGAATAAGGGTTGGAAGAGAGAAAAGGAACGTAGAAGTTGCAGAGCAAAGGGAAGAGAGGCAAAGCTAGGTTCAGTTGAAGAATTATAGAGCGGTATCCAATATAAGGTAAGGGTGAGGTTCTGACTCTATAATTGGGTATATGATAAATAGCATATGGGAATCGGGTCGTGTAAAATTATTATCGTGTGTGTATATTTGTCGTGGTTACTTCTGAAAATTTTGAAATTGTCTTACTGTCAATGAATCTGTTGTGGGAAAATTATCCTATGTTGATGTTGCTATAGGGATTATGTTGTTGTGATCATATGTTGCGTTGGCCTGTTATTTGAGAAACTGTTAATCGAAGAGAATTCTGTGTTTAAATCAGCAAGCTTGTGAAGAAATTGCATGAGAAACTTTGTGTCGAGGGGCACACGAGCATGCCGACCGACATGGTTTAGAGAGGAGTGTATCGAGCGGCACAACTCCATGGCGAGCGGCGCTGCCTTTTAGCTTTGTGCCGAGGGGAACTTCCCTAAAACTCTATTTTATGGTTGTTATGTCTGTCTGTTCCTGGATCTGTTACTTTATCAGTTCTAATTATTAGCAAATAGTAAATGTGTATTAGCAGCAAGTTTAATTAAATAGCAGGGTTAACAGTAATAAGTAACAGAATCAGTAAGTAATAATAGAGACTATTTGTTGGTTACCAAAGTAAGAAAATTGTAGCTTAGCATATGTAGCAGGTAGGATTAATAGATGATAGAGTCAAAATGCTTAGCAGGGACAATTATTAAGTTGTTGCGATGATGTTGTTGTTAATTGCGAAGTTGCAAGTAGTGATGAATTTTGTTGTGTTGCCTGTATTGATTGGATAAAACCAAGTTGTAGGCTATTAACAATAAAACAATAGCATAAATAATTCATAGTAGTAGGAGATGATTCATAGTAGTAGGATGTAATTGCAGGAACCTTATCGGAAAACTATTAACAGTATAAAAGCATAGTACATGTAGCAGGAATAAGTTGACAGTAGGAGTTAATTGTGAAATAGTAACAGAAAGCCATTAGTAACGAAACAACAATAGAGAATTAATTAATAGTACTAGCAGTAGTAGAAATTGTTGATAGTAGTACTAGCTTATATAATAGTTGTAACAGGTTACTATTAGAGGAACCACCGCAGAGTGTCTAATAGCCGAATATAGACGTATAGCTGAATAATTATGTAGTGTTATTGAAACGGGTTTTGATTGTATTTGTGAATTTTACTATGTTGTTGTAATGTCAATATTGTTGACGATACGAAGTTACAGGATATACCAATGTTGTTGAAATGCCTCTAATTCTTGGCAGATATTACGTTGTAGGCTTATGACCAACGTTGATTTATATTGAGTTGATGTTGAATTCTTGTTGATGTTGTAGGCTTATGGCCAACTTTGATTTATGTTGAGTTGTTGTTTGTTGTTGTTGCTACATTCATGTTGTGTCGCATACATCACATATCAAGTTAGAGCTGATGCTCGTTAAGTTGGCCTGGATTGGCAAAATATTAAGTTGAAGGCTTATGCCTTATTGATGCCTCTATTAATTGGAAGATTATTAAGTTGAGAGTTTTAATCCGTTGGTACCACATGCATGTGCATAAAAATCAAGTCGCATTTCATGTTCCATCCTGAGTTGTTGTGTTGACGAATTAGTTGTGTTGAATGTTGTTAAAAAGCTGTGAAGTGATGATTGTTATATAAACTGATTCTAATATATTATTCATCATACATTCTATTATATTGTTTTATATCTCACCCCTTATGTTTGGAAGCTACCTCTATGTTGGTAACGTGCAGGTAATTGATAACACGAAATTGTATCGTTTATTTTCCATGAAATTTACCCGTTCTGTATTATTTTGACCCGATTAACTCCCGAATATTTCGAGTTTGTCATTACTTTTTGCAGGTATTCATAACTCAGCTCAAAACAGAAGAAAACATGAAACAATGCAAGAAAGCATCAAAAGAATAGAAGAAAAAGATAAATCTGTTAAGAATTACAGATTTTGTAGTTGTGACGGTCGTAACGCATCTGCCACGATCGTAAGCCATCATGAAGCGTGTTACGACCATAACACATCTGCCACGACCGTAACACGGGGAAACACCAAACCTGCTCGTAACGCCTCAGTGATGAACGTAACGCGTATATCAGTTAGTTGAAAGTGCAGATCATGGCAAAGCAAAACAGAAGGAGTTTTCAAACTCCTTATTTCTCTCCAGTCAAACCCCACGTTCACCACTTCTTCCTCAACTACCCACGTTCCTACATTTGTGGAGATTTTTAAGGAAAGCTTCGTTACAAGTCTTCAAGCCAACTGCCAAATTCATTCCTCTATAAATACCTGAACATTCAACGTTAGAAGTACGGAGATTATTACAGTTTACTTGTGCGGAAGCTCTGCCGAAATCAAAACCATTATTCCTTCAGTTGTTATTTTTCTGCATTCGTTTATTTCCGTTCTTTTAATTTCATTGCCCAAATAATAATTTCCAACATCAGGAAATTATTATTATAGTTTAGAATTTATTATTCAAGCCTCAGAATTTGTCATATTACCGATACCAAGTCCGAGTTTCCGATTTGTGGAAGAGGGATTGAAGTATTGGCTCTACTTTCAGGTTTCTATTTTGCAGTTGTATTACATACCTTTTAATTAATTAATGCATGTTTAATTTATTATTTATAATGTCCAATCTATATTTGTTTGTTTTTATTTCCAGTACGTTCATTATAATTTCCATGGCTAGCTAAACCTTTAGCATCGGTATGAGATAGTAAGAGACATTAGGCATATGATCAAACTTAGGCTAAAACTTTAATCAACTTAACTCTGGTTATAACTTTTTATGCTTAAAAATAAAACCTTTGTTACGAAAGTAAGAAGAGTAAATAGGTTAGATCGAGACCACGAAAGTGTGAGGTTTTTAACCGGATAGCTAAAGTTAGGCATTTGATTTAAATACAGCGAAAGCGCTTTAAACCAAATTAGAATTAATTAAGTTTCCAAAAAATACTTCTAAACACTTATAGGCTAGCGAAAGCAGGTATAGGGCTTTAGACGTATAATCCGAGATAAGACCATGAAAGTGTGAGTTGAGGGTTTTTAAACTGATTAATTCTACAGATAAACCAAGTTGACCATCCTTATATGCCTAGGTCCGATTAGATCCTTTAGGTCGATTCTATTGCATACCGACCATTTCATTTTATAATTACTTTAAAATCAATTAGTTTACCTTCCTTAACCTTCCTAAAACCAAACGTGACAATTTCCGTCTTAGCTAAACCAACCTGTTTTACAACACTAGAGTGATTACAAAGTCCCTGTGGATTCGACAATCTTTTATTACTACCGTGATAGGCTGTGCGCTTGCAGTTAAGATACCGTCAGACATTAAGTCGATCGCAGACACATCAAGTTTTTGGCGCCGTTGTCGGGGACTTTAGTTTAGTCACTAGTGTAATCTGAAAACAACGCTGCCTAGACTAAGGCAACTTTTTATATTTCCCTCTGTTGTATGCCAAACACTCGTTCTCAAAACGAGCCTTTGCATTTACAAATTAACGATATCGAGCGTTACTTAAGATTAAGACGCCGAATTCAAGAATACCGATCTCTCAACAATCTTCCTCCGACTAAAATTCCTGATATCCCGTTATCGGAATCTACCGAAGAATCGACAATGGCTGACGTACCAAATCCGCCTCGCGCTCTTAAGGACTACGCAGTTCCTTCGCAAGCGGAGCCTCACAACAGCATTGCCGCCCCTGCTATCGCTCGAAACGATTTCGAGCTGAAACCTTCGCTTCTATCCGCCGTTCAGCAGAACCAATTTTCTGGATCTCCTACTGACGACCCTAACCTACATCTGTCAGTGTTTGTGCAGTACGCAGACACTGTAAAAGCGAATGGTGTAAACCCCGAGGCGATACGATTGCGCCTATTTCCTTTTTCTTTAAGAGATAGAGCCCGAGCCTGGCTCCAATCCCTTCCTTCAAATTCAATCACCACATGGGATGAATTGAAAAAAGTCTTCTTGGCCAGATATTTCCCACCAAGCAAAACTGCTATGCTTAGAGCTAACATCAACGGTTTTAGACAAAAAGATAATGAATCACTTTTCGAAGCATGGGAACGTTACAAGGATATGATTAGACTCTGTCCTCATCATGGTTTAGAAGAATGGCTAATCATTCATACGTTTTATAACGGTCTGTTGTATAACACAAGAATGACTATAGACGCCGCTGCTGGTGGCGCACTGATGGATAAACCATATGCCGAAGCAAATCAACTTATCGAAAGTATGGCCCAAAACCACTATCAATGGGGAAGTGAAAGAGATAATATGGAGAAATCCCAAACCAAAGGTGGAATGTCTGAAGTGAATATCCTGGACCAAGTCAATGCTAAAGTGGAAGCTCTTACCCAAAAGCTAGAAAACCTTACCACTGCTCCTGCAGCTACCGTGGCTGCAGTTGTCCAAACTTGCGATCTATGTGGTCTTCAATCACATGTTGCTCCAGAATGCCCACTTCTAACAGGAGTTCCAACTGAACAAGCAAACTATGTAAAAGGGAACCCTTATAGCAATACCTATAACCCTGGCTGGAAAAATCATCCGAACTTTTCATACAAAAGTAACAACGCGTTATACGCGCCTGTACAAGCTCCTGCCACACCACCCGGTTATCCAAAAGCTATCCCAAATCATCCTGGTAATGGACCTAATGCTCCTAGGAAATCTAACCTAGAAATCATGATTGAACACTTCGTTGCTTCCCAAGCTCAGACTAATAAAGACGTTATGAACCAAAATTTACATACTAATGAGCAGATAAAACAATTAGCTAGCAAGGTTGATGCTTTAGCCACCCATAACAAGATACTTGAGACGCAAATTTCACAGGTAGCTCAACAACAAGCACCTACTGCGGCACCGACTGTAATTTTTCCTGGTCAACCATAGCCCAACCCGAAAGGACATGCTAATGCTGTGATACTGAGAAGTGGAAAAGAACTCGACGGACCTGTTGACCCGAGACTAGAAAATCCAGCCATGTACCAAAAGCAGAGCGAGCCGCCTGAACAAGTTAATGAACCTAGAGAAAAAGAAAAGGAAAGCGAAACGCAAGAGGCAGTGGAGCAAGAGAAGCCTTATGTACCTCCACCACCTTATAAACCACCAATCCCGTATCCTCAGAGACTTACAAATTCCAAAACGATGGGCCAGTTCAAGAAATTCGTTGAACTTCTGAAACAACTCAATATAACAATACCTTTTACAGAAGCCATCACTCAGATGCCCTCGTACGCTAAATTTCTTAAGGAAATCCTATCCAACAAGAAGAAGATAGAGGATAACGAAACAGTTACACTCACTGCCGAGTGTAGCGCGATCATTCAAAACAATATGCCTCCTAAGCTAAAAGACCCAGGTAGTTTCTCTATACCTTGTAATATTGGAAAATTTGTCATAGACAAAGCTCTATGCGACTTAGGAGCAAGCATTAGTGTCATGCCCTTATCTATCTGCAAAAAGCTAGAGATGGGAGAACTCAGACCCACGAAAATGTCCTTCCAATTAGCCGACCGATCGGTTAAATACCCTGTAGGTATACTAGAAAACGTTCCAGTTAGAATAGGTCAATTCTATATCCCTACCGATTTCATCATCATGGACATAACCGAGGACTCAGTTACCCCTATCATATTAGGAAGACCATTCCTAGCCACAGCTGGAGCTATAATTGATGTCAAGAAGGGCAGATTAACATTCGAAGTCGGAGAGGAAAAAGTGGAATTCATCCTCACTCAATTTCTACAAGCACCCGCCATGAATGACACATGTTATTTACTCGATATTATAGACGAGTGCGTGAGAGAGATGGAAGTTGAACAAACCACATATTCTGAAATAATGAAAATCGAAACCCCTCTGATATTCGAAGACAATAATTGGCGAGAACCATATAAAGATGACAGTCTAAGCAAAAGTCTAGCACTTACACCCGATCATATGCCATGTTCCAAGAAACCAAAACTAGAATTGAAAGTTCTACCTAAAAATATACAACACGAATTCCTTGATACTGAAAAAACTCGACCTGTAATAGTGAATTCCAGTTTAGGAACGCTCGAAACTCAGAAACTTTTAGACGTTCTAAGGAAATACCCTACTGCGTTAGGTTACAACATATCAGACTTAAAAGGAATTTGTCCTTCAATTTGTATGCACCGTATTCCATTAGAAGAGGATTGCAAAACCTCTCGAGAACCTCAAAGAAGAATCAATCCGATTCTAAGCACTGTAGTCAGAGATGAAATCAAAAAGCTAATGGAAGCTAGAATTATATACCCGATCTCCGACAGTAAATGGGTTAGCCCAGTGCATGTCGTACCTAAGAAAGGAGGTGTCACTGTCGTGAAAAACGCACAAGGAAAATCGATAACACAAAGAGTAGTTAGTGGACACAGAGTGTGCATTGATTATCGAAAACTGAACAAAGCTACTCGGAAAGACCATTTTCCTTTACCCTTTATTGATCAAATGTTAGAACGATTAGCCAAACACTCCTATTTCTGCTATTTAGACGGTTATTCCGGATTTTTCCAAATTCCGATTCACCCTGATGATCACGAGAAGACTACATTCACGTGTCCCTATGGAACGTTCGCGTACAGACGAATGCCATTTGGATTATGTAATGCTCCCGCAACTTTCCAATGATGTATGATGGCCATCTTCGCAGATTTCATTGACAACATCATGGAAGTGTTTATGGACGACTTCTCTGTGTGTGGACAAAACTTTGACGGATGTCTACCTAATTTAGAAAGTGTTTTAGAACGATGTGTGAAAGTAAACCTTGTGCTCAACTGGGAAAAATGCCATTTCATGGTCAGAGAAGGAATCGTACTTGGACATGTTATTTCTAATAAAGGAATTGAACTTGATAAAGCTAAGATAGAAGTGATTAAAGAGCTCCAACCACCAAAGACCGTTCGAGAGATACGAAGTTTTCTAGGACACGCCGGTTTTTACCGACGCTTTATTAAAGATTTCTCGAAAATTACAAAACCACTTACCGGTCTATTAATGAAGGATGCTGAGTTTATATTCGATGACGATTGTCTTAAAGCTTTTGAAACCCTTAAAGCCGCACTTATTTCTCCACCAATCATGCAACCGCCCGATTGGAGGTTACCTTTCGAAATCATGTGCGATGCAAGTGATTACGCTGTAGGCACAGTTCTTGGACAAAGGAAAGATAAGAAACTTCACGCAATTTACTACGCCAGCAGAACGCTAGACTCAGCTCAGATGAACTACGCCACCACTGAAAAAGAACTCTTAGCCGTGGTCTTCGCGCTTGACAAATTCCGTTCTTACCTTGTAGGAGCAAAAATCATCATTTACACGGACCACGCTGCTATCAGATATTTACTTGCCAAGAAAGATGCAAAACCCAGACTCCTCCGATGGATCTTACTTTTACAAGAATTCGACTTGGAAATTAAAGATAAGAAAGGAACCGAAAACGTCGTAGCGGATCATTTATCCCGTTTAGAAGGTATAAAACCCGAACAAGTGCCAATTAACGATGATTTTCCGTATGAACATCTGATAGCACATATGATAAGCGACCTAGCTCAATTGGATTTAAATAAACCAGAAGCTAAAGAAGTCGTGGAAGCCATCGACATGACCATAGGATTGCCTTGGTATGCTGACATCGTTAATTATTTAGCTGTCGGAGCGCTTCCACCTGACTTAACTTACCAACAGAAAAAGAAAATCTTCCATGATCTCAAGAGTTACTATTGGGACGAACCACTTTTATTTAAACGAGGACCTGATGGAATTTTCCGCCGGTGTATACCCGACGAAGAAATAGAAAACGTCATTTCCCATTGTCATTCATCTCCTTATGGCGGACATACTAGCACCTCTAAAACGTGTGCCAAAATTCTCCAAGCCGGCCTTTTCTGGCCTAACCTGTGGAAGGATGTCCACGTCGCCGTTAAAAACTGGGACCGATGCCAACGCACCGGTAATATCTCAAGACGCGATGAAATGCCCCAAAAAGGAATACTTGAAGTTGAAATCTTCGACGTTTGGGGAATAGATTTTATGGGACCTTTCCCATCTTCTTTTGGAAACAAGTTTATACTCGTCGCTGTCGATTACGTTTCAAAATGGATCGATGCAATAGCTTCTCCTACAAATGACACACGAGTAGTGATAAAGCTTTTCAAGAATATAATTTTCCCGCGTTTTGGTGTTCCCCAACTTGTTATCAGTGACGGTGGATCTCATTTTATTTCGAAGATATTTGATAAATTACTATCTAAATATGGAGTGAAACACCGCGTAGCAACACCTTATCATCCGCAAACTAGCGGACAAGTCGAAGTTTCAAACAGAGAGATTAAACAAATATTAGAAAAAACTGTCGCGATATCTCGAAAAGATTGGTCATCCAAGCTTAACGAAGCTTTATGGGCTTATAGGACGGCTTACAAGACTCCTATCGGAACTACACCTTTCAAACTTGTTTACGGGAAATCATGTCATCTCCCGGTAGAATTAGAGCATAAAGCTTATTGGGCGATAAAGACACTCAATATTAATTACACTGCTGCTGGCGAGAAATGAATCCTCGATTTACATGAACTGGAAGAATTAATACTAGACGCTTACGAAAACGCTAAAATATACAAAGAACGAACTAAAAAATGGCACGATCAGCGTTTATCTCGGAAAGAATTTAGTGTGGGATATGCCGTACTTTTATTTAATTCTGGACTTAGACTCTTCCCTGGAAAACTTAAATCTAGATGGTCCGGTCCTTTCGAAATTACAAGAGTTTTTCCTAGCGGAGCGGTAGAAATCAAGGATAGAAATAGAGCCCCGTTTATTGTAAACGGGCAGCGGTTAAAACAATATCATCGTATAGATAATAGAGATTATACGAATAAGCTTAAAATCGTAGAACTGCCACCTATTTCTCCCAACTAATCTTTCACTAGGTATTTCGTCAGGCTTATGACGTTAAAAACAGCGCTTCATGGGAGGCAACCCATTTTATTTGTTTTTACCTGCTATTTTGTTTGTATTATTTGTTTTTGCTTGCTATATAAGTATTTTTCATTTTTTAAAAAAACTTTTATGAAACTGCTGCTGATTTCAAAACAATTTTACTTGCCACAGGATTTCTGCATAGTCTTTTTCTCTTTACTTTCTCCTCTACTCTGTTTCCCCGCTTTGTTTTTGCTATGGCTCCTCCACAGAACTTTATGGAAACCACTTTTAGAGGTAGAAACCAACAAAGAAGATTTGAGGCTTTGTCTCAGCGAGACATCAGTTTAACCTTGTATCATGATGAACCCACCATGGACTCTTTAGGCATTACTGACAGTATTTACTACATGTTTAACCAGTTGGGATGGGAGAAAGCCCACCTGAAAAATAGGTTTATCACTTACCGAGAGCTTACCCTTGAGTTCTTGAGTTCTCTAGTTTACATCCCTGAACACGGTGTCGGAGCCCGAAAAGGAATCATTACCTTCAGACTTTTTGGTATTGAGTTCACCTATAACCATAGGGACTTAGCTGCTTTATTAGGATCCCCCAGCAGACCCTTAACTTTTACTACCCTTGAGGCCGATTTATTGGATTTTGAGCTGGATTACTTCTGGGGTACTTTAACCGGAAACTATCACCCTGACCCAGAAAGTATGGATAACAACGAGATACATAACCCAGCCATTCGTTATTTCCATAGGATTCTTGCCCACACTCTGTTTGGAAAAGAACAAAATCAAAATGATGTATCCAAGGATGAATTATCTCTACTTTATTGTATGAATCTAGGACGCCCTGTCAATGCTGTCCCACTCCTGATGAAGACCTTTACCCGCATTAGTGAGGACCCTAATGTTCCTGTCAGTGTGGGAGGATTAGTTACAATGATTGCACATGCTCTTGGACCTCGTTACCAACTTAATAACTGTGCACCATTTGGATCAATTAGGCCTATGAATATTGATTTCTGTTTCAACAACCGGATAATAGGAAATTTAGGCCCTGCACCTTATGATTACCTGATCAGAAACGAAGTTGTTTCTCTTTTTACCCTTCCGAATCATGCCCGAGTAAGTGTCCATAATCGTGAAAATTGGTTGTACGAATTGAATCCACCCGACCATCCTTCGACACCAGAAACACCACAATCATATTTTGTTGCTAATAATTTCATGTCTGAAAACGAAACAGATCCTGAAACTCCTCCTGGTTACCATGACTTTACAAATATGGCTGAAGCACAAGTAGCCCCTGATATAAACCAAGGAGAATATACTACACAATTAAACACCATTCTGACCACTTTGGATGCTTATAAAATTGACATTGATGGAATAAAGAATGAGTTGAAGACTATGCGTTTGGATCTTATTGGTTTAACTGACATCTCGGTGGAGCAATTCTATAACATCACCCAAGCTTTAGAGATATTAAAAGAAAAGATTTGATGAAGCAGTTTTTAGTTTCTTAGTTTTTCAGTTTTCAGTTTTTCAATTCTTAGTTTTTAGATTTTTTCCATTCTGCTTTGTTTCTAGGTAGTTTCAATTTTTTTGTTAAATTACTGCATTTCAATTTACAAGTCATTTATTTTCTGTCAAAAAAGAACAAGTTACTCAATTTGAATTAATGCAATTGTTTGTTTTCAATTTTAAACTTACAATCATTATGCTGCTTACAATGTTTTATGGTTTTCTACTCTATTGCGAATTATATATGTTGGATTATATGTTGAATAAATTAATGTTGTGTTTATGTTGGAATGCCTGAGATGTTCTGCCTGCTATAAAAATATATACTCTGTGTAATTGTGTTCTGTTCTGTAAAAATTTGCAAAATTTGTAGCTGCCACGATCGTAATCCATCCCCCACGACCGTCACGCGCCTTTCAGAGCGTTACGCTCGTCAGCTTGGTGTTACGACCGTAACACGGGCTACATCAGTAACCCTGTTAGCAGAACGTTCCCTTTTATTCTTCCCTTAACCTTTCTCTCTTCTTCCTCCATTAACTACCCATTAACCTCATTCAACCCACCATTAATCCCTATCAATTTTCAAACTTCCCACTATCTCCTTCCACTTTATATACGTCCATTATCCGTATCATCTTCTCATTCTCTCATTCACCAACCACAACCCTTCTCACTCAAACACTCTTGCATGCAAATGGCGAACAATCTCCAACCCATTCCTGGCATTACCCTACGAAATGGCGAAGCAGGTGAAACTCAGCGCACACGGTTCCTGAAGTTCCAACACCGAGGCATCCATCCTACGAGGTTCGTCGACATCGACTGCCTCCGAAACCTCGGGTTACTTGAAAGTGTCCAACACCTACTACAGAATGTCAACCTTTGGACCC
This sequence comes from Vicia faba, assembly GCA_948472305.1. NCBI lineage: Eukaryota > Viridiplantae > Streptophyta > Magnoliopsida > Fabales > Fabaceae > Vicia > Vicia faba. Next base: position 207,350 of record CATIWC010001353.1, read on the forward strand.
TATGTAGCCAGCCACAACCAACGTACGAGAATCTCACCCTTGAGTTCCTCAGTTCATTTTGCTACATCACTCCGAATGGCCCAAGTAATCAACTTACCGGTGTGGTAAGGTTCCACATTTTCAGCACCGAATACGAGTTCTCTCAGAATGCATTCGGTCGCCTACTAGACTTCTGTACTGATGAAGGCGCTCACCTACGTGTGCCTGACACCTTTCATGAGGAATCCTTCAACCTTTGGCATAGCCTGACCAATAATCGGGCTAACTCATACGATCACCTAAATTCTACCCAAATCCACAACCCCGCCATTCGCTACTTCCACCGCATCTTATCCAACACAATCTTTGCAAGGGATAGTAACCACAAGCTCAACTCCAAGGAGCTATTTTTCATGCATTGTGCATTCTCGGGCCAGAAAATTAATGCCGCACCTTTCCTCCTGGCCCATATTCACTCCATCTGCACCAGAGGCAGCAAACCTTTCTATTTCGGAGGGCTTGTCACTTCTCTTGCTTTAGCACTAAACCATGGTGACACCCTTGTTCATCTGCCATCCCGACCACCGGTCCTGCTTACTTTGGATCATTGCAAATCAGCCCACCTCATCCACGAGCGGGACGACGGAAGATTTCATCCAGTGATACAAAACCGAGTTTACACTAACATTGTTTTGCCTTGTAGGGACCGAATCGACCCTCAGAACCGAGCCAACTGGCTATTTAACCCTGAAGGCCCTGCTGCTGCTCAAGAAGAACCTCATGTCGGCCCCGCTGATGAGATGCAGGAAGAACTGGATCGAGCTGTTCCCGTGCCTGACATTCCCGAGTCGTCCTCTTCTTCACCACCTCCTTTTACTATGGAGGACGTCCTCAGAGCCCTCCATCAGCAAAAACAGATGGCTGTAGCTCTTGAAAGTAAGCATCAGGAGCGTTTCGACGCCTTACACGCACAAAATGCCCAAATCTTGAGTGGTCAACGCTCGACGAATGAAAGGCTTGATGAAGTGCTATGCGAGCTTAATGCTTTAAGGATGGATGTTACATCTCTTGGACCACAGGGCACTGACTCTGAAGCTACTCCTTCCAGACGGTCACGAACCCGAAGCCGCCGTGGTCGCCAGTAGTTTTACCTTTTCTTGTTGTTTTCCTTGTTTTTCTGATGTATTTTTCATTTAACCTCGCCATTATATCATAACATTGAGACAATGTTTGATATATTATGGGAGGAGCACTGCATTCTTAATTTCAGAACGAGTAATTTCATTTCTATTTCAGTTATATTTCGTTATTTCATTTTCTCCCCGTTTTATTTAGCCATACCAAAATTTTTCGCCTTTTATATTCGCATAACCGTTAGTTACCTACTTTAACTGAAATCTTAGTTAGAAGGCCGAGAGCGATCCAACGAGAACTATACGATTATGACACCTTCGACTCTCTACTTACGCGAATCGTCTCCATTTTCGTTATACCGATACTTTGAGTTTTAAGTCTTAAATTAGCCCCTAGTAGTTTATATTAGCAGTCGGCACCAGTCTTAACACAAACCACGTGGAAAGTCGATGAACATAAGTGGATGATCTTGCAAATTGATTTAAAAAGAATGTTACATGCTTTAAGGAAATAGGTATTGCACCAATTAAATTGGGCGATCCTCACCCGATCGTTTAATCCAACGGATGCAAAAGCTTCTACTAAGTAACATGAGAATCCATTGTCTAGGTGGTTCAGAAGCATCTGGTACTGGACTCGGTAGGGCAGACTACGGTTTGATCCCCCGCATCTTGCAATTGGATAAAAGAGGTTGCCACATAATTGTGCCAGAAACCGTCATGTTTTGATCAGAACCACTAACCGGCTATTCCACTACGTGCGTGCAAGGATAATGGGCTTAATGTGATTGCACGAGAACGAAGCCGGGTGAAATATGAACGAGAAACCTTGAGTTGAATTATAACGGTATAATTGGACGTTTCGTTAAAACGGATAGTCATCGACTAGCTTTTTGCTTATGTCATTTACGTATCGTTGTGGTTTCATTCGATTTTCTCGGCCGAACTAACTTAGGATTTCTTATAATTATTTGAAAACGAAAGGTATACTAGTTATGTGCGTTTATAAAAACTTGTCCGATATTTTTAATTGATTGTTTTGCTTGAGGACAAGCAAAGGTTTAAGTATGGGGGAATTTGATAACACGAAATTGTATTGTTTATTTTCCATGAAATTTACCCGTTCTGTATTATTTTGACCCGATTAACTCCCGAATATTTCGAGTTTGTCATTACTTTTTGCAGGTATTCATAACTCAGCTCAAAACAGAAGAAAACATGAAACAATGCAAGAAAGCATCAAAAGAATAGAAGAAAAAGATAAATCTGTTAAGAATTACAGATTTTGTAGCTGTGACGGTCGTAACGCATCTGCCACGACCGTAAGCCATCATGAAGCGTGTTACGACCGTAACACATCTGCCACGACCGTAACATGGGGAAACACCAAACCTGCTCGTAACGCCTCAGTGAAGAACGTAACGCGTATATCAGTTAGTTGAAAGTGCAGATCGTGGCAAAGCAAAACAGAAGGAGTTTTCAAACTCCTTATTTCTCTCCAGTCAAACCCCACGTTCACCACTTCTTCCTCAACTACCCACGTTCCTACATTTGTGGAGATTTTTAAGGAAAGCTTCGTTACAAGTCTTCAAGCCAACTGCCAAATTCATTCCTCTATAAATACCTCAACATTCAACGTTAGAAGTACGGAGATTATTACAGTTTACTTGTGCGGAAGCTCTGCCGAAATCAAAACCATTATTCCTTCAGTTGTTATTTTTCTGCATTCGTTTATTTCCGTTCTTTTAATTTCATTGCCCAAATAATAATTTCCAACATCAGGAAATTATTATTATAATTTAGAATTTATTATTCAAGCCTCAGAATTTGTCATATTACCGATACCAAGTCCGAGTTTCCGATTTGTGGAAGAGGGATTGAAGTATTGGCTCTATTTTCAGGTTTCTATTTTGCAGTTGTATTACATACCTTTTAATTAATTAATGCATGTTTAATTTATTATTTATAATGTCCAATCTATATTTGTTTGTTTTTATTTCCAGTACGTTCATTATAATTTCCATGGCTAGCTAAACCTTTAGCGTCGGTATGAGATAGTAAGAGACATTAGGCATCTGATCAAACTTAGGCTAAAACTTTAATCAACTTAACTCTGGTTATAACTTTTTATGCTTAAAAATAAAACCTTTGTTACGAAAGTAAGAAGAGTAAATAGGTTAGATCGAGACCACGAAAGTGTGAGGTTTTTAACCGGATAGCTAAAGTTAGGCATTTGATTTAAATACAGTGAAAGCGCTTTAAACCAAATTAGAATTAATTAAGTTTCCAAAAAATACTTCTAAACACTTATAGGCTAGCGAAAGCAGGTATAGGGCTTTAGACGTATAATCCGAGATAAGACCATGAAAGTGTGAGTTGAGGGTTTTTAAACTGATTAATTCTACAAATAAACCAAGTTGACCATCCTTATATGCCTAGGTCCGATTAGATCCTTTAGGTCGATTCTATTGCATACCGACCATTTCATTTTATAATTACTTTAAAATCAATTAGTTTACCTTCCTTAACCTTCCTAAAACCAAACGTGACAATTTCCGCCTTAGCTAAACCAACCTGTTTTACAACACTAGAGTGATTACAAAGTCCCTGTGGATTCGACAATCTTTTATTACTACCGCGATAGGCTGTGCGCTTGCAGTTAAGATACCGTCAGACATTAAGTCGATCGCAGACACATCAGTAATCCAGAGTGAAGGTTGTTTATCTTCATTAGTTCGAGTCGGTGTCGTCACTCTGATACGTAACACTCAGGGGGATGACCACTTGTTGCTTTATCGTTGTTATTACTTCAGTTGTTGAATTTTAAGTTGATTTTGTTAAGTACTTGTTTTTTTTAGTTGGACAAAGATGTTATGTCATTTTAGTTGAGAATTGTGATTCCGCTGCTTAATTATAAAAGTTGTTTTGTTCTTAAAGACTAATTTATGTTACTATCAGTTCATACGAGTTTTAAGTGTTATGTATCTATGTTACATGTGATTAAATGTTGTTGTTATAAGTTGTAAGTGTATCATCCTGTTTATATGTCGAAACTTTATAACTCTGATTTTATCAATATTCGTCGGGTAGAAATGGGGTGTTACACAAAACACTAGACGGGCAGAAACCAGCATACTTTACTAGATAAGCGTTGCAAGGCCCCGAGGCCAGGTATCAACAAATTGAAAGGGTATCCTTGGCACTTATCAACGCAACAAGGAGACTCAAATAGTATTTCCTGACCCATACGATCGTCGTGCGAATAGATCAACCTGTAAGACAGCACCTAGGGCGACCAGACATGGCTGGCCGAATGCTGAAATGGTCCCTAGAGCTTTTGGAGTTGACATTCAGTATGAAAGCAGGAAAGCCTTTAAAGACCAAGCGTTGAATGACTTCGTTGCAATGATGACCACCCACGAACCCCCTGCAGGTGGGAAACACAAGTGCACCATCATCATGGACGGAGCATCCAACTCAACGAGAACCGGAGCAAGAATCCTCCTCGAAAACGAGGAGGGCATTGTGATTAAATTTTCGCTCGCCCTATCGTTTCCCACGTCGAACAACTAGGAAGAGTATGAGGCCCTTCTTGCAGGATTAAGGCTGGCCGAAGACCTAGACGCCCGAGAAGTATAAATATTCAGACTCCCAGCTTGTCACATCTCAAGTTCGAGGAGAATATCAGGACAAGAACGATAGCCTCATCAAATACTTGAACCTAGTCAAAGAGAGGATGAAGAAGTTCGACCGGGTAGAAATCAAACACGTACCCCGCAAACAGAACACGCGGGCCGACATACTCTCAAAACTCGCGATCACAAAGAAAAAAGGTGGGAACAAATATGTCATTCAAGAATCCCTTTCTCACTCGAGTATTGAAAGACCCATTTTTTTGCCCGAGGTGAACGCCATCACGGACATTTCATGTTGGATGACCCTGGTATTTAATTATCTCATAAAGGGAGAGTTACCCGCTGATAAAAAATAGGCCAATACAACCAAACAACGAGCCTGCTTTTACGTAGTAGTCGAGCAGAAGCTCTATTGACGAGGATTTTCCATCTCACTCCTAAAATGCGTCGAGGAGCCCAAAATCTCCGAGTTCTAATGGGAAATCCATGGGGGAATCAACGCCCAACACTTAGGCGAAAGATCCCTGGAACGAAAGGCGATGCGAGCATGGTATTATTGGCCCACCATGCAGCAAGACACAAATGAGAATGTCAAAAAATGCGACAAATGTCAAAGACACACAAACTTGTACCTTGCACCCCTACATGAAGTAAAAACATTATCGTCCCCATGGTCATTCTCCTGGTGGGGGATGGACATTCTCGGACCGTTTGTGCAAGGATCATATCAAAATAAATTCCTGATCATGGTCGTCGACTATTTCACGAAGTGGATAAAGGCTGAAACCCTGACCAGAATCATGTCACACAACATTCTTCGTTTCTACAAACAAAACGTGCTTGCCCAATTTGAAATACCACAATCTCTCGTCACAGAAAACAGGACGCAGTTCACTAACTAAAGATTCCAAGAGTTTGTCGCCAAGTTCAACCTTAAATAATACTTCATGTCCGTCGAACACCCTCAAACGAACGGGCAAGTTGAGGCCACGAATAGAGTCATCTTACGAGGACTCAAGCGCAGGTTAGGTGAAGCCAAAAGGGGATGGATCAAAGAGTTGTACAGTATCCTATAGGCTTACATGTCAACACCACACTCGACGACCAGAGAAACCCTATTTCGACTAACCTATGGCACTGAAGCAGTCATCCCCGTGGAAATCATGGAGCCATCTAGATGAACTAAAGTCCCTTTAGACGAGGAACTAAACGATGAGGACTTAAGGGAAGAGCTCAACATGGTCGAAGAAATCCCATCGGGGGCATCTCTTTGCGAAGCCACACTGAAACAGCAGATAACTCTTTTATGACGCCAAAGTCATAAAACGCGAATTCCAGGTCAATAGCCTAGTCCTACAGAGAAATCAGAAAGATTCACGTAAAGTAAAGATGGCCTCCAACTGGGAAGGATCTTGACGTGTCTGCGGGGCAACGGGAAATGGAGCCTACCACCTCAATCACTTAAGTGGAGAACCACTACCTCGAACATGGAACACAACAAAGCTAAAACAATATTACAACTAAGTCTCTGATAAATGTCGGGGCTAAGCAATCGACATACCCTCTCTGACAAACGACAAGACTCGCTAAACCATGAACATGTTAAGGTACATACATGGCCTCCAACCAATAACAAAAGGCGGGTTTTCACTCATTGGTCGAGAGAAATCTTAGCCAGACGGGGACACCTCGACCGAGCTCCACCATCGAAGTACCTCATAGGCAGGACACCTAGCCCGCGATGGGAAGTTTGCGCCATGAAGTCAAGACCCTGACTACGATCTTGGCCTCGTCCATGCGAACCCATAATTTTCCTCCTCGACACATCTCCACATGTGTCGACCATAATTAAGGTCGAGCATAAATTTCCACTTGTCATTCTTCCACACCAAAATAAACACGTCAAACACAACAATAGGATATCAAAGTGCAAAACATAGGAGCAAAACAAAAACATTAAAAAGACGACCACGAAGGTCGGTGTTGTCTGTAGAGTACCAAAGTGGGGCACGCAGACCTAAACTAAAAACAAGTATAAAAAATGGGCAAACCCCCTTGTGCAAAGCAGTTAAAGAAAAGCTGGAATGCATGCCAAATAAATAAACAGGCACGCAGGCCTGAAAACTTAATCTTGGCCTCAATCACCCTTTCCATCACTCTCTTCCTCGGAATTATCCTCGGGAGGATAAAATATCTTCTCGTCGACCACCTGGTTAAAGACCCAGCACCTTCGACCATAAGTTCGACCCCTTTGTTGATGATTTTAAGATGTTCCACGGTAGTGTTAAAGCCATAATTAAGAGTATCCACGACATCCTGCTCGAGCACACGATTCTGAGCGATCAGGTATAGCCTAGTATTGAGGGCCTTCTCCATGTTGGTATCTTTATCGGCAGGCGCCACAATATCATCTAGCTCCTTCACTCAAGTAGGCAATCACTCGTTTTCCTTGTTCGCAGCCTCCAGTTGAGGTCTGATCTCATTAAAATCCTTGAGGAGCTTGACCCGGGCCTCAAACTTCGTGTCATAGTTAAGAATATCAGCCTTAAGCTTTTCATTGATCCTATTCATCTTTTCGATTTGGGCATATGCTTTATTCAGAGCAGTCTGGGAGCCTGCTGCCTCATCATTCAGTGTCAAAGAGGTTTCGATAACCCTTATCACAATGGCCACATCCTCTGATAGATTTTTTCACCAGGCTTTTTTGTCCGCAGGCAGAATGGCTCCCCTATCTTCTTCATGGAGACCTAAGGAATTCTCTCCGTTAAAGATACTTCGGTTGAGATAATAGGGGGGAAACATGGAAGTCTCCTCGGAACCTTTATCCCTGTCGACAGCCACCACGTGCTCGGGGTCTTCCACGTGCTTCCTCTTTGCCGGTTGTTCAGGAGGGAAAACCTGGGCCCCTTGAGGAGAGGATGAACCGCTAGGGCAGGAAGAAGTTTTAGCCTGTTCCTAAAGTTGGGCAACCCGACTTTTAGGCACCAGGTGTAGTGGATGCTTGGGCCTCAACTTGAGAAAACGTTTGGAGAGAGTCGTCATCTGGTCTACACTAAAAAAAGAAACTGTTAGTCTACAAGACAAAAAGACAAACATACAACTATTGGAACGTCCCCTACCTAGAAGTGTCAAAGCCTCCTCATCAGAGGAGTACTCAAGGAGCGCTCTCGTATTTATAAGTCGGGAAAAAAAAAGATGCTCCCTGTAATACGGTGGAAGAACTGACTTGGTTGTTTTGAGTTTGATCGCAATTAATACAGATAGCAAGAGTCGCCACCGACTTTTCTTTTATCCAATAAGGAAAGGGTGAAAAGAACAAGAAAGACCTCTGAGATATTTTCTTGAGTTCGGGGGGTAGATTATGAAAAGGGAAGGTGTTAGCACCCTTTTCATCCATAGTTATGTATGGGCTCTTAGTTGCTTGCTAGATCACTTTTGAAATTGCTTTGTTTGAAATGTATTTATGGTGGGTTTTGAAAGTATTTTTGAAAAGCGCCTTCGTTTAGGCAAACTTTGTAATGATTTTCGTCTCTATAAGAATGCATACAAAGTGTTGGATTTTTTGAAAATATTTCATGTTTTGATAGTGTTTGGTGTATTTGAAAAGATGTTTGTTTTTGAAGATGGATTGGGAGCAAGCAACTAAGAACGTTCTACCTACTCAAAAGTCTTTTGTTCATTTCTCTCTACCTTTGACATTGCTATCTTACCATTGATTGGTAAGAAGCCTTATCTTTGGATGTAAAGGGATGGGCGTGGGTCATCGTATAGTCATGAATAACAATGTTATGAGATATCTTAGCATTTCTCTTGAGGGACTAAGATCATTTGTAAGGCAACATTCGTAGCGTCATTGATGGACTGTGATCTTGTATTTTTTTTTATTGTTTTTGCTAAGACATCTCACATGCATATTATGACCATTTTTCTTAAGGCAACAAGTGGAGTTAACCCTAGAGGTGCAAGTGTGAAAGTGTTTATTTTTTCATGCTTGATTTTCTTGAATTAGTGTTTTCTAAGCATTGATTTTATCTTTTCATACAAACCCTAATTACTAGCATTTATATGAAAGCGATAAATTACGGAAAGTAAATTTACTATGCTATTACATAACTTGGGGGATGGGGATACAAATTTACAAATGGGGATTGCAAGAAATTAAACCTAATTATCTATTACAACCATATTGAACTTGAATAATGTATAAGAATTGAAAGGAATATAATGTACAAGACATGAATGAAAAGAAAATGAATTTGTTTTGATTTTGTTAAAGAAAGATTTTGGCCTATTTAACTAAAAGGAAATTTAATTAAACTAAAGAAAAATTAAGATTAAGTTAAAGAAAAGAAAATAAATAGGAAATTTTTTTTGGTCTTTTTCATTGTAAGAAGTTAAATAAAATAAACTAAATAATTTAAATATATTTTTGGTGTTTTTTGTGTAGAAAATAGTTTTTTTTGTGTTTAAAACAGTTTTTGTGTAGAAAAAAGTTTTGTGTTTGGGTCCAGGGCTTGTTTGTTAGTTAGTAAGCAGGGGGTCAGAAACATAAAAATGTCGAAGCCCAACTGTGGAGGCCCAGGTGTGCTTCCTGCAAACAAGACAAAGTGAGAAAATATAAAAATGACAAAAGGTCTCTCTGGAGTTTGAACCCAGGACCTTTACATGGCAAGACTTTAACGCGCGCAGTTTGTACCACTTAGGTGGTCTCATTCACCCGTTGGTTATACAACTTGCACTAAATAAAAATGAGCTCATTTTTTAATGTTTAAACATGGCTTCATCTTCTTCCTTCGAGCGCAGGGATGCATAACTCCAATGTTAAGCTTCGAAAAGCTTCATTTCTCAACTAAATCGAAAGATGTAAATATCAAACCTGCCTAAGATTTGAATTCGAATCCAACCATGTAACTTTCGAAAACTATGGATCAGAGGTTAGCATAAATTTTGTTCAGTACCAAAACTAAAATCTAACTATTCAGAGATGAAAATTTTAATGTACAAGCAATGATAATCAAAACTATGGACATGGTCAACTTCCTAGACATGATATCTACATTTTTACTTCACAAAGTATATATAAATGAGGTTTGAATGAAGAGTTCCAAGTTTAAAAAAACTTACCTCTTGGAGTGAAAATTGAGAGGATACGACAGAACCTCCATGAACGGTTTGATGATGGATTAAGCCTGCTTCGACCTCCCTGCAGCTATTCCAATTGCTACTTTGCTTTAAAAGTCACTTAATCAAAAGGCTGGTATATGGAAGCTGGGAGTGAATCGAAAGGCTGGTATATGGAAGCTGGGAATGAATCGAAAGGCTCACTAACGCATTAAGGGATTTGGGATTTTTGTGTGTAAAGTCAGGATGTGCCAAGTTTTGTGCTTGTGTGCAGGTTCTGAGTTTTTTGAGAGTTTGAGAGTGTTTGAGGAATTTTTAACACAACAAAGGTCTGGTCCCTTTAGCTTGCAAATGGTCTCTCTATTTATAAAGAAAAGGTTTGGGAAGTTGAAGTAATCATATTTTTAAGATAACAACTTATGGTTTAGTTGAAAATGAAAAATCCAGTTGAATGGGTTTTCATGGTTCCCAGGTTCAAGTACAAGCATGTCCTGATGTTTGTTGGGTGCAGGAGACTTGACTCATGAATTTGATGTTGCTTGCAATCAGAGATAAAGGTCACAAGGCTCAACGCGTTGACAATTTGCATAAAGCCTGCTTTCTTGAAATGGCAATGGTAATTTTGTCCCATACATGGAAATATCTTTTGGATAATGGCTCAAACACTTAGGTAATAGCTTAATTAATTGTGTAAATAATTAATTATGGAGTGAAACACAAGCAATGAGGCCTGCAAAGCAAGATCCAGTGGCATGGCCTATGGATTTGATATTTTTCTTTACTCTAGTCGAATACTCTGTCCCTTTGTTTTGAACACATAGATCCACCACTTTTAACCAGACTCATCAACAAACAAAGCAATATTCGTTTCCACCAATTGTGTGTCCTTCAAATGGATCAACAATTGTATGTTCTTCGAATCCATCAATTGATTGTTCTTCGAATGGACCGCCAATTATATGTTCTTCGAATCCACCAATTATATGTTTTTTTCGAATCCACCAATTGTATGTTCTTTAAATGGACCATCAAATGTATGTTCTTTGAATGGACCACATTCATCTGAATGTGCCACTTTGAGCATGCAAGATGACCTTATTGGCATAGTCAAAACGAAAGAAATTCTGGATTGCTTTCCTACTTCACAAAGTTTTTTCAAGCATCTCAAGACTTGGAAAACCATATCTTGAGTAATCAGTTGAAAGTTCAAATGTCCAAACTTCAAATGCCACATCCAACTATCCTTGTGGTTCGAAGCAAGTATGAAGATAAACTTGCTTTGTAGATCAAAGCAAGCATGAAGGAAGTCATTGCTTTGTGGATCGAAGCAAGTATGAAGATAACCATTGCCCAATGGAAGCTTGTGGATCAAAGTAAGCTTGCTCTTCTTTGATTTGTCAAAAATCTTCCAACCACTCCTTTTGATCAGTCATGTGATTCGAACAACCTGAACCAGATTTTGAATTTGAACTGTTATTTGCAGCTACTCCTTTCGATCTGCTTGGCCCTTTCGACAATTTCTTCTTACTCCTTTCTTCGACCTGATGCTTGAGAGCCCAATATGATCCATGGAAACTATATGGGGCATTAAAAGTCCAATTATACTTGTCCAAACCCAAACCTTAATTTGAGCCCAGTGTTGCGGAAGTGTCTTGAGCTGATCAAAACTTATACAATTTTAAGCAATGGAGATTTTTTTGTGAGAGAATCTAGAGAAATTGAGAGAGAAAATTTTGGGGTACAACAGCTGCCCCTGTTCAATCTTCTTGAACCTGAAGAGTTAGATTGGAGAGTCCGCCATTCGTGACTTGAAGGTGGTAGATGATTGAACACTAGAGTGCAAAGAAATTTGCACTCAACTGTGTGTTAGTTGATTGTGTAGGGAATGGGCTTAAAGATTCCATTTGGAGAGATGATGGAGAGTTGTCAAATATCGGCTTATAGATGACATCCAAAGGTGATTGTTGATATAATTTATACTAAGTCTAAGCTTGATTGTAACTGGGAGAAGTATCAGAATAAATCTTTGGTCGATTTAGTTCTGAATGTCAGATGTCCTTTGTCTGTTTTTAACTAGAAGAAATAAATCTAACCAGAAGAGGTCTTTGATTCGCCTCTCTTTAGCTGGAAGAAATAAATCTAACCAGAAGAGGTTTTTGATTCACCTGTCTTTAACTGGAAGAAATAAACTAAGGAGAAGAGGTCTTTGATTTTTCTATCTTTAACTGGAAGAAATAAATCTAACCAGAAGAGGTCTTTGATTCGCATGTCTTTAACTGGAAGAAATAAATCTAACCAGAAGAGGTCTTTGATTTTCCTGTCTTTGAATGGAAGAAATAAATATAACCATAAGAGGTCATTGATTCAATTGACTTTAACTGGAATAAATAAATCTAACCAGAAGAGGTCTTTGATTCGCCTGTCTTTAACTGGAAGAAATAAATCTAACCAGAAGAGGTCTTTGATTCACCTGTCTTTTACTGGAAGAAATAAATCTATTCTGAAGAGGTCTTTGATTCACCTCTCTTTAACTGGAAGAAATAAATCTAACCAGAAGAGGTATTTGATTCGACTGTCTTTAACTGGAAGAAATAAATCTAACCAGAAGAGGTTTTTGATTCAACTGTCTTTAACTGGAAGAAATAAATCTAACTAGAAGAGGTCTTTGATTCATCTGTCTTTAACTAGAAGAAATAAATCTAACCAGAAGAGGTCTTTAATTCACCTGTCTTTAACTGGAAGAAATAAATCTAACAAGAAGAGGTCTTTGATTCTCCTGTCTTTAACTGGAAGAAATAAATCTAACCAGAAGAGGTCTTGATTCGCCTGTCTTTAACTGGAAGAAATAAATCTAACCAGAAGAGGTCTTTGATTCGCCTATTTTTAACTGGAAGAAATATATCTAACCAGAAGAGGTCTTTTATTCGCCTGTCTTTGACTGGAAGAAATAAATCTAACCAGAAGAGGTCTTTGATTCGCCTGCCTTTAACTGGAAGAAACAAATCTAACTAGAAGAGGTCTTTGATTCTCCTGTATTTAACTGGAAGAAATAAATCTAACCAGAAGAGGTCTTTGATTTGATTGACTTTTCCTGTAAGGAAGAGGGTTAGTTGCATGCATAAGTATGTACGGTGTGATGATGTTCTCAAAATAAATGAGATTATGTTATATGTGTATGTTATATGATGTATGAATGTGAAATGTTATTGAAGTGTATCTTTGTCTGGGAAAATAAATCCTTGACAAATGCTGGTGAGCCTTGGGAAATGAAATCCCAGACTGCTGCTGGGGATGAAGAGTATACTCCTCTTCAAACCTTATTTTAGGATTCTTTCGCTGGGTATTCCTGTTCTGTTGTTTGAGGAGAATTCCACTAGGGTATGTTGACTTTTCTTAAAGGAAACTCCATGGAGAGTGTTGATTTCTGCTTGGGAAAAAAGTTCAGAAGTTTTAGTTGTCCGTTACTCTACTGGGGAGTTATCTCTTGATTGGAGAGAATGGAAATTAACAACTTGTTGGGGATAAAGAAGTTAACTATTATCTGGTCGGATTCCAGGCTTCGCAGCAACTTACCGGGGATAGTGACAAACTCTACTGGGGAGGAGGAGTTTTTGAATTATTATTTGGTCGGGTCCAGGCTTTGCAGTAACTAAGAATTGAGATTTAATGTTATCTGTTCGGGTCCAGGTTTCACAGTAAGTTGACAGTAGGATGACGTTGAACTATTTTCTGGTCAGGTCCAGGCTTCGTAGAAACTTCAGAGATAACACTGATTTTGTTGATGACTTCACTGGGGATTAGGGGTTGTGGTCCCTTAATTTGTAATAGTCTGAGAAGCAAACTTAAGCTGGGGAATCTATAGTTTGTTGGGGAAATAAACCCTGTTGAAGAGAATATTTGACGAACTGCTGGAGAGGTGTTTTCTTTTGGCATAACTCCTCGAGGATTCTTCTTGAGACCAACTCAGCTGGGGAGAGGTTTTCCGAAGACTGAAACTCTGGCTGGGGATTATATGGATCCAATTTTATGGGGATATCCATGAATTTTGCCTCGAGGGGTTTATACCCTTATCTGTGAAGATTATTCTGTGGGGATAACCTTGTAGAGGTGGCTCTGGCGACTTCAAAGGGGATTACCTTATGAAAGGGACTTTATGGGGATTTGTCGCTGTCCATAGTAGTAAGTGTTGTAGTGATTCCAAAAAATGTATGCTTGGTCGCACGCGACCTTTTGCTAGAATTCATGTTCAATGCCCCAAAAAATTCAGATGTAGATCTGCCCCTGGTATTCAACACTTCTTGAGAGATTTCTTGGAATCTTGACTTAACTGCCCTAGACGAGTTGGACAGTAACCTGTCATGCCCCCTTGATTATGGGAAATTTGTCATTGGGAGCGTCTATCCCTTTGAAGTGATTTTGTTCTTTGAGGGAATTTTCATTCATTGGATATTCGTCATGCGAATTTCTCTGTTGTCAAAAAAATAGCCATATGCAAACAGTGGTATTAAAACAATGCAAAGTTTATGTTTGTCTTGAAGTTTTGAAAATGCATTTTTAGCAGATAAAAGAATTTTTGTAAGAATATGAATTCGACTTAGGATTTATAGTGAGCCTTACAGGAGTCAGGATACCTTTTGTAATAGTATGCTTTCGAACTAACCCATGCTTCAATTATGACTTTTGAAGGGTTGTAGCGTGGCCTGGTTCACGGTTTAAGAAACAAAGGATAAGGCTTAAAGTGTGTTTGTACCCAACCCACTCTCCGTGATGTTCTCTAGTCCTATACTCAGTTGATTGTGCGCTTTGAATCCCAATTGAGTCTGGAATGAAGTTTTGGTGATGGTTCGAACAAGTTAAGTTTATTGGAGAAGGCAGTCATTTTTGCAACATTTTTTGTTGTTGAGGATTTGTAGCGACCTCCTTTTTTAATTTATAGTCCCTATTTTTTGCCTGACTGTTTTTGTTTTGACTACAGTCAGCGGGATGCCCCAGTTTTTTTCTTAAGTCTCCTTCGTAGGTTTTGACTTAGTGAGATTTTATTTTTAGAGATACGACTGCCTATTTTACGGGGAATCATCGTCGTCTTTGGATTCAGAAGGATGTTTTTGATGTCACTCATTGTGTACAAAGTGGAAGCTTGCGACTGAATGCGTATTTGAATTAACTGATCAACTACCCTGCCCCAGGGTTTAATTAAAGGTTTCAATTTGTGTGAAATAGAAAACTCCTACTTCTTTGGCTCAAAGGTGTTGACTAGGGATTATCTTCCTTATAACACCACTGTTTAGGAATTGAAAGAACGCATGTACATCGTCAGTAAGGTCTGTCCAAAAGCACACAATATGAGATTATGGTATTTTTCCCGTCATCCTCCCTCTAAAGGCTTACAACTTTTAACGAGAGTTGAATATCACGAAAAACAGGGAATAAAAACATAATTTAAATATAGTGAAAACGAATGGATTAATTCAAGACAAACATATGCAATGCATTAATGAAAGTAACCAAAGTCTGACATAAAGGTAAGTGTTTAAACAAACAAAAGAAATTACAATTGAAAATTCAAAATGAACTGGACGTTCTCAATGATTTGGCATGGCAGTAGTGATCATGTTGGGAGCTCCAGGAGGGCCAAATTCAATCTCCTTGGTGTCAATCATATTTTGAATCTTGTATTTCAACGCCCAACAATCATTAGTATCATGCCCAGGGCTGTCGGAATGATAGACACATCTTGCATCGATATTGTAGTTAGGAGAAGAAGTTTTTGGGTTTGGATGAGGTCACATCAACGTAATCAGATTCATCCCCAATATGTGTTGCAATGCTTGAGATAGTGACATGTTGATTTTCGTAAACTGTTTCTTGGGATCGTCTTACCTTTGCTGATTTCCCCGTTGATGTTGGCGAGGTCGTTGTTGAACTCGTGATGTAGCAGCAATTTAGAAAGGTCTACTCTCCACTAAGCCAACTTCTTGTCTCTTCGGGGGCTAGTTAATGACTTGATCCCCAACCTTGACTGTTTGTTTCATACGGCTGCATCCGTCTTGATGAAGCTTGTTGATGAGGGCTCTCAGCTCTTCTGGTCCCCGAGCTAAGTTTTGGATAAGGGCCATCTGACCCACCATTTGTCCCATCATTTGGATTTTCATTGTTGCCATTTTAGTTTGTAAACATTCCAACTGGTCATCCTTATTGTCCTTAGAATTATTTTTGGTCATGCTCTCAATGAGGAGTGCTTTCACTTCTTCTTGCCCCTTGGATAGGTTCAAGAATATTTCTTGAAGTTGAGCATTTTGAATCTAAAGGTCCTTGATAGTTTATTCTAGAGCCATCTCTACTGAAATAAACAGTAAGCAGATGAGAAAACATGTAAGGGAAAAACCTATCATGATATGATGCATGGTATGTGGATGCAATGTTTTCAAGGATCTCGCGGGGTAAACACAAAAAGATGTTAGAAATTGAACTTTGATTACAACTTTCACATTGTTGAATGTCCCTCTACGAGAATCAACCTCACCATGTCAAGTGGGTCATAGACCTTGACTCAAGTTATCGTGATTTGGTCTTTGACGATGTTTGGTTAGAGGAGAATAAATCCTCTTGCCCCTTGATAGACGTCTGGTTTATCATGACCCTGCATCACAGGCCTTGAGATCCTTGAAATGGTTATTGAAAATGCTATGGTATGATGTCATGATGTTATGTACAAGTAATCATATACAAGCAACAACAAAGAAGTCGTTATGTACAAACAAAATAAACAAATCCTTAGGTTTAGGATTGTACGGGGTTTGTAGGTAAGTAGCCTCTTGAAGTTTAGTTGGTTCAATCTGTCCTAGAAAGTAACTGGGTTCTAAGGAATCTCAAAATCACTGATTTTTCTTCATTGGGCATTGTCTCAGCATAATCAATCTTTTCTTGCGGCCAAGATATCCCAAAAGTACGATCTCAATGAGCGTAGTATCGAGTATCAAATTTTTTTTAGCTTTCCACCGAAACCGGCCACCTCACTACTTCCTAATGGCCAAGTTGTTCAATTAAAGGTTCTAAGGTCAGTTAGTGCTTCATGACACCGCTCAGCGGCCCCGCATTCTCCTCGATTCAACACAAGGGATACCGATACCAACAAATGCGTGACACTAACATAGCCATTGCTTCAACCATATCGGTCTATATCGTACAATTTGTATAATCTATTGCTACTTACCTAAAAGGTGTTCCCTGATCCGGGTAGAGGATCAATACAAACCCAAACAAGGACCCATAATTGTAAAGCAGACAAATCAAACAATGAAAGCAAGTAAATGTGATCTATCTATAAGGTAACCCCACATTTAAGTCTATAACGGAGTCGCTATTATCCCCAGCAGAGTCGCCAGTTTTGTAATACAGTGGGAGAACTGACTTGGTTGTTTTGCATTTGGTCGCAATTGTTGCGGATAGCAAGAGTTGCCACCGACTTTTCTTTTATCCAATAAGGAAAGGGTAAAAAGAACAGGAAAGACCTTTGAGATATTTTCTTGAGTTCGGGGGGTAGATTATGAAAAGGGAAGGTGTTAACACCCTTTTCATCCATAGTTATCTATGGGCTCTTAGTTGCTTGCTAGATCACTTTTGAAATTGCTTTGTTTGAAATGTGTTTATGGTGGGTTTTGAAAGTATTTTTGAAAAGCGCCTTCGTTTAGGCAAACTTTGTAATGATTCTCGTCTCTATAAGAATGCATACAAAGTGTTAGACTTTTTGAAAATACTTCATGTTTTGAAAGTGTTTAGTGTATTTGAAAAGATGTTTGTTTTTGAAGATGGATTGTGAGCAAGCAACTAAGAACGTTCTACCTACTCAAAAGTATTTTGTTCATTTATCTCTACCTTTGACATGGATATCTTACCATTGATTGGTAAAAAGCCTTATCTTTGGATGTAAAGGGATGGGCGTGGGTCATTGTATAGTCCTGAATAACAATGTTGAGAGATATCTTAGCATTTCTCTTGAGGGACTAAGATCATTTGTAAGGCAACATTCGTAGCGTCATCGAGGAACTATGATCTTGTATTTGTTTTTGATTGTTTTTGCTAAGACGTCTCACATGCATATTATGACCATTTTTATTAAGGCAACAAGTGGAGTTAACCCTAGAGGTGCAAGTGTGAAAATGTTTATTTTTTCATGCTTGATTTTCTTGAATTAGTGTTTACTAAGCATTAATTTTATCTTTTTATACAAACCATAATTACTAGCATTTATATGAAAGCGATAAATTGCGGAAAGTAAATTTACTACGCCATTACATCACTTGGGGGATAGGGATACAAATTTACAAATGGGGATTGTAAGAAATTAAACCTAATTATCTATTACAACCATATTGAACTTGAATAATGTATAAGAATTGAAAGGAATATAATGTACAAGACATGAATTAAAAGAAAGAGAATTTGTTTTGATTTTGTTAAAGAAAGATTTTGGCCTATTTAATTAAAAGAAAATTTAATTAAACTAAAGAAAAATTAAGATTAAGTTAAAGAAAATAAAATAAATAGGAAAATGTTTTTGGTCTTTTTCATTGTAAGAAGTTAAATAAAATAAACTAAATAACATAAATATATTTTTGGTGTTTTTTGTGTAGAAAACAGTTTTTTTTGTGTTTAAAATTGTTTTTGTATAGAAAACAGTTTTGTGTTTGGGCCCAGGGCCTGTTTGTTAGTTAGTAAGCAGGGGGTCAGAAACATAAAAATGTCGAAGCCCAATTGTGGAGGCCCAGATGTGCTTCCTGCAAACAAGATAAAGTGAGAAAATATAAAAATGACAAAAGGTCTCGCTGGGGTTTGAACCTAGGACCTTCTGCATGGCAAGACTTTAGCGCGCACGGTTTATACCACTAGGGTGGCTTGTTTCATCCGTTGGTTATACAACTTGCACTAAATATAAAATGAGCTTATTGTTTAAACATGGCTTCATCTTCTTCCTTCGAGCGCAGGGATGCTGTTGTACCCCAAAATTTTCCCTCTCTTTTTCAAGACCTTTCTCACAAGGATTCTCAAGGTTCAAGCTTGCACAAGTGCATTGGGATTTTCCAGTATCAAGATTAAAAGGAAACTCTCAAAAAGGGAGAAAACAAATAAAAATAATATTTTGACAAATTTAGAGAAAAAACAAGTGCTCTTTGATTCAGCTCTTTGATTGGCCTTTTGGCCTCTTTTGATGCAAACTTGGCTTGCATCCTTCGACTGGGCATGGGTCTCTGGAACGTTTTGGTTTGGATTCACAAGAAAAAAAGCCTCCTGTAGTCTATTTCGTTTCCAAGGCAAAAGGCTCTCTTTTAGCATCATTCGATTTGCACTTTTTGTTCCCTATATGCCTCTTTCGAATCAGGACATTTTGACCTCCTACATGCACCTTTCGTTTGGACATGTTGGTTCCCTTTATACAAGCTTTGTTTGAACATAGATCTTTTACATGTTGGCATGAAGTCGCAAGACGGGAACTCTCTATGTACACTCTTTCGTTTGGCCACATGTAACCCCTGGCAGGCAAGCCTTCGATTGGACATGAGCCACCTTCACACAAAAGCTTCAATTGGAGTTTTGGTTCCCTTCGAATCAGCATCTTTCAAACCCAACTCTGAATCCTTCGATGCAGTCTTCTTTTAGTACATTTCTAGAACTCTTCGACACAAGTGGAAAATAGGATTTTGAAAGAACACTGATCAAATCTTTGGACCATGTTACATGATCTTACTTTATAGGCCTTAATGCTTGTATTTCACTCCATAATTAATTGCTTACATTTTGGATTAAGTTATTGTCCAGGTGATTAAACCTTTGTCCAGAAGATTATTTTCTTGAAATTGAACTTGCTAGTACAAATCATGTCCTAAGCCCATGCTTTGCTTAAATCCTGTTTGTACTTCACCAAAAGTTAGGGGAGTTATCCCCTTTTAACCATCAACTTCAGTACTTCACCTTGGGATCTGGGAAAATCTGACTTAGCTTAATATTCACGTTTCAGCCAAGCCACCTTTTTGTTTAAACTCCCAAACCTTTTCTCTATAAATAGAGAAACCATTGACAAATAAAGGGTCCAGATTTTGGCTAGAGAGAAAAATCATAAAAAATCCTCAAACACTCAAAGTCTCCCATATTCTCAAACTCTCCAACATTCATAAACCTTCAAAACTATAAGATTTTTTCATAAAAAATCCTCAGTAGTGTACCTTTCGATTTACTTCCCCTAAACTGGAGCAACCTTCGATTCACACATCACCATCATATACTCTCTTTCGATTCAGTGACTGCCCAAACCAAGCAGTAACAGAACTAGCTTCAGGAAGATCCCAGCGAAGCTCCCTCCACCATCAAATAAGTCACCTACAGCTCTTTCAATTAAACACTTCAAGAGGTAAGTTCTCTCTAAACTTGGAACTCTTTCATTTAAACATCATATGCACATGCTAATAAAGAAAAATGTAGATATTTCTAGACCATGTTTTAGCATTCGATTCTGACTGCCCATATGCTGAAAACTCAACCTTAATTAGTTATACTTTGGACTTTGAGACCCATTGTTTTTTTGTGCTAACCCCTGGACTGTAGTTATGTTTAGATGTTGCATTATAAGAACTTAAGATAGGTTTGTTATACCCTTCGATTGGTTAGCTGCATAAGCCTTTCGAATCACAACCTGAGGGCCTAATATGCTTACAAGGAGTCAGCAAGGAGCCTGTGGAAAATCCAGAACCTTGTTGTTTCCAGGCCTCAGACGAAAGCCAGAACCTTGCTGTTTCCAAGCCTCAAACGAAAGACAGAACCTTACTGGCTCCAACCCCCAATCGAAGGAGACAGAAAGGCAAATCGAAGGGCATGACTCCACTGACTCCAGACCCCAAATCGAAGGAAGCCAAAGAACGCAGAATCGAAGGTTGTTCCTGCCTGAATCGAAAGACCTTTTTTTCTTGCCTTTATTTTATTTTTGCCTTTATATTTTTATGCTATTCAATATGGTTGTAATAGTGTAGGATTTTATCTTTTTGCATTTTATTACTTTTGTATGCTTTCTAGTAAAATAGGAAATGTATGGCAAGATAAAATCAACAAGTAGACAACCCCTAATCAAATACTAAATGCATACAAATCAAACACACTATTCATACATGCACCCCTAGGGTAATTCCACTTGTTGCCTTATAAAAAATAGTCATGTCATGCATGTGAGATGTCTTAGCAAAAACAATCAAAATACAAGATCATAGTCCCTCGATGATGTTACGAATGTTTCCTTACAAATGATCTTAGTCCCTCAAGAGAAATGCTAAGATACCTTGCAATATTGCTAATCATGGTTATACGACGACCCGCGCCCGTCCCGTTTACATCCAAAGATAGGGTTGTTTACCAAATCAATGGTAAGACAACAATGTCAAAGGAAAATAAAATGAACAAGAAAGACTTTTGAGTAGGTAGAATGCCCCTAATTACTTGCTAAATTTCAAACAAACATCCTTGCTATTTTCAAAACAAACACCTACACTTTCAAACATCTTACAAAATTGAAAATATTTTCAAAAGATCAACATCTTTGTATACATTCTTACGAACGAGAATCATTACAAAGATTGCCTAAACAATGACCTCTTTACAAAATACTTTCAAAAACCACACAAAGAACAATTTCAAACAAAAGCAAGTGATCTAGCAAGTAACTAAGAGCCCATGGAAAACCATGGATGAAAAGGGTACTAATACCTTCCCTTTTCATAATCTACCCCCTGAACTCAAGAAACAATCTCAAAGGTCTTTCCTGTGCTTTTTTTCCTTTCCTTTTGGATAAAAGAAAAGTCGGTGGCGACTCTTGTTAACCGCAACATTTGCAATCAAACGCAAAACCTTCAAGTTAGTTCTCCCACCGTATCACATAACTGGCGACTCTGCTGGGGAATCCTTCTAAATATGGGGTTACCTTAGGTTTAGATCACATTTACTTGCTTGCATTGTTTGACTTATTGCTTTACATTATGGTTCTTTGTTTGGGTTTGAATCCTCTACCTGGATTTGGGATACATTATAGGTAAGTACGAATACGTTGTGGAAACTGTGCGGGGTATACCGACATGGTATAAGCAATAGCTACATTAGTGCGACATATTTGTGGGTACTGGTAGCCTTTGAGTTAATCAAAGAGAATACGGGGTCGCTGAGTGATGTCATGAAGCACTAATTAACTTTTAGAACCTTTACTTGACCAACTTGGCCTTTAGGACGTAGTGAGATGACCGGCTTTGGTGCAGTCCGAAGTTGGTAGATACTCAATACTACACTCATTGAGGTTTGGATTTTTGAGATATTTCGGTCGCCATTAAAGAGGCTTGTGCTGAGACAATGCTCAAGGAAACAAGTCAGTGATATTGAGATCCCTTAGAACTCGGTTACTACTTCTAGGACAAGTTAAGCCAACTAAACTTCAAGAGAGTACTTACCTATGAGACTCCATGCAAGCCTAAACCTAAGGATTTGTCTACTTTGTGTGCATATGATTATTTGTATATAAACTTGCTTACTTTGCATACTTTGCATACTTTGTACATAAAATCATAACATCATACCATAACATTTTCAATAACCATTTCAAGGATCTCGAGGGCCTTTGATGCAGGGTTACATTGAACCAGATGTTTATCAAAGGGGAAGAGGATTTATTTTCCTCTAACCAAATGCCGTCAAAAAATCAAGTACAACAAACTTGAGTCAAGGGCTACAACCCATTTGGCATGGTAAGCTTAATTCTTGTGGAAAGACATCCACCGATACAAAGTTCTCCAATCAAATCTGTAAGTGACTACTAACATTTACCCCACGAGATCCTTGAAAACATGCATCCACATATCATGCATCATATCATGACATATTTCTCCCATACAGGTCTCCTTACCTTCCTGCTGTTTATTTCAATAAGATGGATATGGAACAAACGGTGAAAGACATCTAGGATCAAAATGCCCAACTTCAAGAGATGTTCTTGAACCTATCTAAGGGACAAGAAGAGGTGAAGGCACTGCTCACGAGGGGAATGATCATGGGAAATTCTGGGGACGATAGAAATGACCAGTTGGAGCGGCTACAAACCGAGATAGCCGTAATGAAATTCCAAATGATGGGACAACTGGTGGGCCAGATGGCTCTCATCCAAAACTTGGCTCAGGGACAAGAAGAACTGAGAGTCCTCATCAACAAGCTTCGTCAAGACGGATGTAACCAAATGGGGCAAACATCTAGAATTGGGGATCAAGTCATCATTCAGCCTCCCATGAGACAAGAAGCCGGTTTAAGGGAGAGAAGACCTTCCCAAATTGCTTCCACATCACAAGCCCAACAATGACTTTGTCAACATCAACAAGAAAATCAGCAAAGGCAAAGTGAGCCCAAAAGACAATTTACCAACATCAACATACCACTGTCTCAAGCTTTGTAACACATGCTGAGGATGAATCTGATTACACCAATAAGACCTCATCCAAATCCCAAAACTTTTTCTCCTAGATGCAATCCTGATGCCAGGTGTGTCTATCATTCCAATAGTCCTGGGCATGATACAAATGATTGTTGGGTGCTAAAGTACAAGATTCAAAACCTGATCAATGAAGGATTGTTGGAGTTCACACAAGATGGCCAAACGGAATTCTTCTACCGTCCCTCAAAGGCTCACCACCTAAAATGACAAGTTCAGACAAAGAGGTTTCTGTTCATTTGATTTTTCAATTGTAATCTCTTTTATTGTTCAAACAATTATCCATTAATGTCAAAATTTGTTTCATTAATGCATTGCATGTGTTTGTCTTGAATTCATCCATTTGTTTTCACTATATTTAAACTATGCTTTTTTACTTCCTTTATGACATTTAACTCTTGCTAAAAATTACAAGCCTTTAGAGGGAGGATGACGAAAACAATACCATAATCTCATACAATATGCTTTTGAACAGACCTTACTGACGATGTACATGTGTTCTTTCAAATCCTAAACACTGGAGTTATAAGGAAGATAATCCCTAGTCAACCCCTTTGAGCCAAAGAAGTAGAAGTTTTATTTCTTATACAAATTGAAACCTTTAATCAAAACCTAGGGCAGGGTAGTCTCTCAGTTGATTCAAACGCGCGTTTAGCCGCAAACTCTCATCTCGTAATACAACGAATGACATCAAAAACATTCCTTTAGAATCAAAAGACGGTGATGGTTCCCTATCACAAGGCAGTCATTATCTCAAAAAAGAAAAGCCCACTAAGTCAAAACCTACAAAGGAGACTTAAGAAAAACCGGGGCATTCTGCTGACTGTAATCTCAAAACAAGAACAGTCGGGAAAAAATTAGGGATAACAAATCAAAAGAAAGAGGTCACTACAAAACCTCAACAACATGAAGAAAAAAAATATTGCAAAAATGACTTCCTTCCGACAAACTTAACTTGTCTGAACCATCACCAAAACGTCATTCCAGACTCAATTGGAGTTCAAACGCATAATTAACTGAGTTTAGGACTGAAGAACGTCACGAAGAGTGGGTGAGTACAAATACATTTTGAGCCTTTATCCTTTATTTCTTAAACCGTGAACCAAGCCACGTTACAACCCTTCAAAAGTCCTAATTGAAGCATGGGTTAGTCCGAAAGCATATTGTTACAAAAGGTATCCTGACTCCTGTAGAGCTTTACTCTAAATCCAGAGTTGAATTTTTCTTACAAAATTTCTTTACTTACTAAAACACATTTTCAAAAATTTCAAGACAAACATAAACTTTGCATTACTTGAATATCACTGTTTGCATATGGCTATTTGTTTGACAGCGGAGAAATTCACACAACGAATATCCAGTGAACGAAAGCTCTCTCAATCACTTCAAGTGGGATGACACTTCCAATGACAAATCTCTTATCAACAAGGAGGCATGACATGTCACTATCCAAGTACACCTGGGATAGTCCAGTCAAGATTCCAAGAAATCTCTCAAGAAGTACAAAATAACCAAGGGCAGGTCTCCATCTCCATTACTTAGGGCATTGAATGCCAATCTCAGCAAAGGGTTACGTACAGTCAAACATTTCCTGGCAGTGCCACAAACACTCACTGCTAGGGGCAATGACAAATCTCCCCAAAATCCTTCTCATAGGATGATTCCCCAGTCAGATTTTCAATCTCTGAAAACCTCTTCCCAACTGAGTCGACTTCAAGAATCCTCGAGAATTTTTGCCAGTGAAGTCGCTGCCTCCCCAACAGACTGAGCAACAAGGTTTATTTCCCAAACAAACGGAAGGATTCCCCAGCTTGAGTTTGTCTCTCCGACTACTACAAATCAGAGGACCATAACTCTTTTTCCCTGGTAGACTACTTTGCAATCCCCATCAAGTTACTGTGAAGCCTGGACCCGACCAGGCATCAGTTCAATTTTGACTCCCCAGTAGAGCAACGGACAATCGAGACTCCTGAACTTTTTCCCAAGCAGGAATCAAGACTATACAAAGCTTTCAACAATCCCCAGCGGATTCCTCCTCAACAAAACAGGGATCCTCAGGGGAAACATTCCAAGAAAAGTTTGAAGACACACCTACTCTTCAACAGTAATCCAGGATTTAATAACTCCCTAGCACTTGTCAAGGATTTATTTTCCAAATACAAAATTGCATCTCAACAACATTCATAGCATATGCATGAAAAATACATATAACACAAATCTTATCATGCATACATCATGACATTGCATACAATTAACTCTTTACCTTTTCAGGAAAGATCAACCAACAGATAAAGGTCATCATCTTTTTGGAGTAGTAATCGTCCAAGATTCCTTCATCATCCTGCAGAGGTAGTAATTGTCCAAGATTCCTTCATCATATTTTTGAGGTAGCAATCTGTTAGAACATAGTTTGATTCTACAACCCTTAATTAGAGTTTTGATGATGACAAACACAAAGAACAAATATGCAATATAAAATTGTGTTACTGTGTATACAAAATTTCTGACCAAAGCAGCATCAGAAGTTAAGCTATAGAAGCTTTCACGCTGAGGTAATCAGAATTTGCGCTGAAGAATGATAACCAGAACCTGCGCTGAAGTGAAAAAAACTCTAATTCTGAATAGAAGGATCATATACAATCATATCCTCACTTATCTAAGTCATCAATGTTATGAAGCATTTGCAGCAGGAAAGATTGTAAGATTCTGAAGTGTTACTATTCAATCAAGACAGCATCACATACAACGGATTCATTCAGACATGATCTTCTCAATATGGAAACTGCTTAAATGTCCATTATCATGCTTTATGTTGGACATGATTCCTTTGCCTATATAAACAAGCTAAGAGACCAAATCGTTCACGATTTTGCTACACTACTGCAATATAATTCAAAACACTGCAAGCTTACACACTTATTTCTACGCTCTAAATTGTGTAAAATATCACAGTTGTGATAACTGTTTTTGTAACGAAAAACAACCATACACATAATTATTTTACTTTGATTAAGCCAGTTTTTCCTTGAGATTAACCGGATTGTGGTTATAACTCAAGAGGACTTTGACAGTTGTCAAAGTATTGATTGTAATCAGTTTTTGATTAGTGGATTAAGTCCTCGTTGGAGAGAGGTGAAATCACCTTGACGGGTGGACTGGAGTAGTTTGAGATTAAACGAACCAGGATAAAAATATTGTGTCTTTGCGCATTTGATTTTAAGTTTTCAATTCAACCCCCCCTTCTTGTGTTTTTCACTTCTTCAATTGGCATCAGAGCGCCTGTTTCTGAGTTAATACACTTAACCGTGTCAGTACAAGATCCAAGCTTCAGAAAAACATTATGGTGGGACCAAGCCAAAACATCAGCAATGACTATCATGAAGACAAGGACAGAATCAGTGGAAAACCTCCAGTCTTTGATGGAGAAAATTTTGAATACTGGAAAGAAAGAATTGAGAGCATCTTTCTGGCCCATGATGCTGATCTATGGGACATGGTAACTGATGGATACACACATCCAGTGGATGGAAGTGGTCAGAAGATAGACATAAAAATGATGTGTGACCAGCAAAAACGTGATTTCAGAAACCATCATAAAGCCAGAACAATACTCCTCAGTGCTATCTCATACTCAGAATATGAGAAAATCTCAAACAGAGAGACAACCAAAAAAATGTTTGACTCTCTGAGAATGACGCATGAAGGCAGCATACAAGTCAAAGAAACCAAGGCCCTTGCGCTCATTCAGAAGTATGAGACATTCAAGATAGAAGATAGTGAATCCATAGAAGCAATGTTCTCAAGATTCCAGATACTTGTTTCTGGGCTGAAGGTTCTTGACAAAGGATATTCTACTGCTGATCACGTAAAGAAGATCATCATAAGTCTACCCAAGCAATGGAGGCCAATGGTCACAACACTTAAGCTAGCCAAAGATCTCAACAAGATATCTCTGGAGGAACTTGTCATCTCCATCAGAAGTCACGAGATAGAGCTAGAAGAAGATGAGCCTCAAAAGCAAGGTAAGCCACTAGCATTAAAATCTAACAGAAAATTTGATTCTAAGGTTTTGCAGGCTATGGAAGAAACCTCTGATGGATCCTCATCAGAAGAAGATGAATTGTCTCTCCTCTCCAGAAGGGTGAATCAACTGTGGAAAAAGAGACAAAGGAAATTCAGAAATCTTAGAAGATCATAGAATCAAAATGAATCCTCTTCCAGATACAGAAAGTCCAAGTCTTCCTCTGGATATAGAAGATCTGAAGGTTCTTCAGGACATAGAAAGTCAAATAACAAGGACATCATCTGCTATGAGTGCAATGAGCAAGGGCACTACAAAAGTGATTGTCCAAGGCTTCAGAAGGAGAAGCCCAAAAATAAGTTCTTTAAGGAGAATAAAAAAAGCCTCATGGTAACATGGGACAATTCAGACACTTCTGATGCTGACTCAGAGTCAGATGATGAAAGAGCAAACGTAGCTCTCATGGCAAACTTTTCAGAAGACAGTGAAGCTTCTGGTTCAGACTCAGAATCAGACACTGAAGAGGTATTCCCTGACTTCACTATTAATTTTATTAAGGCTGAACTTGCAGAAAGTCTAAATGAAATTCTGGAAAGGTATCAGCAAATCAGAGTTGAATTCAAGAACCTGAAAAGGGATCTTGTCTCTAACTCTGAAAAGACTGAGAGTCTCAGATTAGAAAATTCTGAGTTAAAAGAAAAAGTTTCAAAATTATAAAATGATTTGCAAAACTCTTAGAAGGAAATAATCTCAGAGACTCCCAGTAATGCTGATGAGATCATCAAAGAGTATGATCACAACTTTCAGAAGTTTCTGGCTAAAAACATAGATAGAAGCAAGATGGCTTCAATGATCTATGGAGTTAGCAGGAATGGTAGAAAAGGGATATGATATCAAGGTAAGGTATCTACACCTAAGAAAGTCATAGACTTAGTCATAAAACGCACACCACTTAAATCACACTTCATATATGGGTACACACACGATCTAAAATACACTAGTAATGATCACTCTGTCAAACCAAAATTCAACCAGAATTTTAGTAAAACTAACAAACCAGGACCCAAGAAGATATGGGTACCTAAGGACAAAATTATATATAGCAGATATCTTTAGCAGCAAGGCTAAAACACCAATCATGGTACCTTGGCTCTAGATGCTATCGACACATGACGGGAAGAAAGCATATGTTCCAAAGCCTGGAACTTAAACCTGGAGGCTACGTGGGCTTTGGAGGCAACCAAAGAGGAAAGATCATTGGCTCTGGAATAGTAGATATAGAAGTTGAATTCACAGGTACTGAAGACAACTCATCAGAAGTTCTCAACAGAGACGCTCCAACAACTTCAGAAAGAAATGTTACAAGCAATCCAGCACCTTCTGTTGATCAACTCCAGAAAAGGTTTTTCAGAAGCAGCATAGCTCACCCAGAAGATAAGATCCTGGGAAAGAAGGATGATCTAATCAGAAGAAGATCAACATTCAGAAACTCTGAAGAATCCCTCATGGGACTGGTCTCTCTGATTGAACCAACAACAATTGATGAAGCTCTTCTAGATAATGACTGGATTCTGGAAATGCAGGAGGAATTAAATCAGTTCACCAGAAATGACGTATGGGATCTGGTTCCCAAACCAAAAGGATTCAACGTCATTGGAACAAAGTGGGTATTCAGAAACAAACTGAACAAGCAAGGAGAAGTCATTAGAAACAAAGCACGACTGGTGGCACAAGGTTATAGTCAGCAAGAGGGGATAGACTATACAAAAACCTTTGCTCCAGTCGCCAGGTTAGAATCTATCAGACTCTTAATCTCATTTGCTGTAAACAATGGCATCACTCTGTATCAGATGGATGTAAAAAGTGCATTTCTAAATGGCTACATAGATGAAGAGGTATATATGCACCAACCCCCTGGGTTTGAGAATTCCAAACACCCAGAATATGTTTTCAAACTAAAGAAGTCACTCTATGGTCTGAAACAAGCTCCCAGAGCTTGGTATGAAAGACTAAGTAACTTCCTGTTAAAAAAGGAATTCACCAGAGGGAAAGTGGACATAACCTTGTTCTGTAAGACATTTAAGAATGGCATTTTAGTGTGTCAGATTTATGTAGATGACATCATCTTTGGATCCACTAAACCTTCTCTGGGAATAGAGTTTGCTAAGTGCATGCATGCAGAGTTTAAGATGAGTTTAATGGGGGGACTCAAATTCTTTCTGGATATTCAGATAAACCAAACCTCAAAAGGAACTTACATTCATCAGAGAAAATATGTCAGAGAACTTCTGAAGAAATTTGATCTCTCATAATGTAAGCCCTCAAAGACTCTAATGCACCCCACGTGCATTCTGGAAAAGGAAGAGGTAAGTAAAAAGGTAGAACAGAAAATCTACAGAGGTATGATTGGCTCTCTCCTTTATCTGACGACTTCAAGGCCTGATATTTTATTCAGTGTTTTCTTATGTGCTAGATTCTAATCAAATCCTAGAGAATCTCACTTAACAGCAATTAAGCGAATTTTCAAGTATCTGAAAGGTACTACTAATCTGAGTTTGTTTTATAGAAAATATAATGAATACAACTTAGTAGGATATTGTGACGCTGATTTTGCTGGAGACAGAGTAGAGCGTAAAATCACTTCTGGATGTTGCCAGTTTCTGGGAGACAATCTGATCTCATGGACCAGCAAGAGACAGTCCACAATAGCATTGTCAATAGTAGAAGCTAAATATATAGCAGCTGCTGGATGTAGCACTCAAATGCTCTGGATGAAAAGTCAACTTGAAGACTTCAATATATTTGAGAGTAACATTCCTATCTTATGTGGTAACACTTCAACTATATGTCTCAGTAAGAATCCTATTTTGCATTCTAGGGCTAAGCATATAGAAATAAAACATCACTTTATTAGGGACTAT
Organism: Vicia faba; assembly: GCA_948472305.1. Taxonomy (NCBI): domain Eukaryota; kingdom Viridiplantae; phylum Streptophyta; class Magnoliopsida; order Fabales; family Fabaceae; genus Vicia; species Vicia faba. Next base: position 237,667 of record CATIWC010001353.1, read on the forward strand.
ATTCAGAAAGGAATTCTTACCTTAAAATTTATTGACACAGACCATCAATGGGCTGATGTATTTACAAAACCTCTTTCTGAAGATAGATTCAATTTCATTCTGAAACATCTCGGTATGAAGTTATGCCCAGAATAAAATGTTTTATTTGCATATCTTAACCCTCAGAACCATATTGTTTTCTGTGAACATCTGATCAACTTGTCTTCAGAAGTTAGAAGTACAGTTGCCTCAGAATCTATATATGAAGATCTGAACGTTTCATTTCAAGGATAGAGGCGTGCAGTTCACATTATCAAACATCTGTCATCCTCTCACAAGCTACCTTCTGAGGCTGAACACGCGTTCAAATTCTGAAGGGTCCAAGGCTCTGATTGGATGCATTGAGACACTTGTCAGTGGTAACTGTTCAATATCTTTCTAAATCCCCTAATCTCAGGTCTCATTAATGCATATAATCATCACTTATTTTCTTGCTTACTGTTTACGTTTTCAAAAAACCTATATAAACTCAACTTACTATTTCATTTATTCCCATTTTACTCTCATCTATATTCTCTCTTGTTTCAAATTTCGTTTTCAAATACCCTTTCCATTTTTCTTCAAAGAACCCGTGTGAACAATGACATCATCATCAATTCTCAAAAATCTCAGTGCTCTTGAATCTTCATCAACAGAACAATATGAAGAACCCATTAAAATGCTTCTCACTCCTGTTAACAAACTGGAAGTTTTCTTTGAGTTGATCATTGATTTTGAAAGCTTACAAGAAAATGGGTTTAATCTCTATGAAGACGTGACTGCACAGGGTTGGAACAAATATTTTGACCGTCTGTTGGGTCCACCGTTTCCCATTCTCGTCAAAGAGTTCTGGATTCATGCTACCTCATCCAACCACCAGGTTACATCGTATTTTATGGGAAAGAAGATAGTGATAACAGAAGATTTAATTGGGAAACTCATTGGATACAATGGTGGTGGAGTCAAATGCATTGATATGGCTGATAGATGTTCTGACCTAAAATCTATTGCCAAGGAAATTTTCACTTCTGGAAAGCCATCCAGCAAGATCAGAGACTTGAAGGATCATCACAGAGTCTGAGCTAGAATAATTTTGGGATGTATCAATCACAGGAAGCCTACAAGCTCTCCTGATTACATCAATATTGATCAGCAATTTCTGATCTACTTCATTGCAAAGAAGACCAAGATAAACCTTCCACACTTTCTATTCAACCATCTCAGAACAAATGTGAAAGAGACAAGAGAAGAAGAAAGAACTAAGAGGGATTGGATTCCTCTAGGAAGATTGATTTTAGATATTCTAACAGAAAACAGGCTGATAGAACATTTGACAGAGGCTCAAGAAATAAGCACTCTGGAAGCAACCGCTGGGAAACCTTTGAACACCAAGAATCTGAAGAAAATGAAGATTATTGAGAATATTAAGAGGGAACCAACTATTGCTTCTCATGAGGCCATCACTTCTAGGAGAATCCATCTGAAGGATTTTCCAATATTTTCTGAAATAGATGCCTCCCCAGAAATCATAGTCAGATACCTTGAAGCTTGCAAGGCTGATGGGACTGTTCCAGAAATTAACATCCAAGATCTGCACCAGCCAGCTCCAGAGGTTGTGCTAAAGAAATCCAAAAAGAGGAAAGCAGCAGGAGAAGGATCCTCTCAAAAGACATCTAAAGCTGCGAAAAAGAAAGGTAATCCATCTTCTGTTTCTATTATAGAATCAATAGCTGTTCCAACATCTGAAACCATTCCCCCTCAACCAACAGAAAATCCTTCACCCCAAACATTTGGGGATTTTGACATAGAGTTTGACCCATCTGTAACTCTTGGAAACTTTTTGAATGAACCTCACTCCCCAAATCAAAATCCAAATCCAGAACATCATCAACCAGAAATTGCCAAATTTCTATCTGACATTGAACTGTTTGATCAAGACTTTTCCTCTCCAATACCAGAAAATCCAAACTCTTAACAACAACCAGAAAATCCACAACCACACTCTCCTCAACCAGAACATCTAAACCCCAAGTCACCACAACCAGAAAATAGAAACTCTCTCTCTCTCTCTCCACCTTCTGAAAACCCATCTTCTGAAATTCCTGAACCAGAAACTCAACGCGCTACCACAAACCAATCTGAAGACTCTCCTTCAGATTCTAATACCACTATCCCAATCCATAGAATAACAGAACCTCTTACGGTTCACTTACCTCTCACTATTCATGATATTCCAGAAATCCATTCACCATATGAATCTACACCACCAAACACCCCTAACACACCAATTCTAATTTCTGACTCTTCCACTCCTTCACCCATTAACCATCCAGCTGACAACCTCAGAATTGTCATTGATCCACTAGTGCTGGATCGACTAGCTTCCACCTCAAACAAAATTGCCATTTCCAAACCTAAACCAACCACAACCAAATCAGATGTTGGTAAGAGTCTGTTGATTTTTGAAACAGAAATGCAGGAATGGATCAATTCTTTGAAGCAAGCATGCCAAGAGATTTCTAATCCTGCTGCTTCTGATTCTCTGTGGGAAAGATTCAGAAAATGGCTCAACTCTGAAACTCTGAAGCTGAAATAATTGGGCTATGAAAGGGCTCAACAGAACTTCAGTGATCAGCTGAAATCCTTCCAAGATCAAGTTCTGAGCCAATGGTGCAAGAAGGAAATTCTTCCGCTGGATAATGCTCCCTGGAAAGAGCACCATCCTTCAGAAGTTGCTGAACCAGATTCTGATAGTCTCTCTCCGACTACTGCTCCAGAAAACATGATTGCAGCAGAAGAAGTGGTTCAATCAGAAGAGGCTGCAGAATGTTCTGAACATCATGCAACCTCTGAAGATACACCAACTTCGTCTCTAGTCATGCAAACTCTGGAAGAGTTGAAGAAAGAGAATGCATTAATCCATGCCAGACTGGATAAGTAAGAGGATACAAACAAAGAGATCAAAGCTGTTATGGATAAACAAGAAGATACTACAAAAGAAATCAAAGATATTCTGGGAAAGCAGGAAGAATCAAGCACTCAGATCAAGAGCTTATTGGAAGCATTGTTCACACGTCTTCCCCCTCCTTCTTAGATTTTCTTTAAAACTGTTTATCTGTAATCTTTTATCTTTACCTCCTTGTTTATGAAACTTGTCATTGCATTATGTTTTTAATATAATTCATCTTTTTGACTCTGATTATATTGCTTTTTGATACCTGACAAAAGGGGGGGGGAGTAAGATATTTTCAATAACAGTATGCCGGGACAAAGTCTCAAACATTCTGAATATTTTAACCTCTACTTTCTGAAAAGCATGAACATGAACACATTTTGATAAGAACAGAAGGAGATGTATTAAAAGCTCTGACGAGAAGGAACTTCAGGGAAGTAATCAACTTAGGGGGAGTCTCTCTTAAGCTTTTTGTTCTATATTTTTCATTGAAAATTCTAGTTTTTATCATCATCAAAAAGGGAGAGATTGTTAGAACATAGTTTGATTCTATAACCCTTAATTATAGTTTTGATGATAACAAACACAAAGAACAAATATGCACTCTAAAATTGTGTTACTGTGTATGCAAAAGTTCTGACCAAAGCAGTATCAAAATTTAAGCTATAGAAGCTTTCACGCTAAGGTAATCAGAATTTGCACTGAAGAATGATGACCAGAACCTGCGCTGAAGTGAAGAAAACTCTGATTCTGAACAGAAGGATCATATACAATCAGATCCTCACTTCTCTAAGTCATCAATGTTCTGAAGCATTTGCAGCAGGCAAGATTGTAAGATTCTAAAGCGTTACTATTCAATCAAGACATCATCACATACAACGGCTTCATTCAGACAGGATCTTCTCAATATGGAAACTGCTTAAATGTCCATTATCATGCTTTATGTTGGTCAGGATTCCTTTGCCTATATAAACAAGCTAAGAGACCAAATCATTCACGATTTTGCTACACTACTGCAATACAATTCAAAATGCTGCAAGCTTACACACTTATTTCTACGCTCTAAATTGTGTAAAATATCATAGTTGTGATAACTATTTTTGTAACAAAAAACAACCATACACAAAATTATTTTACTTTGATTAAGCCAGTTTTTCCTTGAGATTGACCGGGTTGTGGTTATAACTCAAGAGGACTTTGACAGTTGTCAAAGTAGTGATTGTAATCAGTTTTTGATTAGTGGATTAAGTCCTTGTTGGAGAGAGGCGAAATCACCTTGACGGGTGGACTGGAGTAGTTTGAGATCAAACGAACCAGGATAAAAATATTGTGTCTTTGCGCATTTTATTTTAAGTTTTCAATTCAACCCCCCCTTCTTGTGTTTTTCACTTCTTCAATTGGCATCAGAGCGCCTGGTTCTGAGTTAATACACTTAACCCTGTCAGTACAAGATCCAAGCTTTAGAAAAACACTATGGTGGGACCAAGCCAAAACATCAGCAATGACTATCATGAAGACAAGGACAAAATCAGTGGCAAACCTCCAGTCTTTGATTGAGAAAATTTTGACTACTGATACTCACCAGATACGCACCAAATACGGATGCCATCCTGATACTCATTCAGATTCAGCTTTCAGATACAGTTCAAATACGCTCCAGATACGGATGTCATTCTGATACTCATTCAGATTCAGCTTTCAGATACAGTTTAGATACGCTCTAGATACAGATGCCATCCTGATACTCATTCGGATTCAACCTTCAGATACAGTTCAGATACGCTCTAGACACGAACGCCATTCTGATACTCATTCAATTTCAAATACAGTTCAGATACGCTCCGGACACGGATGCCATTCTGATACTCATTCAGACTCAACTTTCACATATAATTTAGATATGCTCCAAATAAGGATGCCATCCTGATACTCATTCAGATTCAGCTTCTAGATAAAATTCAGATACGCTCCAGATACGGATGTCATCCTGATACTCATTCAGATTCAACTTCTCAGATACAGTTCAGATACACACCAGATACAGATGCCATCCTGATACTCATTCAGATTCAGCTTTCAGATACAGTTCAGATACGCTCCAGATACGGATTCCATTCTGACACTCATTCAGATTCAGCTTTCAGATACGCTCTAGATACGGATGCCATCCTGATACTCATTCGGATTCAACCTTCAGATACAGTTCAGATATGCTCTAAACACGGACGCCATTCTGATACTCATTCAATTTCAGATACAGTTCAGATACAGTTCAGATACGCTCCGGATACGGATGCTATTCTGATACTCATTCAGACTCAGCTTTTAGATACAGTTCAGATATGCTCCAGACACTGACGCTATTCTGACACCCATTCAGTTTCAGATTACAGATACAATTCAGCAATCATTTTTGGATGGCATCTACAAGCCCATCTCTAACAACTTTCTATCACCTCTCCAAATGGCATCTTTAAGCCCATTTCCTTAACCATCACATCACCGAGTGCAAATTTCTGGGCACTCTAATGTCCAGTCATCTTCCACCTTCGAGTCACGAATGGAAGATTCTCCAATCTAACTCTTCAAGTGTAAGAAGATTGAACAAGGGCAGTTGTTGTACCCCAAAATTTTCCCTCTCATTTTTCAAGACCTTTCTCACAAGGATTCTCAAGGTTCAAGCTTGCACAAGTGCATTGGGATTTTCCAGTATCAAGATTAAAAGGAAACTGTCAAAAAGGGAGAAAACAAATAAAAATAATATTTTTACAAATTAAGAGAAAAAACAAGTGCTCTTCGATTCAACTCTTTGATTGGCCTTTTGGCCTTTTTATGCAAGCTTGTCTTGCATCCTTTGAATGGTCATGGGCCTCTGGCACGTTTTGGTCTGGATTCACAAGGAAAAAAAGCCTCCTGTAGTCTATTTCGTTTCCAAGGCAAAAGGTTCTCTTTAGCATCCTTCGATTTGCACTTTTTGTTCCCTATATTCCTCTTTCGAATCTGGACATTTTGGCCTCCTACATGCACCTTTCGTTTGGATATGTTGGTTCCCTTTATACAAGCTTTGTTTGAACATAGATCTTTTACATGTTGGTATGAAGTCGCAAGACAGGGACCCTCTATGTACACTCTTTAGTTTGGCCACATGTAACCTCTGGCAGGCAAGCCTTTGATTGGACATGAGACACCTTCACACAAAAGCTTCGATTGGAGTTTTGGTTCCCTTCGAATCAACATCTTTCAAACCCAACTCTGAATCCTTCGACACAGCCTTCTTTAGTACATTTCTAGAACTCTTCGACACAAGTGGAAAATAGGATTTTGTAAGAACACTGATCAAATCTTTGGACCATGCTACATGATCTTACTTTATAGGCCTTAATGCTTGTATTTCACTCCATAATTAATTTCTTACATTTTGGATGAAGTTATTGTCCAGGTGATTAAAACTTTGTCCAAAAGATTATTTTCTTGAAAGTGAACTTGCTAGTACAAATCCTGTCCTAAGCCCATGCTTTGCTTAAATCATGTTTGTACTTCACCATAAGTCAGGGGAGTCAGCCCCTTTTAACCAACAACTTCAGTACCTCACCTTGGGATCTGGGAAAATCTGACTTAGCTTAATATTCACGTTTCATCCAAGCCACCTTTTTGTTTAAACTCCCAAACCTTTTCTCTATAAATAGAGAAACCATTGACAAAGAAAGGGTCCATATTTTGGCTAGAGAGAAAAATCATAAAAAATCCTCAAACACTCAAACTCTCCCATATTCTCAAACTCTCCAACATTCTCAAACCTTCAAAACTCTAAGATTTTTTCATAAAAAAGCCTCAGTAGTGTACCTTTCAATTTACTTCCCATAATCTGTAGCAACCTTCGATTCACGCATCACCATCATATACTCTCTTTCGATTCAGTGACTGCCCAAACCAAGCAGTAACAGAACTAGCTTCAGGAAGATCCCATCGAAGCTCCCTCCACCATCAAAGAAGTCACCTACAGCTCTTTCGATTAAACACTTCAAGAGGTAAGTTCTCTCTAAACTTGGAACTCTTTCATTTAAACATCATATGCATATGCCAATAAAGAAAAATGTAGATATTTCTAGACCATGTTTTAGCATTCGATTCTGACTGCCCATATGCTGAAAACTCAACCTTAATTAGTTATACTTTGGACTTTGAGACCCATTATTTTTTTGTGCTAACCCCTGGACTGTAGTTATGTTTGGATGTTGCATTTTAAGAACTTAAGACAAGTTTGTTATACCCTTCGATAAGCTATCTGCACAAGCCTTTCGAATCACAATCTGAGGGCCTAATATGCTTACAAGTAGTCAGCAAGGAGCCTGTGGAAAAGCCAGAACCTTGTTGTTTCCAGGCCTCAGACGAAAGCCAGAACCTTACTGTTTCCAAGCCTCAAACGAAAGACAGAACCTTAATGGCTCCAACCCCCATTCGAAGGAGACAGAAAGGAAAATCGAAGGGCATGATTCCATTGACTCCAGACCCTAAATCGAAGGAAGCCAAAGAACGCAGAATCGAAGGTTGTTCCTACCTGAATCGAAAGAACTTTTTTTCTTGCCTTTATTTTATTTTTGCCTTTATATTTTAATGCTATTCAATATGGTTGTAATAGTTTAGGGTTTTATCTTTTTTCATTTTATTACTTTTGTATGTTGGCTAGTAAAATAGGAAATGTATGGCAAGATAAAATCAACAAGTAGACAACCCCAAATAAAATACTAAATGCATGCAAATCAAACACACTATTCATACATGCACCCCTAGGGTAATTCCACTTGTTGCCTTATAAAAAATAGTCATGTCATGCATGTGAGATGTCTTAGCAAAAACAATCAAAATACAAAATCATAGTCCCTCGATGATGCTACGAATGGTGCCTTACAAATGATCTTAGTCCCTCAAAAGAAATGCTAAGATACCTTGCAATATTGCTAATCATGGTTATACGATGACCCGTGCCCGTCCCGTATACATCCAAAGATAGGGTTGTTTACCAAATCAATGGTAAGACAACAATGTCAAAGGAAAATAAAATGAACAAGAAAGACTTTTGAGTAGGTAGAATTCTCCTAATTACTTGCTCAATTTCAAACAAACATCCTTGTTATTTTCAAAACAAACACCTACACTTTCAAATATCTTACAAAATTGAAAACATTTTCAAAAGATCAACATCTTTGTATACAGTCTTATGAACGAGAATCATTACAAAGATTTCCTAAACAATGACCTCTTTACAAAATACTTTCAAAAACCACACAAAGCACAATTTCAAACAAAAGAAAGTGATCTAGCAAGTAACTAAGAGCCCATGGAAAACCATGGATGAAAAGGGTGCTAATACCTTCCCTTTTCATAATCTACCTCCCGAACTCAAGAAACAATCTCAAAGGTCTTTTTTGTGCTTTTTCACCTTTCCTTTTGGATACAAGAAAATTCGATGGCGACTCTTGCTAACTGCAATATTTGCGATCAAATGTAAAACCTTCAAGTTAGTTCTCCCACCGTATCACATATGCATAACTCTAATGTTAAGCTTCGAAAAGCTTCATTTCTTAGCCAAATTGAAAGATGTAAATATCAAACCTGCCTAAGATTTGAATTCGAATCCAAACATGTAACTTTCGAAAGCTATGGATCAGAGGTTAGCATGAATTTTGTTCAGTACCAAAACTAAAACCTAACTGTCCAGAGATGAAAATTTTAATGTACAAGCAATGATGATCAAAACTATGGGCATGGTCAGCTTCCTAGACACGATGTCTACATTTTTCCTTCACAAATTATATATAAATGATGTTTAAATGAAGTGTTCCAAGCTTAAGAAAACTTACCTCTTGGAGTAAAACTTGAGAGGCTTCGACAGAACCTCCATGAACGGTTTAATGATGGATTAAGCCTGCTTCAACCTCCCTGCAGTTATTCCAGTTGCTACTTTTCTTTAAAAGTCACTGAATTGAAAGGCTGGTATATGGAAGCTGGGAGTGAATCGAAAGGCTTGTATATGGAAGCTGGGAATGAATCGAAAGGCTCACTAACGCATGAAGGGATTTGAGATTTTTGTGTGTAAAGTCAGGATGTGCCAAGTTTTGTGCTTGTGTGCAGGTTCTGAGTTTTTTGAGAGTTTGAGAGTGTTTGAGGATTTTTCAACACAACAAAGGTCTGGCCCCTTTAGCTTGCAAATGGTATCTCTATTTATAGAGAAAAGGTTTGGGAAGTTGAAGTAATCAGATTTTTAAGATAACAACTTATGGTTTAGTTGAAAATGAAAAATCCAGTTGAATGGATTTTCATGGTTCCCAAGTTCAAGAACAAGCATAGCCTGATTTTTGTTGGGTGTAGGAGACTTGGATCATGCTTTTGATGTTTCTTGCAATTAGAGATAAAGGTCATAAGGCTCAATGCGTTGACAATTTGCATAAAGCCTGCTTTCTTGAAATGGCAATGGTAATTTTGTGCCATACATGGAAAGATCTTTTGGACAATATCTCAAACACTTAGGTAATAGCTTAATTCATTGTGTAAACAATTAATTATGGAGTGAAACACAAGCAATGAGGCCAGCAAAGCAAGATCCTGTGGCATAGCCTATGGATTTGATCTTTTTCTTTACTCTGGTCGAATACTCCGTCCCTTCATTTTGATCACATAGATCCACCACTTTCGACCATACTCATAAACAAACAAAGCAATATTCGTTTCCACCAATTGTGTGTCCTTCGAATAGACAAACAATTGTATGTTCTTTGAATCCATCAATTGTATGTTCTTTGAATAGACCACCAATTATATGTTCTTCGAATCCACCAATTATATGTTTTTTCGAATCCACCAATTGTATGTTCTTCAAATGGACCATCAAATGTATGTTCTTAGAATGGACCACATTCATCTGAATGTACCACTTTGAGCATGCAAGATGACCTCATTGGCATAGTCAAAACGAAAGAAATTTTGGATTGCTTTCCTACTTCACAAAGTTTTTTCAGGTATCTCAAGACTTTGAAAACCATATCTTGAGTAATCAGTTGAAAGTTCAAATGTCTAAACTATAAATGCCACAACCAACTATCCTTGTGGTTCGAAGCAAGTATGAAGATAAACTTGCTTTGTGGATCGAAGTAAGCATGAAGGAAGTCATTGCTTTGTGGATCGAAGCAAGTCTGAAGATAGCCATTGCCCAATCGAAGCTTGTGGATCGAAGCAAGCTTGCTCTTCTTCGATTTGTTAAAAATCTGCCAACCATTCTTTTCGATTAATCATGTGATTCGAACAACCTGAACCAGATTTTGAATTCGAACTGTTATCTACAGCCACTGCTTTCAATCTGCTTGGCCCTTTTGACAATTTCTTCTTACTCCTTTCTTTGACCTGATGCTTGAGAGCCCAATATAATCCATAGAAACTATACGGGGCATTAAAAGTCCAGTTGTACTTGTCCAAACCCAAACCTTAATTTGAGCCCAGTGTTGAGGAAGTGTCTTGAGCTGATCAAACCTTATGCAATTTTGAGCAATGGAGATTTTTTTGTGAGAGAATCTTGAGAAATTGGGAGGGAAAATTTTGGGGTACAACACTCCCCATTATCATAAAAAAGGAAGTTATTGTCTACATCCTCGCACTTCACCAGAGAGAAGCTCTTGACATAAGCCGCTAGCTTGTCATAAGAAAGCCTATCCTGAGTGTAATACGGTGGGAGAACTGACTTTTGGTTTTGCCTTTCATCGCAAATGTTGCAGATAATAAAAGTCTCCACCGACTTTTCTTTTATCCAATAAAGGAAATGGTGAAAAGAACATGAAAGACCTTTTGAGAATTTTCTGAGTAAGGGGGGTAGGTTATGAAAAGGGAAGGTATTAGCACCCTTTTCATCTGTAGTTATCTAGGGGCTCTTAACTTCTAGCTCACTTTGAAAATGCTTTGTGAATGTGTGTTTGAAAATATTTTGAAAATGCCTAAGTTCGAAAAACTATGTAATGATTCTCGTACCGTTGAGAATGCATACAAAGTGTTTGTTTTGAAAATATTTTTAGAAAAGAAGTGTCTTGTGAGAATTTTTATTTGTTTATGAGCAAGCAAATACGAGCTATCTACCTACTCAAAAGTCTTTCGCGTTATTTTCCTCTTCCTTTAGATAGTGCTATCCTACCATTAGTTAGTAGGAAGACCTATCGTTGGATGTTTGAGGGACAGGCGCGGGTCATCGTATAGTCATAAAGGAACCTCGTAGGGCACTTTAGAAATTTGTCGTAAGGGACTAAGATCGTTTGCCGAAGGCAGCATGGAAGGGTCATCGAGGGACTACGATCTTTTAATCGAGGTTCTTTGCTAAAGAGTCCCACGTTCGAGGGACATGACTGTTTTTATCCGAGGCAACAAGTGGGGTTACCCTAGAGGTGCGAGTGTGCGAAGTGTGTTGAGATTCAGTTATTTTAATCTTGGAGATTAGGGTTAGCTATCGTTTGATTTTTTGTCTTGTCATTCAATCCTATTAAACTAGCAGTAATAAGAAAAACAGTAAATTGCAGAAAAATAAATCTAGACTATTACAGAGCTTCGGGGAAGAGGGTTACAAACCACAAAATGGGGGAAAAAGTAAAGTAGACCCTAATTTATCTATTATATCCCTTAACAGTTACATATATATTAAAATAACAATGCAAAAATAAATAAGCGCACGGAGATTGTGAAAAAGGGAAAGATATTAAAACCTAAAAAATTCTAAGCGTTAGGAAAATATTTTTGGTGTTTTGTTTAAAACATTTTTATAGTGTAAAATAATAATTAACCCTAATTCTAATTAGTTTAAAAATTAATTATGAAATAAAATCAAAATGTGATTAAATTAAATCAAATTTTATTTATAAAAAATTAAATTAATTAATCAAAACCTAAATCTAATTTTTAGTGATTTTTGTGATTAAATAAAATTGATTTAAAAGAAAATAATTAATTAAAACAAAAAAGAAATGAGTCTGAAACAAGTAGACTGGGGGTGTAGAATCAGAAATTGTCTAAGCCCAATAACTTAGGCCCATGCGCTGGAGGGAGGCCTTCAGAATCCTGTGCATCTCTCCAATGAGGCCTATCATGAGTGCTCAGATCTGGAGCAGTGGAGTTGGATCCGTTGAGATATGATGGTGATGATGTGAGAGCGCATGGCATGCGCGCTAGAGTGCTTGCATTGAATCTACAAACAGAAAATGTGAGAAAATAAAATACTAGGGGCAGGGATCGAACCAGTGCCCCGATATACCAATGCCTTTACTACGCTCGTCTACCGTTGGGACGACTGTTTCATCTATTGATACAATTAAACAAAAACAACAACTACACAAAATGAAATATATGGTCGGAGAAGCGTCGGAGCCCTAGCTTCGGTCATCTTCTCCGACAACCTGCAAAAATAAAAAATGCACAAAATAAATTTTTAAGGAACCAAAATGCTACCCCCCCCTAATTCAACTCTCCTGGATCCAAATTTGGGATCAATTTAGGCTATAGATCCTTGCATCATGCGTTTCGAGTCAAATTACATCGAACAGAGTAAAAATGTGGCCTCTCAAATTTGAGTGCATGGGACCGTAACACTCATTCAAACCTGTTCAAGCATGTCTCATAAACTTATTAGAAGCATCAATTTAGTTTAAAACAAGACAAAATTAAAGATATGCATTTTCAAAAAAAGTAAATCGGACATGCTATGTTGTATGGTTTCGCATGCTTAGGATCATATAAATAGATCAGACCTACCCTTCAGTGTTCCAAGGAGTGGATGAGATCGAGAGTTTGGAATGAAAGGACTTGTAATACAGATTTTGGAACTTAGGTTTCTTTGAGAAAATATGAAAAATTTTGCAAGCTTTTTTTCGGCAGGGATGCGTGTCCTTTTGATCTGGTTTTGTTGTGCATACATAGAGAAGGGAATGGATCACTAAACATGGCAAGAATCTCATGTAATCAAGTCCATGTTTTAGAAAAAAATACAACATATTAAAAATCTTTCTTATTGAAATATTTCTTTCCTTTTCCATGTCCACACGATTTTTGCAAGTTGTGCTGACTTGTTTTGGGCTTTAAGAGACCAATCATGCACTTGGCCCAATAATTTTGTACCTTATTTAATTTATTTTGCATTTATTTGAATAAAATAAAATAAATATAAATAAAATAATATGAAAATATAAGACAAGGTATGAGTGAGCTTAGGAGTCTTCCATAAGGTCATGGACATGTTTGGAACCTAAAAAGTTAGGCCCAACAGTCCAAAATTTCAAGTTTGCTCATTTTGCATTTCATGCATTTCCTCAAAATTTCCAAACTTGTGAAACTCATAACTTGCTCAATTTTCATCCTTTTAAGGTAATATTTGAATTTTTGGAAAGTTAAAGATTTCCTCTATAATTTCTCTTTATATCATTTGTGCATTTGGAGACTTTACCTTAATGTAAGTTGCCTTGACAAAAAGTGTCTTTTTGTTGACTTTTGAAATGACCTGTAATGTATTAGCTCATATCTTTCAAATGAAGCACTTTTTGGACTTGAGCATAAATAAAAAGTTGTATAGAATTGAATTTAATTCAAAATGGGATTTGGTTGGGGAAAAGTTGATGAAGCATGTGAAAGTTATGCTTGGTCAAAGTTTAGTTGACTTCTCCTAAGGAAACCCTAATTTGGTAACTTGTGACCTTTGATGATTTGAGGGATTTCCTTGAGGAATCATGATCAACCATTGATAAAATGATGAATATCACTTCAAAATGTTGATGTTGACCAAAAATATTGAAGTTTGACTGTATGTTGACCATAGTTGACTTTTTACCCAATACAGTTGATTTTCAATCATTTGAGCCGTTGACTGAGCAAACTTGTGATGCAAGACTTGAAACTTGACAAGAGCACTGTTGAAGACCTATGATGAACCATTAAAACCATTTGAGACCTTTGAAACCCATTTTTCCTTGTGCAAGATGAAACCCTAGTTGTAGACCCATTGCTTAGGAGGAGGTTTGACTGGTCAACCCTTGAGTAGCTTTGAGTACTTGAGACCTTTGTGAGCATGTCTTGAAGAAAATGGGAGTGAAAATTTTGGGGTACAACACTGAGCATCTAACTCATCGGAATTTATCGCATAACACTCGGACTTCTGCTTGAAATATTTCCATTGCCACTCAAGAGGAAACTTCATCGTCAGTCTAGTGATTGTCCGACCATCCTTGACCTTCTCCGAGTAGTTGTATAGAGAATCCACGACCGCATTAATAAGAGGCTTCACGATGAAGTACCTATCTTTAAAGTTTCGTACAGATTTCAGGTACGGTCGGAAGAGTTTCTCGAACTGATTGAAAGACACTTAGGCATGTCGCTCGTTAATGGTCTGCCGTTGGAGATGGAATATATAGAAGAAAAGAGTCAGAGTGGCACCAATCTTAAGGTACTGACAGATGAGCTCAAATTCTCGCATGAACGCGGGCGCATTTGGATGAAGCTGAAAGGATGCCAGTTGTAGCCACTGAAAAACCCCCACCTGGAAATAGGTGAAGGACAAACGCATCCTCTCTTCTTTAAAAGAAAATTCATACATGGAAAGTGTTTGCTTGGAAAAGACGAGCATATCCCCCTGTTTCTGTGAGGGATCTGGAGCACCCAGGAGGCAGGAGCACCCAAGCACCCAGGAGGTAGGGATCTGCTTCACAAAACAGGATCTCTTATTTCGGGGTTCAGGCGTAACCCAAGTTAGGGGGTCGACCGCACCGCAGCTTCGCCCCCATTGATGTCGAGCACAAAATTTTTCTCTACTGGTTGAGCCATCGTACCTGAAAAGCAGGGGAAAACGATGAATTCGACATCATCAAATTCACCCTTCCACCGTAAATCAAGTGAAAGGGCGATGAGCGCGTTGAGGAATGGTCCTCGACCCAAGCCCTCGACAGCGAACATGGAGGATATCGATACCCATGCGGGAACATTTCGTCGGTAGGGAAACTTGCCCAAATCCTCCCCACTTGAAAGGGGGATGACCCCGACGCAAGTCAAGATGAAACTCACTAAGAATCCATGAATCTTTATCCGTATTCATGAACCCAGATGAAGTTCATAGATCTTCATCTCAGAATCCATGAATATTCATCCTGAATCCATGAACTCTATCCAGAGATTCATCCATTCATAGCAAGATTCACGCATTTGATCTAAAAACCTAAGAAAAATCATGTTTAAAGACGAAATTGCTTACCTGGAGAGGATTAACAGTGAAGACGTCTACGGCGGCATTGGAGCAGCAGAGCAACTAGAGAACGCATGAGAAAAAGGAGAAAAGAGAACCTGAAAATGTCAAGTGAATATCCTGATTCCCCTTTTTATAGCTAGTCCCCACCACACGGGGCATCGTGTGAAATATTATCATTACTTAGACTCTTAGACTGCCCTAGGCAATGATGGCATTCCAAATAGCTGCCACGTGGGTCTCGCAAAAGGACACGCCGGTGACAACAGTCTCACGCGCAAAGCCACGCACTTATGCCGTTCCATCCTCGTTGTTGAATACACGCTCGACATCATTACAACGCCTTACTGATGGACACATCGAGAACGCGAGCACTAGGAAACTCCTCGCCTCCCTGCAAATGTAGATCACAAACGGGCACCGCATTGATAAAAGCAAGAGACGAAGTCGACAAAGGAAATTCTCCCAGAGAAGGTCGACCACACCACACGCAAATCTCTGAGTCCTCCTCGACATAAATCACAGAGTCGTCCCCGATGAGATTTGACGGTTTTCCCTCTTGGGCAACACTTCCCCGACACTCGAACTGATCTCAAGTTATCACCCTTTCGCCTAAGAGCAATAACTTGGGGGCTCATGTTCTAGACTGGGCCAACACTTGCCCCACTGTTGGGGGGCCCAATCCAGTGCCTTTATAAAGGCCCAAAAACATGCAGCCTAAACCGAGTACTGT
Organism: Vicia faba; assembly: GCA_948472305.1. Lineage (NCBI taxonomy): Eukaryota > Viridiplantae > Streptophyta > Magnoliopsida > Fabales > Fabaceae > Vicia > Vicia faba. The sequence goes on from CATIWC010001353.1 coordinate 253,624, forward strand.
TTGACATTTCCCCACGTGTCCACTAGAAGAACATGACTCACGTGTCTATAACGTCATCATTCTGTCCTCCGAGAATAACGGGTCCAATATATCTACTTTCTTGAGGCAGTTGACCAGAGAGGAGGCCACGTGCTGAACTCGATACACCCGTAAACCCTGACAGTCTCCATTATTGAGTTTCATCGTGGCTCAACACTAGAGACCTTGGTCCAGCGCTGGGGGCTATAAAAACCCTTTTACTTAGAGTCAGGTATTCATTTACTCATCCATACTCACTTTGCTTGCTCTTGCTCTAAATCTTACTTTGGCATCGGAGTGTATTGCAGGTACCCCCACTTCACATTCAACCGATGTTCAACTTAAAACTCGTGGGCCTTGACGATCCCTTCTGATCAGGTACGATCAAAAACCTTTCTTACTGTCTCTTAAATCAACAAAAAATATTAGTTTAAGCATTTGACATATAATATAAGTTTATTAGTCAGTAGCGTTCTGACAAATTCATTTTGATCTGTTATGCATAGTAGATTCTATCAGTTGTTTGAATCTTGAACTCACTAATAGATTTAACGGCTAACTGTATCTAACTCGGCGCATGATTCACATGTCAGAAGTCATACCATTACATACGAAAACATTAGAGTTGGCTCATTAGTTACCGATAGTGCCACAATTACATTGGTTTAGCCTTCAAGCATTTTCTGTATTTTAATCATTAATTTCTCTCCACTATGATATTTATATATTGGCGCTCCTTGAGTAAAATGAAAGTAAAAAAACTTTGCATTGAGCAAGTTCCAAAGCCTTTTCTCTTTGCATCTTATAAAAGAAAGAGAGTATATTTCTGAAATTCATTTCTTCGACCATACATCTAGTATCAATTGGTCCCTTAGATCTTTATATGTTTATGGTAGATTCTTGGAGCCACTTTAACTTGTATTTTACCTTACTTTATTCCGTTGCAGTAGCTATGCGTAGCCTTTTTATTTCTTTGATCGTGTTCGTATCAATGCATAACAGTTTTTTCTCCTAATAGTCTGTGCAAAATGGTTGTTGAATCAAACAGGAGCCGTTTTAGCTATGTCGTTCTTCTTTGCCTATTCTTTTGTTGTTATACTTGTTCACAGAAGACTTGTCCAAACTGTGGTTCTATGAAAGTTCCGTATCCTTTGAGTATAGAATCGAACTGTGGTGATCCGGACTATAGACTTCGTTGTGATCCTCATTCTCAGAAGCTTTACTTTGACACTCTCAATGGAGGTTCCTATGTTGTACTCAGAATCGTGTCTTCGATCCAGCGCATGGTGGTGCAGGCGCCACCTTGGTTACCTGGTTCATGTGTCACACAAGACATGCTGGTAAGTAATGGTATTTGGTTAAATCAGTCACTTCCTTTCAACATAACTTCATCGAACACGGTGTTCCTCTTCAACTGTTCCCCTCGCCTCTTGGTTTCTCCTCTTAACTGTACTGCTTCTAGTATATGTCATCGTTACTTGGAAAATTCAGGTCATGTTGACAAAAAGAGAGCACGAGGGTGTGCGAGTGGTCTTCGCCCCTGTTGCACCTTTGTTGCTGGTGGCATGCCTTCGGCTTACAAGATTCGCCTTCACAGTTCCGGTTGCAAAGCGTTCAGAAGCATCCTTCATTTGGACCAAGACAAAGCTACTAATCAGTGGGAGGAAGGTCTAGAGATTCAATGGTCTCTTCCACCCGAACCTGTATGCAGGACACAAACCGATTGTTCTCGACACTCTAAGTGTTCATATTCGGGTAGAGACAAACTCTTCCGCTGTCTTTGTAATAGAGGATTCTATTGGAACCCTTCTACAACAACCTGTGAAAAATACCAGAGAAAATCCAAATGGAAAACCACCTTGATTGTCTCAATAGCGGTTATTTCTTTTTTCTCACTCGCCGTGGTTCTTGTTATAATCACAAAGTCCTTCAAACACTCGAAGCTCGCCAAGGAAAGAGAAACTGCGATGAAATCAAGCATTGGAGTGGAGAAGCCTTACAAAATGTTTCAACTGAAAGAATTGAAGAAAGCAACGAAATGTTTTTCGCACGACAGGATCTTAGGAAGTGGCGGCTTCGGGGAAGTTTACAAAGGCGAACTAAAAGACGGAACACTAGTAGCTGTCAAGAAAGCTAGAGTTGGCAACCTTAAAAGCACACAACAAGTGCTTAATGAAGTTTCAATACTTTCTCAAGTCAATCACAAGAACCTAGTCAGACTCTTAGGCTGCTGTGTGGAATCTGAGCAACCTTTGATGATCTATGAGTATATCTCGAATGGAACCCTCTACGATCATATTCAAGGTAGGTATCCGAGTTTTCTCGACTGGAAAAAAAGACTGAAGATTGCTTTTCAAACCGCAGAAGCATTGGCTTATTTGCATTCTTCTGCACACACCCCCATCTACCATAGAGATGTTAAGTCAACAAATATACTATTAGACGATGAATTCGATGCCAAAGTTTCAGATTTCGGACTCTCCAGATTGGCTAACCCGGGACTTAGTCATGTATCCACCTGTGCTCAGGGAACGCTAGGGTACTTGGATCCTGAATACTATCGCAACTACCAGTTAACCGATAAAAGTGATGTTTATAGCTACGGAGTTGTTCTGCTAGAGCTTCTGACTTCAAAGAAAGCGATAGACTTTTCTCGCGATCAAGATGACGTTAACCTCGTAATTCATGTGAGTCAATATGCAAGCAATGGTGCAATCATGCAAGTGGTTGATCAAAGGCTTGCTCTATCTGTGGAACCCTTAAGTGGTAAATTGATCACAAGCATCAAACTCTTTTGGGAACTTGCACATGATTGTCTTAGAGAGAAGAGAGTTGAAAGGCCTTGCATGAGGGATATTGTTGAAAGACTCTTATACATAATTAGGATTGAAGATCAAGAGTGAAGAATACATAATGTGTTTTATGTTTGATAATATTAATAAGTGTATTGTGTAATAGTGAGCCTAATAGACATAAAAATCTAGTTCAAATACATAGTTAATTATGTTCCATTGATGATTAATGAGTTGTGACACATTGTTATATCTATTAACCATTCATCGAACATAATTAACGATATATTTAATCAACATTAGCCATCTAAATTGTTGTTGATTTTTGTATTGAAATTTGTGTGTATAAAATGTGGTTTTCTTAGTTATTTATGCTGAAAAACACAAAGTTGTATTGATATGTAATAATGTGCAATCTAGTCTTTAAAAGATAATGAGTAACCCACTCAGAAAGGAAGTAAAGTGATTCCAAAACTTGATTTTATTGGATGAAAAAGAAACATTAGAATCATATGCCATATTGTTTAGAAAGTATGAACTATATTATTCAAAAGTATATACAAGAATTGGAATATTTGGAATGGTTTTGTCTTGTTCTCCAAAGTGGCCTTCCTTTTGCAACTTAGGAAAGTGTTTTGACTCAAACTTTTAAAATGGAATTTTCGTTTTGCTATACTAGGAAAGCGTGATATGTCTAAATCCATGAAGGATTAGGTGCGATTTTTTTTTAAAACATTAGGCCAACCAAAGGTTGAGTATACTACATGCTCTTGACTTTTTTCTCCCATAGGTTACATATGATACAAGGGAGGACTACTGACTTTTTAGACATTGTATGACATTGTTCATGCATGTCACACACTTAACAATGATTAAATATTTGGTTGATTTTGAAAAAAGTTTTTTTAATATGTTTCAAAGTTTTTTTTTAACAATACAATAATCAGTTTGTTTTAATAGGAAAAGAAATTTAGATCAAACATGCTGTGTTTAACAAGTTATTCCAATAAGATAAAACTAATTAAAGATAAAATAAAACAAATAAATATAAAATTAACTCAATATTATTTACAATACTTCCACTTAAACAATATCAATCATTTCAAACTTGTAATTTAATTAGTTGAGTAGTCCGGTTGATAAAACTTTTGTTAAAAAATCTACTAGCTAGTAAGTAGAAGGAATGTAGTTCACTATGAAATATAATCTGTTTTGTATGTCATGTGAAACAAAAATTATGTGCAATACTAATGGCTAATTTGTTGTCCCAAAAAATTCCATAGGATTCACATTGTATCTTTAAATCTTCTAAAGCTAGTTTCATCCACAACAATTCATAAATTCTTAGTGTAATAGCTTTAAATTTTGCTTCAATGCATGATCGAGACACTACATTTTGCTTCCTGCTTCTCCAAATAACAAGAACTTCACACAAGAAAGTATAATATTTAGAAGTAGATCTTCAATCACTTACATAATCTGCATAATCAACATCTTTGTATGCCTCCATAGTTAGATTTTTATTTCTTTTGAACAAGAGACCTCTTTCTGGAATAACTTTGAGATATTGTAGAATTTGGTCAACAATTTCAAATGATTTACTATTAAATTGACTCACCTCATTGATCACATAAGTCAAACCTGGTCTAATTTGTGCCAAGTAAGTCAACTTTCACACTAGTCACTCATATTATATCTTGTCAACATTAGTATTTTTCTCTTCATAACTCATCATGTGATTTTTTTTAATTGGAATGTTTTTAGGTTTGCATCCAAGCTTTCAAGTTTCGTACAAAAGATCAAGAACATATTTTCCCTGAGATAAAAATGTCTTTCTTTGAATAGGCTACCTCACTTTTTAAGAGACATTTGAGTTGGCCAAAGTCCTTCATCTTAAATTTTGTTGATAATTTTTTCTTTAGAAATTATCTTTTAGCTAAATCATTTTCCGTATTAATACAATCAACATAAACAAAAAGTACAATTAGTTTTCCTCTTCGTGAATGTTTGAATAAGAGAGTGAGATTTCCTTGCCTCTGGTTATAATTCAAAGAATAATTTATTTTGTGAATCTCCCATACCATGTGTTGTATCCTAAAATTTGTCCTCCCATTTTCTTCAAAAAAGCATGCTCACAAAGGTCTCAAATACTCAAAGCTACTCAAGAGTTGACTAGTCAAACCTCCTCCTAAGCAAGGGTCTACAACTAGGGTTTTTGTGCTTCTCAAGAAATATTGGGTTGCAAGGGTCTCAAATGACTTTCATGGTTCATCATGGGTCCTCAATAATGCTCATGTGAAGCTTCAAGTCTTGCATCACATGTTTGCTCAGTCAATGACTCAGAAGATTGAAAGTCAACTGTATTAGATAAAAAGTCAACTATGGTCAACATACAGCCACACTTCAAGATATTTGGTCAACATCAATATTTTGAAGTGATATTCATCATTTGATCAATGTTTGATCATGATTCCTCAAGGAAAGCCCTCAAATCATCAAAGGTCAAAAATTGCCAAATTAGGATTTTGATTGAAGATGACTGATCATTGACTCTTGGCCTAGTGCATGACCTAATGGCTTAAAGCATGATCTCAAGGACTCAAATACAACATCTTGACCAAATTACATGTCTCAAGACATTTCCAAAGATACAAATGATTGATATTTGAAGAATTGAATCAATTGGTAAAATGTCAACAGTCACACAAAAATCAAACTTTAACTTTTTGGTCAACATTGGAATTCAAAAATCAAGAATCATCAAAACATTCAAAATTATCAAGTTTGATCGTCAAGAATTACAAAGATCAAGAAAGTCAACAAAAGCCAAAGTTGGAATATTTTCAAACACTTAGAAAAATTCAAGTGTTTTGTGCCTAAAAAACCTAACTTCACAAGCAAGTTTCCTCAAGATACAAGATGATTCAAGGAAAACTTTCAACATGAAAGTTGTAGGTATTAATGAATTCTACAACTTTTTTAATGTGGGATGATCCTAAAAAGTACTTGGGTTAAGAGATATAGGCCCATGAATTTCTGATATTTTTTATCCAACGCTTAGAAAAATTTTCAACAAGTTTTGATCAGTTTTTATCCCAACTTCTTGGCCAATTTTCACCAAATTTCCATTTGATTTAGCCAAAATGTTCAACATGAAAGTTGAAGATCAAGTTTCAAGCTTTCCAAAATGTCCAAGAGCACAAATTTATCATGCTTGAGCTAGGATATTTGAAGAGATGAAGATGGCATGTCAAACTTGAATTATAGGTCATTTTATGATGAACTCATAATCAAATCTCATAGCCATGCCTTGTAATCTCCCTTTGCAGGCCTCTAAACTTGTAAATTTATATCTAATCAGAAGATTACACAAGATTTTGAGCTATTATCCATTTGATTCAAGCATTGCCCAATGCATCATTCCTTTTTTGGGAAAAAGATCACACTTCCATACCCATAAAGCATGCTTTATGCAATTGTCAACTCTCCTTGAGCCCATACATTGCTTCCTTCGATCACACTTGTGATACCGTGGCAGAACCGACTATTAATACTGGTTTGCATTTTGCATTTTGCGTTTTTTGTTCACAAAATGTCGCGGTAAGCAAGAGTCGCCACCGACTTTTATTTCATCCAACCGGAAAGGAAAAAGTACAGAAAAAATCCTTTTTCGAGAATTTGAGTACGGGGGGGGTATATTATAGAAAGGGAAGGTGTTAGCACCCTTTCTATCCATGGTTTTCCATGGGCTCTTAGGTAATTTCTCATTTTTCAAATTGCTTGTGTGTGCTTGCTTTGAAAATGTTTTACTTCGTGATAACCCTTATATCAGTCCTCAAGGGTGTGACGGAGTTGTTTTGAAAATTTGTTTGAAAAGTGTGAGTGTGAAAAGTTTTGATTTGAGCAAGTATCTACTAGAATCTACCTACTCGAAAAAAGATCGTTTCTATTCTTGTTTCCTTTAGACAGCGCTATCCTACTATTGAGAAATAGGTAGCACCGTCTTTGGAATTTGTAAGGGTCAATTCGAAAGGGACGTACGGTCACTAAAGCAATATTAGGAAACCTTAGTAGTAACCCTAGAGTCTTAAGATCTTTTTCGAGGAAACATTTTCGAGGCAACATTTCTGAGGCAATATTTCCGAGGCAACATTTGAATGGGACAATTTGATCTTTTAGACTGGAGGGCAACCACTAAGACACCCTATGCTTAATGATCGTTTACCGAAGGCAATCGAAGTGAGAGTATAGCCTAAGAGTGAATATGTGCGAGTGATTTATTTTCTGTTTATTATCTTTGCACATTAGGGTTTTCTAACCGTTTTAATTTGTCATGCATTATTGCCATACAATCCTATTAGCATACATCTAGACAGTTAAATATTTACAGGAATTAAAAATGCGAGAAAATAAACCTAGCTATTACAAGGCTTCGGGGAGGGGAATTAATTACATAACCAAAAATTGTGGATTTAAACAGCAAATAAAAACCCTAAGTTAACTATTACAAACCCTGAACAATTACAAAATAATGGAAAAATAATCAACAAGCGCGCGACGAATTAAATGCGAGGCGATTAGGGTTTTGACCCTTTAACTAATCCTACTTGCGATTGATTAAAGAAAAATGTTTTTTGTCATGTTTTGTTATTTGAGAAAATAATGGAATAATTGAATTAAAAAAAAGGACCCTAATTACTAATTAATTTTAATTAAGAAAAATAATTAAGCTAACCTATTTTTTTGTATTTTTATTTTATTTGCAAAAGGAAAACAATTAAATCAAGAATTAAACCTAATTTTTCTAGTTGATTTTAATTGTGAAAAACAATTTAAAGTTACCCTAAATTAAATTAAATTAATTAAATTAAATTTGAAAAAAAAACCCTAATTCTAATTTTTGTGAATTCTTGATTTTGTGATTTTATAAAAAAAATTGATTTTAAAATAAAATAAATAAAGAATTAAGAATAAAGCAAAAATAAAATAATAAGAAAAAAATGAGGAATGGGCTTGTGTTGTTGTTAGCCAATCTGGGGGTTTGAAGTTGAATTTCTAGGCCCAAAATGCTCAAAGCCTGGTCAGCGCTGGATCTGGTATGGGCGTTGACTTGAGGAGTATGGTGGTCTCTCATTGTTGGCACGTTGGATCTGGCTAGCTGGGCATCCAGTTGCCCGACGTTGAGAGTGTATGGAAGGCGCTGGATAGTGCAATGCGTTGGATTGGCCTGCAATTGTTAAGAAAATAACAAAATGCACACGCCTGGGATAAACCCAGGACGTGTACATCAAAGGCACGCTTCTTTACCATCTGCGCTAGAATGTAAATTGTTATTATAATAAAAACAAAACATAATATGCAAAACAAGATAGTGGGGTCAAAAAAACGCGCGAGATTCAAACGTTCCAATGGTTGCTTGACACGCCAGCGTCTTCTTCCTTGCAACCGTCGCTTTAGAAAAAAAGACTTTTACATACAAATATTCACTGCAGGTATAACCCTGTTCATCTCAAAAATTGCATACGAGCAAGATAAATGAAAAGTAATGGTACCAATCAACTCGTCTCATCCTCACGAGCATCATGGTACCTGATTCAAAGCCTAATTTTTCCTGTACAAAAAGACCCTAAAAATAACTTAGAAACCCTAGCAATGGCAACATCATGTACAAGCATCAAAAACGCAATTAAATGACATGGTTAGCTTGTAAACATGATGACAAACACGAATATAACAATCAAAAGTTCCAATGATGCAAGAATTGTGATAATCGAATTGAAAAAATATGCTAAACCGTGTGAAGTGTAGCGCGCGTTTCTGGGTGTTTCAGACCTTGCAAACGATTGGGACAACTTCCTGGGACGTCCAACAATGGATTGGGATAGCTAGGATGGCTTGAGATGGTCTGGGGAGTGAAAACCGATTCACACTTTTCTTTGAATTTTGTGACTTTGCTCTGCCTCTTTTCACGACTCTAACCCCTGTTTTTTGATCTGGCATTCTTCATTATATAACCTATAATGAATTAGGTTAACAAACTTGGACTAAATCTTTGCATTTATCCAAGATTTGATTTGATTTTCAAGCTATATGATATGTTCCTATTTTGATCTAAATCATTCCTTTCTTGTATCAATTTCCCTTGATTCGATTTTCTCTTGTTTACTCAGCACATCTTGATTGCCAATCTGTCCAAAAAACAAATCAAATCATATCTTTGTTAATTTTCATCATTTATTTGATTTAATTCACTTTTTAATTAATGAAAAATCAAAAAAAATTGAAAAATGAAGCACATAATGGGTGAGTGAACATTTGAGTCGTGGACCACATTATAATTGAGGTGCAAGCATAAAAAGTTGGGCCCATTTAACAAAAAATGCAATTTTGAGCACATTTGACTTTTGGCAATTTTGCAAAAATGGTCAACTTGGCCAATGCATAACTCTCTCAATTTTGACTCTAGAGAGGTGTTCTTGGACTTTTTAGAAAGCATAGGATGTCGTATAAGCAACCCTTTTGGTATCATCTCAATTGATTCTTTCATGTTCATGTATGAAGCTTTGACCCAAAATGTGTTTTTGTTGACTTTTCAAAAGGACCTATAATGTCAAAATTCATATCTTTTTGTGAGTGCATATTATGGACTTGGGAGCTGAAGATGAATTGTAGATAATTTTATCCTCTTCAAAATTAGATTTGTATGGGTCATTTCTGATAAAGCATGAGAAAGATATGCTCGGTCAAAGTTGAGTTGACTTTTCCTGTAAAACCCTAATTTAGCAACTTTTGGGTTTTGATGAATTGTGAGCAATCCTTGAGGAATCATGATCAACCCTTGATCAAATAATGGATAGTACTTAAAAATGAGTATGTTGACCAAAATTATTGAAGTTTGACTGTATGTGGGCCACAGTTGACTTTTGACCTAGTACAACTGATTTTTAGGCATTTGAGCAATTGACTGAGCAAACTTCTTCTCCAAGGCTTGAAACTTGACATGGATGATCTTGATAACATATTAGTACAATGGTTAGAATTTGAGTCCTTTGTGGTTCACACATCTTGATGAAGATGGAAACCCTAATTTGAGGTATGCTGCCTTAAGAGAGAGTTTGTCTGGTCAATTCTTGAACTTCCTTGAGCAATTTGGGGACCTCACTTGCCATGTGTTGAGAAAAATGGGAGGGAAATTTTTGGGGTACAACAGCTGCCCCTGTTCAATCTTCTTAAACCTGAAGATGTAGATTGGCTCGTCTGCCTTTCGTGATCTAAAGGTGGAAGATGATTAAACACTAGAGTGCCCAGAAATTTGCACTCGCATGAAGTGATACTTGATTTATGATATCGGGAATAGGCTTACAGATGCCATTCGGAAGTCGCTAGAGAATTTTCGGAGATGTGCTTAAAGATGCTATCCGAAGAGGTGTCGATCACATAAGAGATTCCTTTGCAAGAACCCGCATACCTGTTGTCGAGGAGGATTTTGTTGGGTAATGCTGGTCTCTGTCTTGAGAGAAATAGAGTTTTAGGAGCTTCAGTTGTCCGTTAATCTACTTGGGAATAACTCCGGTTTGGAGAAGAGGAAATGAACTGCATATTTGGTCGGGGTGTATGCTGCACCGCGACTTACTGGAGAGATGCGAAACTAATCGTGTTTGATCGGGTCTCGGTCTTACAGTGTTGTGGACTGTTATCTGGGGATAAGAGAGGAAGAACCCGGATAGTAAGGTTATGAGAAGGAACCTAGATAGTAGGGTTACTTCGAGATGAAAGCCTGGATAGTAGGGTTGTGAGAAGGAACCTGGATAGTAGGGTTACTTCTAGATGAAAGCCTGGATAGTAGGGCTATGAGAAGGAACCTGGATAGTAGGATTACTTCGACATGAAATCCTGGATAGTAGGGCTGTAAGAAGGAACCTGGATAGTAGGATTACTTCGACATGAAAGCCTGGATAATAGGGTTGTGAGAAGGAACCTGGATAGTAGGGTTACTTCGACATGAAAGCCTGGATAGTAGGGTTGTGAGAAGGAACCCGGATGGTAGGGTTACTTCGACATGAAAGCCTGGATAGTAGGGCTGTGAGAAGGAACCTGGATGGTAAGGTTACTTCGATATGAAAGCCTGGATAGTAGGGCTGTAAGAAGGAACCTGGATAGTAGGGTTACTTCGATATGAAAGCCTGGATAGTAGGGATGTGAGAAGGAACCTGGATAGTAGGGTTACTTCGAAAGGAGTTTGGGTAAAACTGCAGAGGGAACCTGGGTAAGGTTGCTTCGATATGAAAGCCCGGATAGTAGGGCTTTGAGAAGGAACCTAGATAGTAGGGTTACTTCAAAATGAGTTTGGGTAAAACTGCAGAGGGAACCTGGGTAAGGTTGCTTTGTGATGAGTCTGTGTAGGACTTCTGTGAGGAACTTGCGTAAGGTTGCATTTTTCGCACCGATGATTACTCTGTTTAGCTTCGAGTGTTGATCATGGAACAGCTGGAAATTGTTGATAATAATTGTCTTTCCTGAAAGAAATACAGGGTTAGTTATGTGTGATGCATGAGATGCATTGTGATGAGGTTCTCAAAATAATTGAGATTATGTTATATGTAATGTATGCACATGTCATAATGTATGAACATGAAATGTTGACGTAATAATCTGAGTCCGGGAAAATAAATCCCTGACTGTTCTTTGGAGAGTATGAGAAATGGTATTTTTGACTGCTGTAAAAACCATAGTTCCTCTACTTCTATTGGGGATGGTGAACAAAGATGACTAGCTGGGGATTCACATCCATTCGGCTGGTGAATATTCTGCCGGAAGAGACCTTGTCTAAGGATAGCTCTGCGGGGAATAACTCTGTCGGAGAGGAGATAATTTGTTGATAGATCTGCTGATTTGGAGAAGTAAACTCAGATGGGGATGAATTTCCGTTGCTGGTGATAATGAATTCTGTTGGAGATTAAATTTCTGCTTGTGAGAGAAATAAACTATGCTTGGGGAAAAATTTACTGACTCACTCGCGATTGTGAACTTCAGTTGGGGAGAGTTATGTCCTGTTCGGGAAAGCTAACATCACTGTCTTTGGATACTTTTTACTCTGTGGGGAGTGTATGTACCACTACTCATGTTCTCAAGCTGGCTCTATCCCGGTACCTGATGGGCAGAGTAGCTGTAAGGTTTGGGAACTTCTTGTTTTCCCTGTTTCTGGCATTACGAGTAATCGTCTTTTATTTATTGTGTAAATATTTATGAGCAGCCATTATTTTCAAATACATATATAAATGAATCATTGGACGTTCTTGCAAAACAAAACAGAAAAAGAAAAACAAATTGAAACTTATGTGAAAATGACTTGTATTGATTTTTGCAATTGGCCTGTAATAGGCATTTTTGTACAAAGAGGCTGACGTCCTAGTAAGAGAACGCCACTGAAAGAAATTAAAATTTGTAAAATAAAGAAAATAGCTATGCGGAACGACCCCATCAGGTTTCAACTCTGCTATTGCCTTTATATCTTCAAGCGTCTCATCACCTTGCTACTTGGCCGAAAGTTGATAAGATTGATTGGCGCCGTTTGAGCTTGATAGTCGATACTGAAGTCTGGTTGCAAGATGGTCCAATGAGACATAGTGTTACGCTTCAATCCCTAATTTTTTCCTGGACCGCCCTTTCGGGTTTTCAGTCCACCGGGATACCCCTTTTTGCCCAAGTCGCCTTTTCAGGTTTTCGACTTGTCGGGTGTACGGTCTTTTTCATTTTCATCCCTTACTTTTGCCCGAACCCTTTTGGTTCGCCGAGAAGCCCTTATTTTTTCCTAGGCCAGTCAACCTAGCAGGTCTTTGATTACACGTAGTATCTTTTCACTATGTCTGCATTGACGGGGTGAGGAAGGTCGTCACCATCCATGGTGGTTAGAATCATAGCTCCTCCCGAGAAAATGTTCTTAACCACAAATGGCCCTTTGTATGTGGGGATCCATTTTCCCCTGGGATCACCTTGTGGTAGTATGATGCGTTTGATCACTAGATCCCCAAATTGATATTCTTGACGTCTGACTTTCTTGTTAAAAGCCTTGATCATTCGCTTTTGATACGTCTGACCATGACAGATAGAAGTAAGTCTCTTTTCATCGATTAGGTTCAGCTGATCAAGTCAGGTTTGGATCCGGTCGTCTTTGTTCAAACCCGCATCCTTCATAATCCTGAGAGAGGGTATCTGGACTTTGATTGGTAGGAATGCCTCCATGCCGTACACCAAGGAATAGGGTGTTGCCCCTGTCGACGTCCGTGATGAGGTACGGTACCCATGAAGAGAGAATGGTAGCATCTCGTGCCAGTCTTTATATGTCACCGTCATCTTCTGTATAATCTTCTTGATGTTCTTGTTAGATGCTTCAACAACCCCATTCATCTTCGGCCGGTAGGGAGAAGAGTTATGATGCTGGATCTTGAACTATTTACAGAGCTCGGTGATCATTGTGTTATTGAGATTTGTATCATTGTCAGTAATAATCCTCTCTGGTACACCATATTGACAGATCAGATTGTATCGAATAAACTGCGCCACGACGATCTTGGTTACTGTAGCAAAGGAGGCTGCCTCAACCCACTTTGTGAATTAATCAATTGCTACCAGAATGAAGTGATGCCCGTTAGACGCAGTAGGTCTGATCTCGCCGATCATGTCGATGCCCCACATTGCAAAGGGCCAAGGAGTTGTTAAGACATTCAGAGGGACTGGAGGTACATGCACCTTATCATCATAGATTTGGCATTTATGACAAGTTCGAGAGTGCTGATAACAATCAGCTTCCATAGTGGACCAGTAATATCCTGCCCGTAGGATTTTCTTCGCCATGGTATGTCCACTGGAATGAGTTCCAAAGGTACCTTCATGTAACTTTGTCATGATCCTCTCTGCTTCGCTCTTGTCTTCACACCGTAGTAGTGTGGAGTCATGGTTGCGTTTATAGAGGATCCCATTGCTAAGAAAGAACTTTGCAGTGAACCTTCTCAGAAACTTCTTATCATTAACAGATGCCCCCTCGGGGTATTCTTGAGCCTCAAGATACCTCTTTACCTCGTTAAACCAGGGTTTATCTGCTACCTCTTTTGTCTCAATGTCACATTAATGTGCGGGTTCATCCAACCTCTCAATGGTAATATGGGGAGCTTCATTGTCCCACCTAACTTTGAACATAGAAGACATGGTAGCTAGCGCGTCTGCTAACTGATTCTCCTCTCTTGGGAAATGTTTAAAGGTTACCTCCTCAAAGTGTGGGAGCAGCGTCAGTACATACTCTTTGTAAGGAATAAGATTCGGGTGCTTCGTATCCCACTCGCCTTTGATCTGACTTATTACCAAAGCGGAATCTCCGAATACACTCAAGAACTTAATCCTCAGGTCAATAGTAGCCCGAAGACCCATGATACACGCTTCATACTCCGCCATATTGTTGGTGCAGTTAAAACATAATCGGGTGGTGAACGGAGTATGACAGCCATCAGGAGATATAATTACAGTGCCGATGCCATTACCCAATGCGTTCAAGGCTCCATCAAAATACATAGACCATCGGGATCCCTCCTCGGGTCCTTCATCTGGTCCAGGTTCTTCATAGTCGGTTACCAATATGATATTCTCATCCGGGAACTCGAAATTCATGGTCTGGTAGTCATCCACGGCCTGATGAGCCAAATGGTCAGCCAATACACTTCCCTTAATTGCCTTTTGGGTTGTATATTGTATGTCGTGTTTGGTTAAGATCATTTTCCACCTTGCTATCCTTCCGGAGAGAGCGGGCTTCTCAAAAATATACTTGATTGGATCCATCTTTGATATCAACAAAGTAGTGTGAGTCAGCATATACTGTCTCACTCGGCGAGCAGCCCATGCCAAAGCGCAACAAGTTTTCTCGAGCAATGAGTATCGTGTCTCACAGTCGGTAAACTTTTTGCTAAGGTAGTATATGGCGTGCTCTTTTCGACCAGACTCGTCATGCTGCCCCAACACACACCCCATTGAATTGTATAACATTGTCAAGTATAATATCAAAGGTCTTCCTTCAACTGGAGGCATCAAAATTGGTGGTTCTTGAAGGTATTCCTTGATTCTTTCGAAAGTGGTCTGGCATTCATCATTCCACTTTACCACTTGATCTTTCTTTAGCAGCTTGAAGATTGGCTCACAAGTAGCAGTCAGATGTGAAATGAACCTGGCTATGTAATTCAGGCGTCCCAGGAAACCTCTAACTTCTTTTTCTGTGCGAGGAGCCGACATCTCTTGTATGGCCTTTACCTTTGCAGGGTCTACCTGAATACCTTTGCCATTGACAACAAAACCTAGAAGCTTACCAGACCTTACCCCGAAGGTACACTTGTTCGGATTCAACCTCAGTTTGTATGTCTTCAACCTGTCAAACAGTTTCTGGAGATGATCAAGGTGCTCTTCCTCAGTCTGGGACCTGGCTATCATGTCATCAACATAAACCTCGATCTTGTGGTGAATCATATCATGGAACAAAGCGACCATGGTGCGCTGATAATTTTCCCCAGCATTCTTCAACCCAAAAGGCATTACCTTGTAATAGAAGATGCCCCACTGTGTAACGAAGGTTGTCTTATCCATGTCCTCAGGAGCCATCTTGATTTGGTTGTAGCCAGAAAAATCGTCCATGAAGGAGAAGATTTGTGATGCACGGTGTTGTCGACTAGAACATCAATGTGAGGAAGTGGGAAGTCATCCTTGGGGCTTGCCCTGTTCAGATCTCTATAGTCCACACACATCCGTACATTACTGTCCTTCTTAGGTACCAGAACGACATTGGCAACCCACTGCGGATAAGAAGTAACAACTAAGAATCCCGCGTCGAACTATTTCATGACCTCTGCCTTGAGTTTCTCTGACATTTCAGGGTGCATACGGCAGACCTTCTACTTTACCAGAGGGAAGTCTTCTTTAGTCGGCAGACGATGTACCACAATATCAGTGTCCAAACCAGACATGTCTTCATAGGACCAGGCGAAGATCTCAACATAGTCGTGTAGCATCTGAATTAACCGTTGTTTGACACTAGGCTCCAGATTCACACCTATTTAAACCTCTTTCTTGTCTTCCTTTGTACCAAAATTTACTGACTCAACTGGCTCTTCATGAGGCTGTATGGCCCTTTCTTCCTACTGTAATAGTCTAGCAAGTTATCCAGGCACCTCACAATCATCCTCACCTTCATCCTCAGCTTGGTTGATCGGATTTTTGAAGTCATAACTGGCAGTAGCAGAGCTGTTATCAGTGGGATCCAGAGTGGATATGGATCTGCAGTATGATACGTGAGTGTGTGTAAGAGAATAACTGTTTTGATAAAGTGAGAGACAGAAAAGAAAAATAAGGAGTGCAAAATTTGTATGCAAGAAACGTCCAATGCTTTATTAATGATATATGGAATGACAAATAATAGCCCTCACAAGAAAAGCCAAGGTGCCTCGGGCAAGGCACAGGGCCGTAAGGTTTCAAATTGTTTATTACAAATCTTAAAACAAAAGCCAATTATTGTGGAATAAAAGAAACATGTATGAAGTCCCTAGCCGTCCAGTTATTCGGTCCATCGTTGGTTGTTGGGTAGATCCAGCTTTTGATGTCTGAATCCTCTTCACTGTCTTCAATTGCGTTAATTCCACGATTGCTGATGTGTAGAGGAGGTCTTCCAGCCCAAGCACGCCTAATAACCCTTTGAGCCCCTGTAGTAAAGCCCAAACCAAATTTGTCAGTTTTGTGAGTGAAATCAGGGAGCTGCCCCCAATTGGTACACCCACCTTCTTCAACCACAGCTCTGGCGTCCTTGAGAGAAGTCATCTTCAACGGAGGTTTGTTGGTAGTAACTTCAGTTGATGCCAAGACCTGAGGGACCTCTTCGAAATTCTGACAAGGAGTTTCTATGAATTCCACGTCCATCTCTATGTAGCGGAAGGAATTGAGGTGACTCACCATATATTCTTCTTCACCTTGCACTGTGAAAATCTTCCCCTTCACCGGGTACTTCAGCATTTGATGGAGTGTAGAAGTAACTGGCCCAGCCTCATGGATCCAAGCACGACCCAGCAAGCAAGAATACGACGACCTGATATCCATTACGTAGAAGGTGGACCCAAAAGTCTGAGAACCCACTTTGACAGAGATGTCCACCTCCCCGTGCACCATTCTCTTCGATCCGTCAAAAGCCCTTACCACAATGTTACTAGGCTTTAAAGTCAAACCATCGCAATCCAAACGGTCCAATGCTTTCTACCGCAGAACATTCAGTGAAGACCCGATATCTACCAGCATATGGGCCATAGTGGTGCCCCTGCACTCAATCGAGACATGCAGAGCATCATTATGATTCCTTCCTTTCGGTGTCAGATCTGCATCTGAAAAACCCAGCCCATTGTCAGCAACAGGCTGGCCACACAATCTTTGAACTGATCTGCTGAAGTTTCCTGCGGCACATGCAGAGTCTTGAGAAATGAAATCAAATCCTTCTCATGGGCTTCAGAACACAACAAAAGAGACCACATGGATATCTTTGATGGGGTCTGCCCCAGCTGCTCGACCACATTGTAGTCGCCCTTCTTAATAATTTCCAGTATTTCCTCTATTTCTTGTTTAGAGGCTTCCACAACAATTTTCCTAGGTGCCTCCATCCGGGCAGGCTCACCTATAATTTCCTTGCCACGGGAATCATACGATTCGCCGACAGGGGTGATAACTGGAGTAAGAACAGGAACAGTAGTTGATGTACTGGCAAGAACAGCAGATGGAATGACAAAAGGCTTGTTGATCTTCGGAGCAATCTCAGGATAGAAAACCCTTCCACTTCGGGTAACCTTACTAGTCCCGATAATATTACTGACATCAGTATCAGGTTCTTCATTCTTCAGATCTTGCTTAATGCCATGATAGTACACATCAGCACCATAATGCCATGGGACAACCTTGTCTAAGGTGTATGGGATGGGACCGGGAATAGTGATTATCAGCGAAGCAATTCTTTGAACAGGTGTAATCCTAATAGGTCTTCTCGAGGAAACCTTGGACGGATTGGCGGAAATTGTTATAATAGCGACGTCTTCAATGGGAACAACAGGGATCACAGTGTTCTCGAACAAAATCTCTTTATTATCCATCAGGCGCTGAACACCTAACTTCAACAAACGGCAACCAGAAGGTAGAATCGAACACATGTGGCAACCTTCACCACAACCCAGAAATAAACCGGCCAACAACAAATTCTTCTTAACAGTCATAAGAGGAGTAGAAATTTATTCAACAGAGGTCACAACAAACAAATCACTGTCAACAACATTAACTCCACGACCATGTTTGGGCATGGGAGCAGTTATAACATTTGGATTTTCTGGAGCATTGAACTCTATCTCCTTGGCTTCAAGCAAGTCTTGTACTTTGTTTCTCAGAGCCCAGCAATCATTTGTATCGTGACCAGGACTCTCATAATGGTAGGCGCACCGCGCGTTGGGATTGTATCTAGGAGATGTAGTATTTGGATTCTTGGGAGCCTCTCTCAAGGTTTCCAAGTTGGATTTTAATAAATGAGGTAGAACTTTAGCCAAAGTCATGCTGATGCGGGTAAACTGTCATTGTGGTCTTTCAACCCTTTGTTGATTGTTGCATTGTGGAGCAACTGCGGGTCTTGGTATCACTACAACATTTACCGTTTGACGGTGTTCAGATCTGCTTTGGCCCCTCGGGCTATAGACCGTGCTGGATTCCTTCTTACCAGTAAAAGGCTTCTTTGTTGAACTCTAGGAGGCATCCTTCTGTATTTTACCACTCCAAATTCCAACTTCTACTCTTTCTCCAATTAAAATCATCTCGGTGAAACCAGATGACGAGCTGCCGATTAAGTGATTGAAAAACGGACCAGATAGCATCCCTAGAAACATATCAACCAAGTCCCTATCAGACAAAGAGGGTTGAACTCTCCCAGCCAAGTCTCTCCATTTTTGAGCATAATCTTTAAAACCTTCACCTGCACCCATGGACATACTCTGGAGTTGAGTACGAGTGGGAGCGAGGTCGACATTGTACTGATACTGCTTATAGAAAGAAGCAACAAGATCCTCACAGTTTTGGACATTGGCTCCCTCCAACTGGTAGAACCATTCAAGCTGAGTCCCTGACAGACCATCTTGAAAGAAGTGCACCCACAAATTTCTATCAGTGGTGTGGGGTTTTATTTTTCTGACATAAGAGCGGAGATGGAGTTTTGGGCAGGACACTCCATCATACTTGGCAAAAACCGGGGCTTTGAACTTCTGAGGGATGACCACTCCCGGTACCAGTCCCAATTCTTCGAAATCCAGTCCAGGTATCCTCTGAACTTCCATGGCACTCAGACGGTCTTCTAACTGCTTGTATCTATTCTCAGCAGGAGGATATTGCTCACCGTCATAATCAGTATCATTGTCAGAGACTGCAGGACTAGGGTCCTTTTCCCCTTCCTGGTTCTCCCCTTCCTTGGATGAAGAGGTCAGATCATTTTGTTGCTTCAACCGCTCTCCAAACCTTTTGCCCATATTCAGAATACCAGTATTCTTCTTTTTCTTCTTCTCTTTTAGAATGAGGACTTTCAGATCCTCCTGCCCCTTTGCCAGACTTATGAACATCTGTTGGAACTGGGCGTTATGTGCCTGGAGATCTTTGATGACTTGATCAGAAGACATTTTTGTGTGTGATAAACAGCGATGAAGATGAGAAACCTGTAGTGGTACCTGTAATGATGTGTACGATAATGGGATGCGTATGTAATGATTTCAAAGACTTCGGGAAATTTAAATTTGCAAACCAAAATAAACAAAAACTTTATTAGTTTAAATTTGAAGGTTCAAAATTCCTTTAAGGCGTTACAAATAAGTAAATAAAACAAATCTAAAACTAGAAAAGAAAAATCAAAAGTCCCATGGACGCTTTCTCTTTGTGCTGATATAATCATTGAGCACTCTTTCTTCCTGGAGCTGCCTGGTGAGCTTTAAAACCTTCCTCTCTTGATCATGGAACTGTTCCCTGTAAGTATCCCACTTATTCTTCAGCTGAATCCAAGATCTCTGTAACTCCACAAGAGCAGTGGGCATGTAAGGATAGAGAACCGTGTAAGGAATGCCTTCTTCAGCAATGGGCTCCACAATCACTGGTAATACGGCCACATAAGGCATCATAAGCTTCTGGGCACGAGCTCGTACCCATTGGAGGTAAGGCTCCATAGGAATGGAAGTCTTTGGTTCTAAATCTTTAGGGTCAGATCTGTTTACCATGCCCCAAGCTCGTATGAACCTCCGACGATACTCTTTAACATCATCCTCATAGTTTAATACAATGCCCCCAATAAGTAACTCATGGGGACCATCCCTTCGAGCATGACCAAATTGTCGCAAGGCTAGACAAGGATTGTAAGTTATACCCCCTCTGATGCCAAGTAATGGGACATTAGGGTACTCCCCACAACGGTCAATAATAACAATGTCTTCCATAGCTCGGGAACACCAAAGAATATTCGTATGAGCGAGTGACATTATCCTGTGCGACCAACCCAAACCTTCTTCGTTCTTCGGTACAGACTTAGGGAGGTGAGAAATAAACCACCTCGACAAAAACAACATACATCACATAAGATTCCCTCTTCCCTTCATGGTACGAGTATGGAGAGTGTGCAAAACATCTCCAAGCAAGGTAGGCACAGGGTTGCGAGAAAGGAAAATCTTGATAGCATTCACATCTACAAAGGAGTCCCGATTAGGGAAGAGAACTAAACCATAGATAAGAAGAGCCAAGACGTCCTCAAAACCCTGAAAATCCATATCATCCCAAAATAACTGAGCCTTGTCTATCAGAAATTTGGCTAGAAAACTCTCGACTCCGCTTTGAGTTTCCCAATTGGATACCACGTCGGCCCGTTTCAAATGCAAAGCTGAGGCAATGACTTCTGGCTTAGGAACTTCTTTCATACCTGTGATGGGTACATGTTCAAGAATGGATATGCCTAATAGCTGAGAGAATTCTTCCAAGGTGGGTACCAACTGATAATCTGGAAAGGTGAAGCAGTGATGCTTGGGATCGAAGAACTGAAAAAGTACGCTCATCATTTGTTCATCAAAGTTTGAAGTAACCAGGCTGAGAAGTTGACCGTGTCTCTTAATGAAAGTAGAAGTTTCAGAAACTCTTGATACTATCTCTTTGAGTTGGGAAGGTATCTGCAAAAAGCTGATTCGAATAGTATTTCTATGCACGGAAGCCACGATCTGCAAAATAGAACAAAGATAAATTCCCTTGGTCTTTGAAATGGTTAGTGTAATGAAGCATGAATGCCATGTTATGATGCATGATGTCATGATAAACCATAGGTATAGCAAACACAGGTATTGCAAACACAGTTAAATCACACAAAGCCCTTAGGTTTAAGGCTTGCAAGAGGTCAAAGGTAATACCCTCTTGATGTTAAGTTGGTTCAACCTGTCCTAGAAAAGTAACCGGTTCTAGAGGATCTCAATATCACTGACCATCCTTCATCGACCATGGTTTCAGCTCACGCAATCTTTTCTTGCGGCCGAAATATTCCGAAAGTATGATCTCAATGAGTGTAGCATCGAGTATAAACCAGTTCTCAGCTCTACACCGAGGCCGGCTATCTCGCTACTTTCTAATGGACAAGTTGGGCAATTAAAGGTTCTAAGGTCCGTTGATGCTTTATGACACCATGCGGAGGCCCCATGTTCTCCTCGTTTCACCACAAGGGATACCGGTACCAACCAAAGTGCCACACCAAAATAGCTACTGATTCAACCGTAACGGTCTACACCGTACAGTTCCCTCACAGTCTACTGCTACTTACCTAATGAGTGTTCCCCAGATCTGGGTGTAGGATCTATAGTAACCCCAAATAAAACCCTCAAAAATAAAGCAAACAAAGCAATCAAGAGAAGCAATTTTAATGACCTAGATCCTAAGGTATACCCCACTTATAACTCCCCAGCAGAGTCGCCAGTTCTGTGATACGGTGGCAGAACCGACTATTAATACTGGTTTGCGTTTTGCGTTTTTTGTTCGTAAAATGTCGCGGTAAGCAAGAGTCGCCACCGGCTTTTATTTCATTCAACCGGAAAGGAAAAAAGTACAGAAAAAATCCTTTTTCGAGAATTTGAGTACGGGGGGGTAGATTATAGAAAGGGAAGGTGTTAGCACCCTTTCTATCCATGGTTTTCCATGGGCTCTTAGGTACTTTCTCATTTTTCAAATTGCTTGTGTGTATGCTTGCTTTGAAAATGTTTTAATTCGTGATAACCCTTGTATCAGTCCTCAAGGGTGTGACAGAGTTGTTTTGAAAATTTGTTTGAAAAGTGTAAGTGTGAAAAGTTTTGATTTGAGCAAGTATCTACTAGCATTTACCTACTCGAAAAAAGATCGTTTCTATTCTTGTTTCCTTTAGACAGCGCTATCCTACTATTGAGAAATAGGTAGCACCGTTGTTGGAATTTGTAAGGGTCAATTCGAAAGGGACGTGCGGTCACTAAAGCAATATTAGGACACCTTAGTAGTAACCCTAGAGTCTTAAGATCTTTTTCGAGGCAACATTTCCGAGGCAACATTTCTGAGGCAATATTTCCGAGGCAACATTCGAATGGGACAATATGATCTTTTAGACTGGAGGGCAACCACTAAGACACCCAATGCTTAATGATCGTTTATCGAAGGCAACCGAAGTGAGAGTATACCCTAAGAGTGAATATGTGCGAGTGATTTATTTTCTGTTCATTATCTTTGCACATTAGGGTTTTCTAACCGTTTTAATTTGTCATGCATTCTTGCCATACAATCCTATTAGCATACATCTAGACAGTTAAATATTTACAGGAATTAAAAATGCGAGAAAATAAACCTAGCTATTACAAGGCTTCAGGGAGGGGAATTAATTACATAACCAAAAATCGGGGATTTAAACAACAAATAAAAACCCTAAGTTAACTATTACAAACCCTGAATAGTTACAAAATAATGGAAAAATAATCAACAAGCGCGCGACGAATTAAATGCGAGGCGATTAGGGTTTTGACCCTTTGACTAATCCTACTTGCGATTGGTTAAAGAAAAATGTTTTTTGTCATGTTTTTTTATTTGAGAAAATAATGTAATAATTGAATTAAAAAAAGGACCCTAATTACTAATTAATTTTAATTAAGAAAAATAATTAAGCTAACCTATTTTTTTGTATTTTTATTTTATTTGCAAAAGGAAATCAATTAAATCAAGAATTAAACCTAATTTTTCTATTTGATTTTAATTGTGAAAAAAAATTTAAAGTTACCCTAAATTAAATTAAATTTGATTAAAAAAACCGTAATTCTAATTTTTGTGAATTCTTGATTTTGTGATTTTATTAAAAAAATTATTTTAAAATAAAATAAATAAAGAATTAAGAATAAAGCAATAATAAAATAATAAGAAAAAAACGAGGAATGGGCTTGTGTTGTTGTTAGCCAATCTGGGGGTTTGAAGTTGAATTTCTAGGCTCAAAATGCTCCAAGCTTGGTCAGCGCTAGATCTGGTATGGGCGTTGATTTGAGGAGTATGGTGGTCTCTCATTGTTGGCACGTTGGATCTGGCTAGCTGGGCATCCAGTGGCCAGGCGTTGAGAGTGTATGGAAGGTACTGGATAGTGCAATGCACTGGATTGACCTGTAATTGTTAAGAAAATAACAAAACGCACATGTCTGGGATCGAACCCAAGACGTGTACATCAAAGGCACGCTTCTTTACCATCTGCGCTGGAATGTCAATTGTTATTATAATAAAAACAAAACATAATATGCAAAACAAGATAGTGGGGTCAGAAAAACGCGCGAGATTCAAACGTTCCAATGGTTGCTTGACACACCAGCGTCTTCTTCCTTGCAACTGTCGCTTTAGAAAAAAAGACTTTTACCTACAGACGTTCACTGTAGGTATAACCCTGTTCATCTCAAAAATTGCATACGAGCAAGATAAATGAAAAGTAATGGTACCAATCAACTCATCTCATCCTCACGAGCATCATGGTACCTGATTCAAAGCCTAATTTTTCCTGTACAAAAAGACCCTAAAAATAACTTAGAAACCCTAGCAATGGCAACATCGTGTACATGCATCAAAAACGCAATTAAATGACACGGTTAGCTTGCAAACATGATGAAAAACACGAATATAACAATCAAAAGTGCCAATGATGCAAGAATTATGATAATCGAATTGAAAAAATATGCCAAACCGTGTGAAGTGTAGCGCGCGTTTCTGGGTGTTTCAGGCCTTTCAAACGATCAGGACAACTTCCTGGGACATCCAGCAATGGATTGGGATAGCTAGGATGGCTTGAGATGAGTTGTGGAGTGAACACCGATTCACACTTTTCTTTGAATTTTGTGACTTTGCTCTGCCTCTTTTCACGACTCTAACCCCTGTTTTTTGATCTGGCATTCTTCATTATATAACCTATAATGAATTAGGTTAACAAACTTGGACTAAATCTTTGCATTTATCCAAGATTTGATTTGATTTTCAAGTTGTGATACGGTGGAAGAACTGACTGTTTTTTGGAATGCTGGTTTGCGTTTTGCGTTTTTTATTTGCAAAATGTCGCGGTAAGCAAGAGTCGCCACCGACTTTTATTTTATCCAACAAGGAAAGGAAAAAAGCACAGAAAAATTCCTTTTTCGAGACATTTCTTGGGTTCGGGGGTAGATTATAGAAAGGGAAGGTATTAGCACCCTTTCTATCTGTGGTTATCCACGGGCTCTTAGATACTTGCTCATATTGTTTTCAAAATGGTCTTCTTTGTGCTTTGTGGGTTTGAAAAAGTTTTTGTTTTGAAACTTCGATTTAACTCTTGCTTCTGTCCTCAAGAGCGTATGAAGTGTTTTTGAAAACTTTGTTCGAAAAAAGTGTAAGTGTGAAAAAGATTTTGTTTTTTGAAAGAGCAAGTACTTAAGAACCATCTACCTACTCGAAAAAGGAATCGTTCTATGATATCTTCCTTTAGACAATGATATCCTACTATTGATGAGTAGGTAGCACCGTCGTTGGAGTTTAAGGGTCAATTCGAATTAGGGACTTACGGTCACTAAAGCAATGGTAGGACGCCTTAGCGGTAACCCTAATGTCTTAGATCATTTGTTTGAGGCAACAACATCCGAGGCAACCGTTTCGAGGCGACTATGATCTTTTAGACAAGAGGGCGGCCTCTAAAGTAACCTATACTTAATGACCGTGTACGAAGGCAACCAAGTGGGGTGTACCCTAAGAGTGCGTATGTGCGAGTGTGTCATTTTCAATTAATTTTATCTTTGTACATGTTAAGGGTGATCTAATTTGATTTTAGGTTAAAACATTCAGTCTTGTCATGCCATCCTATTATCAAACATCTAACAGTTATATTTTGCGGAAATAAAATGCGGAATTTAAATTACAAGGCGTCGGGTATTTACATCGCCAAAGACAAAACCTTTAAAAATAAATAAAGCGATAAAAATAATAAAAGTCCTATTAAACTATTACAATCTGGGAGCAAGTACATTATATGACAAAAGAAAGTAAATCGCATGCGGGAAATTAAATCGAGCGCAAATTAGGGTTTTGACCCTTTTTGTTAAAGAGAAACATCTTTTTTGGTTTTTATTTTAAGAAAGAAATAAATCTAAATTAATTACTAAATTAATAAATTATTTAATTAATAAAAATAAATTATTTTTGTTTTTTTTGTTATTTTAAGAAAGAAATGAAAATTAATTGAATTAGTAAAAACCTAATTAAGTCTAATTTAATTTCAATTATTTACAAAAAATAGGTTAAAGTTATTTCTAATTAAAACCTAAATTAATTAATTAGTGTTTATTAATAAAATAAAATAAAATTAAAATTTGATTTGATAAAGAAAATATTTTTGTGTTTTTATTTTATTTTATAAAGAAAAGAATTTTTTTGATTGGTTAGAAGTTAAATAAAAAAATAATAAAACAAATAATTTAAAACAAAATAAATAAGCAAAATATTTAAGAGAAAGGGGGTATGGGCCTGAATATGGGAGTTTGAGAAGCAAATTTGAGGCCCAAAACGCTGGCCTTGTTGACCTTTTCATGATTTGGTGTGCATGCGCTGACTTGGCTCCATGTGGACTATCAGATCTTGGCCATCAGATTTGGCCTTGGGCCATCTAGCAATTGGAGGATTGAAGGTGTATGGTGAACTGCACGCTTGATATAGGCATGTGATCATCTGAAACAGAAAAATATCAAAGAAGTGGAGGACTTGGGATTCGAACCCAGGTCTTGATGAATCTTACCAATGCACGCTTGCCACTAGGCCACTTGTCCTTGTTTGTTAATATAATACAAAGAAAATATAATAAAACAAAACAATGATTATTGGTCAGAACAAAAAAATATGTGCGCGTGATTTTAATGGACGTATGGGAGAACGACAACTCATCGTCTCCTACCTCCAGAATCTGCAAATATTACCTGCGGATTTGGATCCGCAGCTAAATGCGCAAGCCCGTTCTAAAATCTTCCCTAGGCCACATAAATCAATTCCAAAAACATGGCTGAGTTCGTCTTGGCTTCCTGATTAACACCATGCCCTTCTTTAGTCCCAATTTTTCCTGAAAAAGAAAACCCTAAAAACAAAAACGCAACCCTAGCTATGGTGTTTTGGGGTTACAACGCCTATGAACCAAATTGAATATTGCCAATGGCTTACAAATAACATGAGGGTTATGATTATGCAATTATTTCATGCAAATGATGCCAGAATAGGCCAAGTTGAATCCAAGAACAGAGCTAGGTAACGAGGGACTTACAGCGCGTTTTAGCGTATGAGCAAGCTTGCTTTTGATCCAGGAAGGTTGAGTGAACACCTAGGAATCGATTGGGATAGGTCTTGGCTTCTGAAAATGCCTCTAGCTATGGATTTGATTCCACCCTTTTTAGTGAAATTTGCAACTTTTGTATTGCCTCTTTCTGCAGTCTCCAACCCTGATTCACGTCCCTTTGGCCTGTTTATGTAGTGTGGAATGTATTAGGGTAACAAACTTGATTCAAATCTTGCTCCAATAATGATTTCCATTTGATTTGATTCTCCATTACTAAACCTTCCAAATTTGCCAATTTTCAATCTTTTTGTACATGGATTTCTTGATACGAATTTTGATGATGTTAATGATGATAATCAAGACCTGAAATAGCAAAAAGATCTCATGTAATCAAAGTTTTAGATTTTATATGATTTAATTTGATTTAAAATGAATAAATTAAAATAAAATAAAATAAAATAATAAAAATAGAATATGGGCTCATGGCTGAAGCTAGGACACGTGGGCAACTATGCAAGCTCAAATCAAGTGGAAAAGAATGGGCCCATTTGACAAAATTTGAAGTTTGACTTTTGGCAATTTTGCAAAAATGCCCAACTTCAACAATGCATAACTTCTTCAATATTGAACTTTTGGAGGTGTTCTTGGACTTTTTAGAAAGCTTGATGTCCTCTAACCAACCCTTTTTGTCTCATCTCATTTTGATATACCATGCTCAAGTTATAAGCTTTGGCAAAAAAGATGTTTTTGTTGACTTTCAAAAATGACCTATAATGTCCAAATTTATAACTTCTTGTGAGTGCATTTCTTGATCTTGGGGTATGAAGATGGATTGTAAGAAATCGCATCCTATTCAAAATTACCTTTGTATGGGTCACTTCTCATAAAGTATGAGAAAGTTATGCTTGGTCAAAGTTGAGTTGACTTTTCTGCAAAACCCTAATTTAGCAACTTTTGAGTCTTGATGAATTTTGAGCAATCTTTGATGAAACATGATCAACCCTTGATCAAATGATTAAATATCCTTCAAAATGAGAATGTTGACAAAAAATCTTGAAGTTTGACTGTTTGTAGGTCACAGCTGACTTTTGCCCTAGCATAGTCGATTTTTGGACCTTTGAGCAATTGACTGAGCAAACTTCCTCTGCAAGGCTTGAAATTGGGTATGGATGATCTTGAGAACATATTAGGACATTGGGGAGCACTTGAGGTCATTTGGTCTCAAAGATCTTGATGCAACACAAAACCCTAATTTGGGGTTGACTGCCTTAGGAGATAGCTTGACTGTCCAACTCTTGAGCAACCTTGAGCCACTTGGAGATTTTTCTTGCAATGTATTGAGAAATATGAGAGGGCAAATTTTAGGGTACAACAGCTGCCCCTGTTCAATCTTCTTAAACCTGAGGATGTAGATTGGCTTTCGTGCCTTTCGTGATCCGAAGGAGGAAGATGATTGAACACTAGAGTGCCTAGAAATTTGCACTCGCATGAAGTGGTATTAGCCTTGCGATGTCGGGAATGGGCTTACAAATGCCATTTGGAGATTGCTGACGGGAGGATGGGCTTAAAGATGCCATCTATAGGAGTGTCGATCGCATAAAAGATTCCTTAGCGAGAACTTGCATACCTGTTGTTGTTGAAGATTCCGCTGGGGAATCCTGATCTTTGTTGAGATTTAGGAACTTGTCTGTACCTTAGCTGAGAGAACATCTCTGCTGAGTTTTAAGAACTTGTCCATAATTCAACTGGGGGGAAATCTGTCGAGACTTAGAACCTTATCTGTAATTCAACCGAGACTAATTTAGTTGAGATTTAAGAACCGGTCAGTACTTCGACTGAGGAGAATTGCCGAGATTTAGAACCTTATCTGTAATTCAACCGAGACTAATTCAGTTGAGATTTAAGAACCGGTCAGTACTTCGACTGAGGGAAACATATTCATCGAGATATAGGAACTGTCTGTACTTCAATGGAGTATAATTCTGTTGAGATTTAAGAACTCGTCCACTCTGCGACGGAGGAAAATTGTCGAGATTTAGAACCTTATATGTAATTCAACCGATACTAATTTAGTTGAGATTTAAGAATCGGTCAGTACTTAGACTGAGGGAAACATCTTCATCGAGATCTAGGAACTGTCTGTACTTCAACGGAGGATAATTCTGTTGAGATTTAAGAACTCGTCCACACTTCAACGGAGGAAATCGTCGAGATTTAGAACCTTATCTGTAATTCAACCGAGACTAATTCAGTTGAGATTTAAGAACCGATCAGTACTTCGACTGAGGGAAACATCTTCATCGAGATCTAGGAACTATTTGTACTTCAATGGAGTATAATTCTGTTGAGATTTAAGAACTCGTCCACACTGCGATAGAGGAAAATTGTCGAGATTTAGAACCTTATCTGTAATTCAACCGAGACTAATTCAGTTGAGATTTAAGAACCGGTCAGTAGTTCAACATAGCTGAGAACTTAACTGCATCCTTCCTGAAAGGTAAAGGTCAGTTGTATGCAATGCATGATATATATCAAGGAATGATATTCTCAAAATAAATGAGACTGTGTTGTATGATGCGTATATGCATGTATCATGATGTATGGAAATGTAATGTTTTTAGCTGGGGAAAATAAATCCCGTATAGCTATTGGGGAATAGAGTTGGATTCTTCGTTTCCGCTGAGGATGGTGAACGAAGATGATTGTGAGAATAAACCTGCGGGAGAAGATAACTCCGTTGGGGAATAAACTGATGAGGAGATTACTATGTGGGGAAGAGATGCTCTGCTGAGGATTCCACTGATAAATTCAGCTGGGGATGAATTACTGTTGCTGGTGATACTGAATCCTGTTGGGGATTGACCTCTTGTTTGTGTAGGGGAAGAACTCCGATGGGGATGATCTTCGGTTGCTACTTCACTGGGGATAACCTCTTAGACTCTTATGGGGATAATCCTTTGAGCTTGCTGGGGATAATCTTCCAAAGTCTACTGGTGAAAATTCTTCAAACTCCATTGGGGAAGCCTTTTCAGACTGCGCTGGGAAAATTTTTAACTCCACTGGGGATATCTTGTACTCTACCGGGGAATATTCTTATACCCCGTTGGGGAATATTAAGACTGCTGGGGATATCAAGCCTTTTCAGTTGTTGATGGTAGATACACTCTGCTTGGGGAGAATATTACTGATTCATCCACAGTTGCAAGTCTCAGCTGGGGAGAGCTATCATTACTAACTTGCTCTTACTCTGCGGGGAGTGGATGTTCCTTGGTCATATTCTTCAGCTGAATCTACCTTGTACCTGGTGGATAGAGCAACTGTGAAGCTTGGAAATTTCTCATTTGCCCCTGTTTCTGATATTACGAGTAATCGTCTTTTATTTCGCATGTAAATATTTATGAGCATCAATTGATGTCAAATGCATATATCAAAAATGAACATTGGACGTTCTTTGCAAAACAAAATAGAAAAAGAAAAACAGTTTGAAATTTTTCTGAAAATGAATTGTATTGATTTTGAAGTTTAGCCTGTAAATAGGCGTTTTTGTACAAGAGGCTGACGTCCTAGTAAGAGAACGCCGCCGAACAAATAGAATTTATACAATTTATGACAAATTAAACAAAACAGTTATGTGAATAATCCCACTGGGTTCCAACTCTGCTATTGCCTTTATGTTCTCGAGCATCTCATCACTTTGCTACTTGGTTTGAAGGTAGATCAGATTGATTAGTGTCGTCCGAGCTTGATAGTTGATACCGAAGTCCGGTAGCAAGGTGATCCAATGAGACATAGTGTTACACTTTGATGCCTAATTTTTTCCTGGACCTCCCTTTCGGGTTTTCAGTCCATCGGGATACCCTTTTTTGCCCAAGTCGCCTTTTCAGGTTTTCGACTTGCCGGGTGTACATATTTTTTGTTTTTATCCCTAATTTTTGCCCGAACCCTTTTGGTACGATGAGAAGCCCTTATTTTTGCCTAGGCCAGTCGACCTAGCGGGTCTTTGTTCATGCGTAGTATCTTTTCACTATGTCTGCGTTGACGGGGTGAGGAAGGTCGTCACCATCCATGGTGGTTAGAATCATAGCTCCTCCTGAGAAAATATTCTTAACCACAAATGGCCCTTCGTAAGTAGGGGTCCATTTGCCCCTGGGATCACCTTGAGGTAGTATGATGCGCTTGATAACCAGGTCCCCAACTTGATACTCTTATCGTCTGACTTTCTTGTTAAACGCCTTGATCATCCGTTTTTGGTACGTCTGACCATGACAAATAGCAGTAAGTCTCTTCTCATCGATTAAGTTCAGCTGATCGAGCCGGGTCTGAATCCAGTCATCTTTTCTAAAACCTGCATCCTTCATAATTCGAAGAGAGGGTATCTGAACTTCAATGGGCAAGACTGCCTCCATACCATAAACCAAAGAATAGGGTGTTACCCCTGTTGACGTCTGTGCTGAGGTACGGTACCCATGAAGAGCAAAAGGTAACATCTCGTGCCAATCTTTGTATGTCATTGTCATCTTCTGCACAATCTTCTTAATGTTCTTATTAGCCGCTTTTACAGCCCCATTTATCTTCGGCGGGTAGGGAGAAGAATTGTGATGTTGTATCTTGAACTGCTTGCAGAGCTCGGTGATCATTTTATTGTTGAGATTGGTACCATTGTCTGTAATAATCCTATCTGGTACACCATATCGATAGATCAGGTTGTGCCGAATGAATCGTGCCACGACGTTCTTGGTTACATTAGCAAAGGAAGCTGCTTCAACCCACTTCGTAAAGTAATCAATAGCTACCAGGATGAAACGATGCCCGTTGGACGTTGTAGGTTTGATCTCGCCGATCATGTCAATGCCCTACATTGCAAAAGGCCAAGGTGCTGTTAAGACGTTCAGAGGTACTGGAGGTATGTGCACCTTATCAGCATAGACCTGGCACTTGTGACATGTCCGAGAATGCTGATAACAGCCGGCTTCCATTGTAGACCAAAAATATCCTGACCGAAGGATTTTCTTTGCCATGGTGTGTCCACTGGAATGAGTCCCGAAAGTACCTTCATGTAACTCTGTCATGATTCTTTCTGCTTCGTTCTTATCCACATATCGCAGTAGGGTTGAATCATGGTTACACTTGTAAAGAATACCATTGCTGATGAAGAACTTCACCGCGAACCTCCTCAGAAACTTCTTGTCATTAACAGATGCACCCTCGGGGTACTCTTGAGCCTCAAGGTATCTTTTCACCTCATGAAACCAGGGCTTTTCTGTTACCTCTTCAGTCTCAATATCACAGCAATGTGCAGGTTCATCCAACCTCTCAATGATAATCCGGGGAGCCTCGTTGTCCCAATTGACTTTGAACATAGAAGACATCGTGGCTAGCGCGTCCACTAACTGATTCTCCTCTCTTGGGAAGTGTTCAAAGGTTATCTCCTCGAAGTGTGGAAGCAATGTCAACACATAATCTTTGTAAGGAATAAGATTTGGGTGTTTAGTATCCCGCTCGCCTTTGATCTGACTGATCACGAGAGAGGAATCTCCGAAAACACTTAAGAACTTAATCCTTAGGTCAATTGCTGCTCGAAGACCTTCATACTCCGCCATGTTGTTGGTGCAGTTGAAACATAGTCGGGCGATAAACGGAGTATGAGAGCCTTTAGGAGATATGATCACGGCGCCAATGCCATTACCCAAAGCGTTCGAAGCTCCATCAAAGTACATAGACCATTGGGATCCTTCCTCAGGTCCTTCATCCGGTCCAGGTTCTTCGCAATCAGTCACTATCATGATATTCTCATCCGGGAATTCGAAGTTCATAGACTGGTAATCATCCACTGCCTGATGTGCCAGATGATCCGCCAACACACTTCCGTTGATTGCTTTCTGGGTGGTGTATTGGATGTCATACTCAGTCAAGATCATCTGACATCTTGCTATTCTTCCAGATAAGGCAGGCTTCTCGAAGATATACTTGATTAGATCCATCTTTGATATCAATAGAGTAGTGTGAGTCAGCATATACTGTCTCAGTCGGCGAGCAGCCCATGCCAAAGTGCATCAAGTTTTCTCGAGCAACGAGTATCGGGTCTCGCAGTCGGTAAACGTTTTGCTAAGGTAATAAATAGCATGCTATTTTCGGCCAGACTCGTCATGTTGACCCAACACGCACCCCATTGAATTGTCGAGTATTGTCAAGTATAAGATCAAAGGTCTCCCTTCAACTGGAGGAATTAGAATGGGTGGCTCTTGGAGATACTCTTTGATCCTTTCGAAAGCGGCCTGACATTCATCATTCCATCTTACCACTTGATCTTTCTTCAGTAACTTGAAGATTGGCTCACAAGTAGCAGTCAGGTGTGAGATGAATCGGGCAATGTAGTTCAGACGTCCCAGAAATCCTCTGACTTCTTTCTCTGTTCGGGGAGCTGGCATTTCCTGTATAGCCTTCACCTTTGCAGGATCCACCTGAATACCTTTATCGCTTACAACGAAACCCAGCAGCTTACCAGATCTCACCCCGAAGGTGCACTTGTTCGGGTTTAACCTCAGCTTGTACAACTTCAACCTGTCAAATAGCTTCTGAAGGTGGTCCAGATGTTCTTCTTCGGTTTGAGATCTTGCAATCATGTCATCGACGTATACCTCAATCTCATGATGGATCATGTCATGGAATAAAGCGACCATGGCACGCTGATACGTTACCCCAGCATTCTTCAATCCAAAAGGCATGACCTTGTAGCAAAAGGTACCCCATTGAGTAACAAAGGTTGTCTTCTCCATGTCTTCGGGAGCCATCTTAATCTGATTATAACCGGAGAAACCATCCATACAGGAGAAGACCTTATGCTGTGCGGTGTTGTCAACTAGAACGTTGATATGAGGCAGAGGGAAATCATCCTTGGGACTTGCCCTATTCAGATCCCGATAGTCGACACACATTCGAACCTTACCATCCTTCTTCGGCACTGGGACCACGTTGGCCACCCACTATGGGTAAGAAGTAACTGCTAGAAAACCGGCGTCAAACTGTTTCATCACTTCAGCCTTGATTTTCTCGGACATATCCGGGCGCATTCGGCGGACCTTCTATTTTACTAGAGGACAGTCTTCCTTGGTAGGTAAGCGGTGAACCACAACATCAGTATCCAACCCAGGCATATCTTCATAAGACCAGGCAAAGATCTCAACATAGTCACACAACATCTGAATCAACCGTTGCTTAACACTCGCTTCCAGATTTGTACCGATCTTGACCTCTTTCTTGTCTATTTCTGTACCCAGATTTACCGTTTCCACTGGCTCTTCGTGCGACTGTATGGCCCTCTCTTCCTGAAGTAACAGTCTTGCAAGTTCACCAGGTACTTCGCAATCATCTTCACCTTCGTCTTCGGCTAAGTTGA
This sequence comes from Vicia faba, assembly GCA_948472305.1. Classification (NCBI taxonomy): domain Eukaryota; kingdom Viridiplantae; phylum Streptophyta; class Magnoliopsida; order Fabales; family Fabaceae; genus Vicia; species Vicia faba. The sequence continues at coordinate 287,711 of CATIWC010001353.1, forward strand.
TCGGACTTTCGAAGTCATAACTGGCAGTAGCAGAGTTGTTACCAGTGGGATCCAGAGTGGATGTAGACCTGTATATGTGAGTGTGTGTAAAATAGCTATTTTGCAATATATAATAAAAGAAAAACAAGGAGCGCAAAATTTGAAATGCAAGAAACTTCCAATGATTTTATTAATGATATATGTAGATGACACACATAAAGCCCTCACAAATGAAGCCACGGTGCCCCGGGTAAGACACCGGGCCGTAAAGTTTAAAACATTGTCTGTTACAAATTCAAAACAAAAGTCTTATTACTGGGTAACAAAAGAAATTGGGATGAAGTCCTTTGCTGCTCAGTTGCTTAGTCCACCATCAGTAGTAGGATAGATCCAACTGTCGAACTCAGACTCTTCAACATCGTCTTCAATGGCATTCACTCCTGAATTGCTGATAAACAGGGGAGGTTTTCTGATCCGTGCACTCCGAACAGCCCTTTGAGCTTCTGCAGTGAAACCCAAACCAAACTTGTTAGTCTTATGTGCGAAATCAGGGAGTTGGCCCCAATTTGCACACCCACCTTTCTCGACAACAGCCCGGGCATCCTTGAAGGAAGCCATCTTCATTGGAGGATGTTCAACAACAGTCTCAGTTGATGCCAGCGTCTGGGGAACTTCTTCAAAATGTTGAAACGGGGTTTCAATGAACTCCCCATCCATCTCTACATATCGGAAAGAGTTGAGGTGGCTCACCATGTATTCCTCCTCTCCTTGTACTATCACAATTTTCCCTTTCACCGGGTACTTTAGCTTTTGGTGGAGTGTAGACGTTACTGCCCCAGCTTTGTCGATCCATGGACGACCCAGCAAGCATGAATAAGATGGCCGAATGTCCATCACATAGAATGTAAATGCGAAAACATGAGAACCAACCCTGATTGGAATATCCACTTCTCCGTGTACCATCCTCTTGGACCCATCAAAATTTCTGACTATGATATTGCTTGGTTTCAGCTCCAACCCTTCACAGTCTAACTGGTCCAGTGCCTTCTTGGGTAACACATTCAACAAAGACCCAGTATCCACTAACACATGAGCTAGAGTAGTGCCCCTGCATTCAATGGAGACATGCAGGGCGTCATTGTGATTCTTCCCCTTAACAGTCAAGTCGGCGTCAGAGAAACCCAACCCATTATCAGCAATCAGACTAGCCACGCAATCTTTAAACTGATCAGCTGATGTTTCTTGTGGTACGTGTGCAGTCTTCAGGAAAGTAATCATAGGCTTGGCATGGGCTTCTGAGCATAGCAACAGAGACAACATAGAGATTTTGGATGGGGTTTGCCCCAGCTGCTCGACTACATTGTAGTCGCTCTTTTTGATGATCTTCAGAATTTCCTCCATCTCTTGTCTAGAGGCTTCAACAGTAATCTTCTTCGGTGCCTCAGTCTGGGCAGGCTCATCAGTGTTCCCTTTGCCCCGAGTGTCAGATGACTCAGCAACAGGGGTAAGAATTGGAACTTGAACAGGAATAGTATCAGGTACACTGGTAGGTGTAATAACAACAGGTTTCCGAACAACTGGTGGAGAGATCTCGGGGGAGAAAAGTCTTTCGCTGCGGGTGACTTTAGCAGGTCCAACAATATTGCTGACGTCAATATCAGACTCTTCAGCACTCAAGTCTTGCTTAACTCCGTGATAATATATGTCAGCCCCATAATGCCACGGGACAACTTTATTGGATGTATAGGGGATAGACCCAGGTACAGTGATGATCAATGGTGCGATTCTTGGAACAGATGTAATTCTAACAGGCCTTCTCGAGGAAGCCTTGGAAGAATTGTCGAAAATGGTGATTATAGCAACTTCTTCAGTAGGGACCAAAGGAACAAAAGTCTTCTCAAACAGAATTTCTTTATTATCCATCAGGCGTTGGACATCTGACTTCAAAAGATGGCAACCAGTAGGTAGGACATCACACATACGGCAACCTTCATCACAACCCGGAAATAAACTGGCTAACAAAAGGTTCTTCTTCACGGTCATCAAGGGAGTAACAATGTCATTCACAGAAACCACAAATGAGTCTTCATCTATAACATTCACTTCATGCTTGCGCATAGGAGAAGTCACAACATTAGGTCTTTCAGGTGCTTCGAACTCAATCTCATTCGCATCAATCAAGTCCTGTACTTTATTCTTTAAGACCCAACAGTTATCTGTGTCATGCCCCGGGCTACCAGAATGAAAAGAACAACGGGAATTCAGATCATACATGGGTGATGCAGTGTTGGGAGTCTTTGGGGCCTCCTTTAGAATCACCAAGTTGGTTTTCAATAACTGTGGAAGAATTTGGGATAAAGTCACGTTGAGCTGAGTGAATTGTCTTCGTGGCCTCTCGGCCCTTGGCTGATTGTTGCACTGAGGAGCAGCAGCAGGTCTTGAAATAACCACCGCATTAACAGCTTGGCGGCGTTCAGGTCTATTCTGACTTTTTGAACTGTAAACAGCACTCGACTCTTTCTTAAAAGGCTTCTTCTCGGTGCTTGATGAAGCACCCTTATGTATTTTATCGGATTTGATACCAGCCTCAATTCTTTCCCCGGTCATAATTAGCTCTATAAACCCGGATGAAGAACTTCCAATCAGATGGTTGAAATACGGACCAGACAAGGTCCCCAGAAACATATCCACTAGCTCCCTATCAGCCAAGGGTGGTTGCACTCTCCCAGCAAGGTCCCTCCACTTTTGAGCATAATATTTGAAACCTTCGCCCGCACCCATTGACATACCCTGGAGTTGGGTACGCGTGGGAGCAAGGTCAGTATTGTATTGGTACTGCTTGTAGAAAGCAGTAGCCAAATCTTCCCAATTACGGATACTGGCTCCTTCCAGCTGGTAAAACCACTCAAGTTGAGTCCCTGAGAGGCTGTCTTGAAAGAAGTGGATCCAGAGATTCTTGTCAGCAGTGTATGGCTGAATCTTCCTAACATACGAACGGAGGTGCAGTTTTGGACAAGAAACCCCGTCGTACTTAGCGAAGACTGGTGCTTTAAACTTGTGGGGAATTACCACCCCTGATGACAGACCCAGGTCACTAAAGTCCAGACCAGGCACCTTTTGAACTTCCATCGCAATTAACCGGTCTTCCAGTTGCTCGTATCTATCCTCAGCTGGAGGATATTGGTCTTCGTCGAAGTCAGTCTCGTTGTCTGAAACCACAGGGCTAGGAGCCCTCCTTTCTTCCTGATTATCTCCCCCTCCAGATGAGTGGGTCAGATCAACCTCTTCTCGCAAATCGTTTCTGAATCTGCGACCCATATTGAATAGGACCGTCTTCTTCTTCTTCTTCTTCTCTTTCAAGATAAGGGCCTTCAGATCTTGCTGACCCTTAGCTAGATTCATGAACAATTCCTAGAACTGGGCGTTTTGAGCCTGTAGAGCCTTGATTGCTTATTTAGTTGATGGTTCAGAAGACATGATGCTGAAATAAACAATGAAGAATATGAGAAAACCTGTAGGGGTACCTGTTATGAGGTGCATGGGAATGACATGTGTATGATATGATTTCAAATACGTTGAGAGATTCAAATTCGTAAACCAAAAATGAAACACACTTTTATTAGATAAACTTGGAATTCAATTGTTCAACAGATGCCTTTAAGGCATTACAAGAAAGAAAAACTGAAAAGTAAATCAAAGCTAGAAATAATCAAAAGACAATCAGTGCTCCCATGGTCGTTTCTTGTCGGTGTGGACATAGTCATTGAGGATCCGCTCGTTCTCTAGCTGCCTCATCAACTTTTGAATCTTCTGCTCTTGCTCGTGATACTTTTCTTTGTAAGCATCGCGCTCTTCTCTCAGTTGCATCCATGATCTCTTTAATGCCCCAATGTCAGTAGGCATGTATGGATGGAGGATGGTAGGAGGAACCCCCTCTTCATCAGCAACCTCAACAATGATAGGCAAGACAGCTTTGTAGGGCATTCCCAGCTTTTCGGCACGGATTCGAACCCATCAGAGATATGGCTCCATTGGAAGAGAAGTCTTTGCACCCAGCTCGTGCGGATCAGACCTGTGTACTCTATCCCAAGCTCTTATGAATCTGCGGCGTTGCTCGTCACTATCCCCTTGGAAGTTAAAGACAATAATCGGCATCAGCAACTCATGAGGTCCTTCCCTCTTGGCTCGCCCAAACTGACGTAAGGCCAAGCACATATTATAAGTGATCCCTCCATTAGTTCCTATTAGTGGAACATTGGGGTATTCCCCACAATGATCAATAGTAGCCACCTCGTCCATACCCTTAATAGTACAAATGATGTCATTATGAGAGAGAGACATAATCTTATAGGCCCAGCCCATGCCTTCCTTGTTCTTCAAAACAGATTTGGGGAGGTGAGAAATAAACCACCTCGCCAGCAGCGGTGCACAGATTATAAGGGTTCCCCGCTTCCGAGCAGTACGGGCATAAAGAGAATGAAGAATGTCACCCATGAGAGTAGGCACAAGATTACCGGAAATAAAGATTTTCACGGCATTCATGTCGACGAAAGCATCTGAGTTAGGGAACAACACCAAACCATATATGAGAAGAGCAAGAATGTCTTCAAATGCCTTGAAGTCTAGACTGTCCCAGAACTGATTAGCCTTACCAACCAAGAATTTAGTCAAAAAGCCCTTTGCTCCACTACGAGTTTCCCAATTAGACATTATTTCAGCCTTTGTCAGATGGAAGGCTGAAGAAATTTCTTCCGGCCTAAGGATCTTCTCCCAACCTGTGAACGGGGTCTGCTCCAGAATAGAGATACCAAGTAGATCAGAGAACTCCTCCAGAGTGGGGACCAACTGGTAGTCCGGAAAGTAAAGAAATGGTACAGTGGATCAAAGAACTGGACTAAAACATTCATCATCTTCTCGTCCAATTTGGAAGTGACCAAACCCAAGAGGTGACCATGTCTTCTGATAAAGGAAGTAGTATCTGAAACCTTTGCAACCAATTCCTTAAGCTGAGTGGGGACCTGGACAAAGTTGATCCAAATGGTGTTTCTACGCATGGGTGCCATGACCTATAAAATAGAACAAAGATGAATCCCTCCTGTCTTTGAAATAGGTTAGTCCAATGCAAGATGCATGCAATGTCATGATGTCATGATGTCATGATAGAAAACACACCACAAGTATCCACAAATAGTAAACATGGTAAGGGAACATAAGTCACACAGAGAGCCCTTAGATTTCAGGCTGGCAAGGAGTTTAGGTACTACCCTCTTTCAGTTCAGTTGGTTCAAACCTGTCCTAAAAATAGTAACCGGGTTCTAGAGGATCTCAATATCACTGACTACCCTCGATCGATCATAATTCCAGTTTAGCAACCTTTTCTTGCGGCCGGAATCATCGCGAGAGTTTAGTCTCAATGAGTGTAGCATACTGCTACTGTTCTATGGCCAAGTTGGTCAATTTAAAGGTTCTAAGGTCAGTTGGTGCTTAATGACCTCTTAGCAGACCCATATTCTCCTCGTTGCGCCACAAGGGATATCAGTACATACTAAAGTGCCACACCAACGTAGCTACTGCTTCAACCGTATCGGTCTACGTCGTACAATTCCCTCATAGTTTATTGCTACTTACTTAAAGGGTATCCCCTAGATCCGGGTTAGGATCTATAGTAACTCCGATTCAAACCCACAAATATAAAGCATACAAATCAAGCAATTGAAAATATTATGAATTGTTCCTAAGGTACACCCCACTTATAAGCTTTCCCAGCAGAGTCACCAGTTCTGTGATACGGTGGAAGAACTGACTGTTTTTTGGAATGCTGGTTTGCGTTTTGCGTTTTTTGTTCGCAAAATGTCGCGGTAAGCAAGAGTCGCCACCGACTTTTATTTTATCCAACAAGGAAAGGAAAAAAGCACAGAAAAATTCCTTTTTCGAGACATTTCTCGGGTTCGGGGGGTAGATTATAGAAAGGGAAGGTAGTAGCACCCTTTCTATCCGTGGTTATCCACAGGCTCTTAGATACTTTCTCATATTGTTTTCAAAATGGTTTTGTTTGTGCTTTGTGGGTTTGAAAAAGTTTTTATTTTGAAACTTCGATTTAACTCTTGCTTCTGTCCTCAAGAGAGTATGAAGTGTTTTTGAAAACTTTGTTCGAAAAAAGTGTAAGTGTGAAAAAGATTTTGTTTTTTGAAAGAGCAAGTACTTAAGAACCATCTACCTACTCAAAAAAGGAATCGTTCTATGCTATCTTCCTTTAGACAATATTATCCTACTATTGATGAGTAGGTAGCACCGTCGTTGGAGTTTAAGGGTCAATTCGAATTAGGGACTTACGGTCACTAAAGCAATGGTAGGACGCCTTAGCGGTAACCCTAATGTCTTAGATCATTTGTTTGAGGCAACAACATTCGAGGCAACCGTTTCGAGGCGATTATGATCTTTTAGACAAGAGGGTGGCCTCTAAAGTGACCTATACTCAATGACCATGTAAGAAGGCAACCAGGTGGGGTGTACCCTAAGAGTGCGCATGTGCAAGTGTGTCGTTTTCAATTAATTTTATCTTTGTACATGTTAAGGGTGATCTAATTTGATTTTCGGTTAAAACATTCAGTCTTGTCATGCCATCCTATTATCAAACATCTAACGGTTATATTTTGTGGAAATAAAATGCGGAATTTAAATTACAAGGCGTCGGGTATTTACATTGCCAAAGACAAACCCTTTAAAAATAAATAAAGCGATAAAAATAATAAAAGTCCTATTAAACTATTACAATCTGGGAGCAAGTACATTATATGAAAAAAGAAAGTAAATCGCATGCGGGAAATTAAATCGAGCGCAAATTAGGGTTTTGACCCTTTTTGTTAAAGAGAAACATCTTTTTTGGTTTTTATTTTAAGAAAGAAATAAATCTAAATTAATTAATAAATTTATAAATTAATTAATTAATAAAAATAAATTATTTTTGATTATTTTTGTTATTTTAAGAAAGAAATAAAAATTAATTGAATTAGTAAAAACCTAATTAAGTCTAATTTAATTTCAATTATTTACAAAAAATAGGTTAAAGTTATTTCTAATTAAAACCTAAATTAATTAATTAGTGTTTATTAATAAAATAAAAACAACTAAAATTTGATTTGATAAAGAAAATATTTGTGTTTTTTTTTTATTTTATAAAGAAAAGAAATTTTTTTATTGGTTAGAAGTTAAATAAAAAAAATAATAAAACAAATAATTTAAAACAAAATAAATAAGCAAAATATTTAAGAAAAAGGGGGTATGGGCCTGAATATGGGAGTTTGAGAAGCAAATCTGAGGCCCAAAACGCTGGCCTTGTTGACCTTTTCATGATTTGGTGTGCATGCGCTGACTTGGCTCCCGTGGAGTATCAGATCTTGGCCATCAGATTTGGCCTTGGGCCATCTGGCAATTGGAGGATTGAAGGTGTATGGTGAATTGCACGCTTGAGATAGGCATGTGATCATCTGAAATAGAAAAATATCAAAGAAGTGGAGGATCTGGGATTCGAACCCAGGTCCTGATGGATCTTACCAATGCGCGCTTGCCACTAGGCCACTTGTCCTTGTTTGTTAATATAATACAAAGACAATATAATAAAACAAAACAATGATTATTGGTCAGAACAAAAAAATATGCGCGCGTGACTTTAATGGACGTATGGGAGAACGACAACTCATCGTCTCCTACCTCCAGAATCTGCAAATATTACCTGCGGATTTGGATCCGCAGCTAAATGCGCAAGCCCGTTCTAAAATCTTCCCTAGGCCACATAAATCAATTCCAAAAACATGGTTGAGTTCGTCTTGGCTTCCTGATTAATACCATGCCCTTCTTTAGTCCCAATTTTTCCTGAAAAAGAAAACCCTAAAAACAAAAACACAACCCTAGCTATGGTGTTTTGGGGTTACAGTGCCTATGAACCAAATTGAATATTGCCAATGGCTTATAAATAACACGAGGGTTATGATTATGCAATTATTTCATGCAAATGATGCCAGAATAGGCCAAGTCGAATCCAAGAACAGAGCTAGATAACAAGGGACTTACAACGCGTTTTAGCGTATGAGCAAGCTTGCTTTTGATCCAGGAAGGTTGAGTGAACACCTAGGAATCGATTGGGATAGGTCTTGGCTTATGAAAATGCCTCTATCTATGGATTCGATTCCACCTTTTTTAGTGAATTTTGCAACTTTTGTATTGCCTCTTTCTGCAGTCTCCAACCCTGATTCACGTCCCTTTGGGCTGTTTATTTAGTGTGGAATGTATTAGGGTAACAGACTTGATTCAAATCTTGCTCCAATAATGATTTCCATTTGATTTGATTCTCCATTACTAAACCTTCCAAATTTGCCAATTTTCAATATTTTGTACATGGATTGCTTGATACGAATTTTGATGATGTTAATGATGATAATCAAGACCTGAAATAGCAAAAAGATCTCATGTAATCAAATTTTTTGATTTTATATGATTTAATTTGATTTAAAATGAATAAATTCAAATAAAAATCAAATAAAATAATAAAAATAGAATATGGGCTCATGGCTGAAGCTAGGACACGTCGAAAACTATGCAAGCTCAAATCAAGTGGAAAAGAATGGGCCCATTTGACAAAATTTGAAGTTTTGGGGATGGTTGACTTTTGGCAATTTTGCAAAAATGCCCAACTTCAACAATGCGTAACTTCTTCAATTTTGAACTTTTGGAGGTATTCTTGGACTTTTTGGAAAGATTGAGATGTCCTATAACCAACCATTTTTGTCTCATCTCATTTTGATATACCATGATCAAGTTATAAGCTTTGGAAAAAAAGGTGTTTTTGTTGACTTTCAAAAATGACCTATAATGTCCAAATTTATAACTTCTTGTGAGTGCATTTCTTGATCTTGGGGTATGAAGATGGATTGTAGGAAATTGCATCCTCTTCAAAATGAGCTTTGTATGGGTCATTTCTCATAAAGTATGAGAAAGTTATGCTTGGTCAAAGTTGAGTTGACTTTTCTGTAAAACCCTAATTTAGCAACTTTTGAGTCTTGATGAATTTTGAGCAATCTTTGATGAAACATGATCAACCCTTGATCAAATGATTAAATATCCTTCAAAATGAGAGTGTTGACAAAAAATCTTGAAGTTTGACTGTTTGTAGGTCACAGTTGACTTTTGCCCTAGCATAGTCGATTTTTGGACCTTTGAGCAATTGACTGAGCAAACTTCCTCTGCAAGGCTTGAAATTGGGTATGGATGATCTTGAGAACATATTAGGACATTGGGGAGCACTTGAGGTAATTTTGACTCAAAGATCTTGATGCAACACAAAACCCTAATTTGGGGTTGACTGCCTTAGGAGATAGCTTGACTGTCCAACTCTTGAGCAACCTTGAGCACCTTGGAGATTTTTCTTGCAATGTCTTGAGAAATATGAGAGGGAAAATTTTGGGGTACAATAGCTGCCCCTGTTCAATCTTCTTAAACCTGAGGATGTAGATTGGCTTTCGTGCCTTTCGTGATCCGAAGGAGGAAGATGATTGAAAACTAGAGTGCCCAGATATTTGCACTCGCATGAAGTGGTATTAGCCTTGCGATGTCAGGAATGGGCTTACATATGCCATTTGGAGATTGCTGACGAGAGGATGGGCTTAAAGATGCCATCTGTAGGAGTGTCGATCGCATAAAAGATTCCTTAGCGAGAACTTGCATACCTGTTGTTGTGGAAGATTCTGCTGGGGAATCCTGATCTTTGTTGAGATTTAGGAACTTGCCTGTACCTTAGCTGAGAGAACATCTCTACTGAGTTTTAAGAACTTGTCCGTAATTCAACTGGGGGGAAATCTATCGAGACTTAGAACCTTATCTGTAATTCAACCGAGACTAATTCAGTTGAGATTTAAGAACCGGTCAGTACTTCGACTGAGGAGAATTGCCGAGATTTAGAACCTTATCTGTAATTCAACCGAGACTAATTCAGTTGAGATTTAAGAACCGGTTAGTACTTCGACTGAGGGAAACATCTTCATCGAGATATAGGAACTGTCTGTACTTCAACGGAGTATAATTCTGTTGATATTTAAGAACTCGTCCATATTCGACGGAGGAAAATTGTCGAGATTTAAAACCTTATCTGTAATTCAACCGAGACTGATTCAGTTGAGATTTAAGAACCGGTCAGTACTTCGACTGAGGGAAAAATCTTCATCGAGATCTAGGAATTGTCTGTACTTCAACGGAGTATAATTCTGTTGAGATTTAAGAACTCGTCCACACTGCGACGGAGGAAAATTATCGAGATTTAGAACCTTATATGTAATTCAACCGAGACTAATTTAGTTTAGATTTAAGAACTGGTCAGTAATTCGACTGAGGGAAACATCTTCATCGAGATCTAGGAACTGTCTTTACTTCAACGGAGGATAATTCTGTTGAGATTTAAGAACTCGTCCACACTTCGACGGAGGAAATCGTCGAGATTTAGAACCTTATCTGTAATTCAACCGAGACTAATTCAGTTGAGATTTAAGAACCGATCAGTACTTCGACTAAGGGAAACATCTTCATCGAGATCTAGGAACTGTCTGTACTTCAATGGAGTATAATTCTGTTGAGATTTAAGAACTCGTCCACACTGCGACGGAGGAAAATTGTCGAGATTTAGAGCCTTATCTTTAATTCAACCGAGACTAATTCAGTTGAGATTTAAGAACCGGTCAGTAGTTCGACATAGCTGAGAACTTAACTGCATCCTTCCTGAAAGGTAAAGGTCAGTTGTATGTAATGCATGATATATATCAAGGAATGATGTTCTCAAAATAAATGAGACTGTGTTGTATGATGCGTATATGCATGTATCATGATGTATGGAAATGTAATGTTTTTAGCTGGGGAAAATAAATCCCGTATAGCTGTTGGGGAATAGAGTTAGATTCTTCGTTTTCGCTGGGGATGGTGAACGAAGATGATTGTGAGAACAAACCTGCGGGAGAGGATAACTCCGTTGGGGAATAAACTGATGAGGAGATTACTCTGTGGGGAAGAGATGCTCTATTGAGGATTCCACCGATAAATTCAGCTGGGGATGAATTACTGTTACTGGTGATACTGAATCTTGTTGGGGATTGACCTCTTGTTTGTGAAGGGGAAGAACTCCGCTGGGGATGATCTTCGGTTTCTACTTCACTGGGGATAACCTCTTAGACTCTTATGGGGATAATCCTTTGAGCTTGCTGGGGATAATCTTCCAAAGTCTACTGGGGAAAATTCTTCAAACTCCATTGGGGAAGCCTTTTCAGACTGGGCTGGGAAAATTTTTAACTCCACTGGGGATATCTTGTACTCTACCGAGGAATATTCTTATACTCCGTTGGGGAATATTAGGACTGCTGGGGATATCAAGCCTTTTCAGTTGTTGATGGTAGATAAACTCTGCTTGGGGAGAATATTACTGATTCATCCATAATTGCAAGTCTCAGCTGGGGAGAGCTATCATTACTGACTTGCTCTTACTCTGCGGGGAGTGGATGTCCCTTGGTCATATTCTTCAGCTGAATCTACCTTGTACCTGGTGGACAGAGCAACTGTAAAGCTTAGAAATTTCTCATTTACCCCTGTTTCTGATATTACGAGTAATCGTCTTTTGTTTCGCATGTAAATATTTATGAGCAGCAATTGATGTCAAATGCATATATCAAAAATGAACATTGGACGTTCTTTGCAAAACAAAACAGAAAAATAAAAACAGTTTGAAATTTTTCTGAAAATGAATTATATTTATTTTGAAGTTTAGCCTGTAAATAGGCGTTTTTGTACAAGAGGCTGTTTTTGAAAAATAAAAATGTGCGCGTGTTTTTGAATGGTCCACTGGGGAGGTGACACACCATCATCCCCTACCTCTAGCCACTGTAAAATTTCCTGCGGATTTGGATCCGCAGCTAAATGCGTAGCTTGACCCAAAAATTAATTCCAGACCATAAAAATGACCCCCAAAGGCATGGTTAGGTTCGTCTCCCTCTCCTGAGTGCAACCATGCCTATCAGGGATTCAATTTCACCTGAAACACAAATCCCTAAAATCCAAAACATAACCCTAGCCATGCGGTTATGAGGTTACAGTCCATATAAATGAAATTAAATATTGCCAAAAGCTTAGAAATCTCATGAGAGTCACAAATATATCAATGATTTGCCAGAAAGATGCAAGAATTGAGAGCTATAATTTCGAATACAGGGCTGAGAGACGTGATACTTACAGCGCGTTTTGGTGTGTATGAGAGCTTGCTTTGGATTGGTTTCAACTCAGTGAACCTCCAGGAATTGATTGAGATCGTTCTTGGCTTCTGAAATCACCTCTAGACACGATTTTGATTTCACACTTTTCACCACTTTTTTCAAGTTTTGTTTGGTTGGTTCTTGCAGCCTCTAGTCCTCAATTTCGTGTGCCTCTCTTGCTTATGTATGATACAAGGTATTAGGGTAACAAATATGGATGGAATCCCTCTAAATCAATGCCTTATAATTTGATTTGATTCATCCTTTAAAGCTTGCCAATTCTGTCAAATCTCCATCTTTTTGTACATGATATGCTTGATACGAATTTTGATAATGATCATGATGACAATAAAGACCTGAAACAACCAAAAAGGTCTTAGGTAATTAAGGTTTGGATTTTATTTGATTTAATTTGATTTAAAATGAAATAATTCAATAAAAAATCGAATAAAATAATAAAAATAAGATATGGGCTCATGTATGAAGCTAGGACACGTGTGCAATGTGGCAAGTTCAAATCAAGTGGAAAAGAATGGGCCCATTTGACAAAATTTGAAGTTTTGGGGATAGTTGACTTTTGGCAATTTTGCAAAAATGCCCAACTTCAACAATGCATAACTTCTTCAATTTTGAACTTTTGGAGGTGTTCTTGGACTTTTTAGAAAGCTTGAGATGTCCTCTAACCAACCCTTTTGGTCTCATCTCATTTTTATATTCCATTCTCAAGCTATAAGCTTTGGAAAAAAAGGTGTTGTTGTTGACTTTCAAAAATGACCTATAATGTCCAAATTTATAACTTCTTGTGAGTGCATTTCTTGATCTTGGGGCATGAAGATGGGAAATTGCATACTCTTCAAAATGAGCTTTGGATGGGTCATTTCTCATAAAGTATGAGAAAGTTATGCTTGGTCAAAGTTGAGTTGACTTTTCTGCAAAACCCTAATTTAGCAACTTTTGAGTCTTGATGAATTTTGAGCAATCTTTGATGAATCATGATCAACCCTTGATCAAATGATGAAATATCCTTCAAAATTAGAATGTTGACAAAAAATCTCGAAGTTTGACTGTTTGTAGGTCACAGTTGACTTTTGCCCTAGCATAGTCGATTTTTTGACCTTTGAGCAATTGACTGAGCAAACTTCCTCTACAAGGCTTGAAATTGGGTATGGAAGATCTTGAGAACATATTAGGACATTTGGGAGCACTTGAGGTCATTTAGTCTCAAAGATATTGATGCAACACAAAACCCTAATTTGGGGTTGACTGCCTTAGGAGATAGCTTGATTGTCCAACTCTTGAGCAACCTTGAGCCACTTGGAGATTTTTCTTGCAATGTCTTGAGAAATATGAGAGGGAAAATTTTGGGGTACAACACAAGCTATATGATATGTTCCTATTTTAAGCCAAATCATGCCTTTCTTGTATCAATTGCCCTTGATTCGATTTGCTCTTGTTTACTCAGCACATCTTGATTGCCAATCTGTCCAAAAAACAAATCAAATCATATCTTTGTTAATTTTCATCATTTATCTGATTTAATTCACTTTTTAATTAATGAAAAATCAAAATAAATTGAAAAATGAAGCACATAATGGATGAGTGAACATTTGAGTCGTGGACCACGTTATAATTGAGGTGCAAGCATAAATAGTTGGGCCCATTTAGCAAAAAATGCAAATTTGAGTACATTTGACTTTTGGCAATTTTGCAAAAATGGTCAACTTGGCCAATGCATAACTCTCTCAATTTTGACCCTAGAGAGGTGTTCTTGTACTTTTTAGAAATCTTAGGATGTCCTCTAAGCAACCCTTTTTTTCTCATCTCAATTGAGTCTTCCATGTTCATGTATGAAGCTTTGACCCAAAAGGTGTTTTTGTTGACTTTTCAAAAGGACCTATAATGTCAAAATTCATATCTTTTTGTGAGTGCATATTCTGGACTTGGGAGATGAATATGAATTGTATATAATTGCATCCTCTTCAAAATGAGCTTTGGATGATTCATTTCTGATAAAGCATGAGAAAGTTATGCTTGGTAAAGTTGAGTTGACTTTTCCTATAAAACCCTAATTTAGCAACTTTTGGGTTTTGATGAATTGTGAGCAATCCTTGAGGAATCATGATCAACCCTTGATTAAATAATGGATAATACTTCAAAATGAGGATTTTGACCAAAAATATTGAAGTTTGACTGTATGTGGGCCACAATTGACTTTTGACCTAGTATAATTGATTTTCAGGCATTTGAGCAATTGACTGAGCAAACTTCTTCTGCAAGGCTTGAAACTTGACATGGATGATCTTGAGAAAATATTAGGACAATGGTTAGCATTTTAGTCCTTTGTGGTTCACACATATTGATGAAGATGGAAACCCTAATTTGAGGTATGTTGCCTTAGGAGAGAGTTTGTCTGGTCAATTCTTGAACTTCCTTGAGCAATTTGGGGACCTCACTTGCCATGTGTTGAGAAATATGGGAGGGAAAATTTTTGGGTACAACAACACTCAATCACTAAAGCAAGAAGCAACATTTCTAAAGCTCCTACCACTCTATGAGCCATGGTACTATGCATTGGAACTTTGATTTCTCAAGAAATCACAAGTTACATCTCAACCAAGCAAAAACTTGATATCTTGTAAACCAATTCCTCTCATCCTCTGAAATTTTTCTTATAAATAGAGAGAATAAAACACTACATAGGGCACGAATTGAAAGCACAAAAATACCCTCAAATTCTCTCAAACTCTGAATCACCAAAAAACCACCATTGTTGCACATTTGAAGCTTCCAACACCCAACTTCAAATCCACTCGTGTGTTTGTCTCTTTTATCATTCAAACACCATGTCCACATCATACCTAAGCTTCTTTATGCATTAGTTTGTCACTGAAACATCCCAAACACTTCATCCAAACCAAGCTCAAATACCTCTGCAACTTGACTTGTCCAGAAGAGTTGAGGCGCTCTTAATCCCGGGTAGGCGTTGCAAAAGCTTCCTGGGAATTCAGTGAAGCTATCCAGATCATCTTAACACCTCAAGAAGTGCTCTAACTTCAAACTCGATTCTCACTTCAAGAGGTAAGTTTCTCCAACTGTGACATCCATATACATGCATCATTTGCTTTCAATTTCAAAAGATAAAATGTAGATATAAATATCCTGAAGCTAACCATATCACTAGTTTTCATTAATTTTGCTTATGGAGTGAGAATCGAAGCTCTGGCCAGTTAGGGTTCATTTTTGGTACTGAGTAAAATTCTTTTTAATCTTTGAGTGTTAATTAAAGTTAATGGCATGGTTGAATTCGTGGTGAAATTTAGAACAACTTTCATGTTTACATTTTTTAAAATGGTTGAGAAATGGAAGAGTTTGATTTGAATATGTTGGTGTTGTTGGTCTGGCGCGAGGAAGAAGATGAAGTTTATAAGTTTGAACTTTTGGAAATGTTTTATAATATATTTAATGGGTGTTGTTTCATAATCGGATGAAACAGCCACACCAGTGGCGAGCGTGCGTGTGAGTAAGGCGTTGATGTGCCAGGGCAGGGGTTCGATCCCTGCCTCTATTTTATTTCCTAACATTTTCATTGTAGATTCAGTGCAAGCCAGGCATATGCACGCACTATGCAACTTCATATCTTGACCATTAGATCTCAAGATTCTAGATCCAGCGCTCCTGACAGCCAGGACCATGGTGTACCTCCTAAGATCATCCTCACTTGATAATGCAGGCAACCGGGCCAGCGTTTGGGCTCAATATTTTTTGCTTCTTTCTCACCCCCATTTCACTTATACTGCAGACCCATTTTAATTTTTTTTTGTTTTAATGAACATTTTCTTTTCTTTAACCAATTTCATTATTTATTTATTTTATTTAATCAACAAAAACCACAAAAATCATTTAAAAAAATTAGACTTAGTTTTTTTTTTGACTAATTAATTTAATTTTTGATAAAATAAAATTAATTTAACTTAATCACACTTTAGTTTTATTTTAATAATTAATTAGTATATTAATTAAAATTAGGCTTTTACTATTGTTTGACATTATAAATTATTTTTCTAAACAAAAACGCCAAAAATACTTTTTCTAAAACACTTAGAAAATGTTTTAGGGTTTTGACATCTTTTCTCTTTTCAATCTCCGCACGCTCATTTACTTTTTTCGCATTATTTTTCAATATTGTAATTTGTCAATGGTTTGTAATAGATAATTAGGGTTTATTGCTTTTTCCCCCCAATTTATAGTTTGTACTCCCCATCCCCGAAGCGATGTAATAGCGTAGATTTATTCCCTGCATTTTTTCCGCACTTGTGTATATTTAATTGCTAGATTAATTAGGCGTGCATGCCAAGACCTAAAAAATAAATGTTAGAAAACCTAATCTCAAGACAAATATTTGAAATCAAAACACTTCGCACACACGCACCTCTAGGGTAACCTCACTTGTTGCCTCGGATAAAAAACAGTTATGTCCCTCGAACGTGGGATGCTTTAGCAAAGACCCTCGGTTAAAAGACCGTAGTCTCTCCATGATCCTTCGATGCTGCCTTTGATAAATGATCTTAGTCCCTTACAAAAATTGCTAAAGCGTCCTACAATTTGCCTTCTATGACTGTACGATGATCCACGCTCATCCCTCACATACAATGATAGGGCTTCCTACTAATTAATGGTAGGGTAGCACTATCTAAAGGAGGAGGAAAAGAACAAATACTTCTTTGAGTATGTAGATTGCTCGTAACCGCTTGCTCACAAACTAAAACAATTTTCACACCTCACACGTTCCAAAACAAACATTTTCATCCAATAAATATTTTCAAAATAAACATTTTGTATACATTCTCAACGATACGAGAATTATTAAAAAATTTCCGCACTTAGGCATTTTCAAAATATTTTCAAAGCATAAACAAACACCAAGCATTTTTCAAAGTGAGCTAGCGATTAAGAGCCCGTAGATAACTACGAATGAAAAGGGTGCTAACACCTTCCATTTTCATAACCTACCCCCCGAACTCAGAAAATTCTCAAAAGGTCTTTCCTGTTCTTTTCACCCTTTCCTTTATTGGATAAAAGAAAAGTCGGTGGCAACTCTTGCTATCCGCAATATTTGCGATAAAACGCAAAACCAAAAGCCAATTCTCCCACCGTATTATACCATGCTTAAAGGGACTATTCATATACACCTCCTATTCTAAGTTTCCATGAAATGTATTTTGAACACCAAGCTTTAAGAGTTCCCAACCAAAGTAAGCAACAAGAGATGGTAATATATGAACAAAATTCATATTTTTGTTTGAAGCAAGTGTCTCCTCATAATCAATTCCATATGTCTGAGTATATTCTTTTCCACTAGCATGACCTTGACGATCAAGGCTATCATTTGACTTGTGTTTTACTATATAGCTCCATCGACATCAACCTAACTTCTAGTCTTTATAACTTTCAAAAATCTCCCAAGTTGTAGTTTTTTCAAGTGCTTTCATTTCTTTCTTAATAGTTTAGACATAATTTTAATGTTTCAACACCTCTTGAACAAATGGTGAATTCTTTTTGAGTCAACAACTCTACTAAAACTTTGATAACATGGAGAATGATGTTTAAAGGAGACAAATAGATAAATATGATATTTATATTTAGAGGTACACGATCTTTTATTCCTTCTCAAAGTAATAAATACATCATTATATCAATATTAAAACTATAAGTGTCACTAATGACATGATTATTTATATTACTTCACTCTGACTCAAATGATTTTAAGTGTTTTTAGAACATATTAGTTTTACTTTTCACTGATATACTAAAATTAGTGTAGAAAGTGTTGCTTAATGACAAATAGACAACATTAGAGAAAATGTAACAGAAAGAGACTCGTGTTTTGAAGTTGAGCTAGGAATACGACTCAAAATAGGTGAAATTGGAGGAACTAGAGCAAAAAAAATACACAGGTTGAGAAGTTGAATCAGGAATATGACTCATAATAGGTGGGGACTCAGGTTTAAACATTGAAGTAGGAGCCAAAATTTTAGAGAGACTAGGACCAAATCTCAATAACTCGAGCTCATAATTAGAGTCATTAATATCCTCCCATTGAGATCAAGGAAAAGTGAAGTGTGGTTCCATGTGATATGTAGGTTAAATCATTTTAGATTTTGATGATGACAACAAAATAATGCAAAGTTAATCATGTTGAAAATCCACCAAAACCTATGATGAATTTTTATCAATCTTGATGAACAAGATTATTATCACCACACAATGATAATGAAAAATATGAAAAAAAGAAAAGGAGACCATGATTTTCTGTAGAGTTTCTCTCTGTCCACAAACTTTGGAAAACTTTGTTATTCACTTGCAACTGCAAATTCTTTGAATACAACTTGATTGATTTAATTACAAAAATAGGGGTTACTCCATCTATTTATAATTGAGCTTGCTTTCTCCCTAAGCC
Organism: Vicia faba; assembly: GCA_948472305.1. Classification (NCBI taxonomy): domain Eukaryota; kingdom Viridiplantae; phylum Streptophyta; class Magnoliopsida; order Fabales; family Fabaceae; genus Vicia; species Vicia faba. The sequence goes on from CATIWC010001353.1 coordinate 306,428, forward strand.
AAAAAGCCCAAAACTATAAAAGTCCAAAATATCTATTTTGGATCTAAATGAAATCTATCTATTTTAGATCTAAATCAAATCTAAATCTAAAACCAAATCAAATATGTGTTCAGCCTGCTTTGACACACAAGCTCTTAGATAGGTCAATAGTTTCCGTCGAGCAACCTACTTCGACAACTACTTCACTTAGACATCAAGGAACTACAATTTAACACACCACCTAATTCATTGTGACTAAAATATCTATATTCATTATAGCTCTTAGTATTTTGAACACTTCGACATGCACACCCTTTGTCATGATGTCTGCAATCTGGTTCTTAGTTATGTAGTGTTTCAAGTTCATCTTCCCATCTGCTATATGCTCTTGAAGATAGTGGAACCTCATCTCGATGTACATGCTTCGACCATGTGCTATCGGGTTCTTCGCTAGATTGATAGCTGGCATGTTGTTGACCTTTATGATAATTGCTCCATGATCTTTACACGTAATCTCTTCGACCAATTTCACCATCCATGTTTCTTGAGATGCACAAAAAGAAGCAGCTATGTACTCTACTTTACACAATGATAATGCCACTACTGGTTTCTTTCTCGAACTCTAAGCAACTGGTGCACCACCTAGCATAAACACATATCATGCTGTAGATTTTCAATCCTCAGCATCACTACACCAACTTGAATCAGTGTATCCCACTAACTTGCATTCTTTTCCTTTATCATCTGCAGGAAAAAAATGCCATAGCCAAGAGTTCCTTTTAGATACCTCAGTATCCTTTTCTTCACTACTAGGTGTGATACCTTTGGCTTCTGTATAAATCTACTTACCATACCTACATTGTATGTTAAGTCAGGCCTCGTGTGACAAAGGTATCTTAATGACCCAATAAGTCTTCTATATTGGGTTGGGTCGAGATCACCTTCTTCTGAATCTTTCGACAGTTGTAGTCTTGGTTCAGCAGGTGTCTAAGTCGATTTGCGTTCTTTCATCTTAAATATCTTGAGAATTTCTCATGCATATCTTCTTTGTTGTATCACCAAACCTCTACTACTCTTGTAGATTTTGATGCCAAGGAAATATGAAATGTCACCCAGATCATACATTTTGAATTCCTTGCTGAGATCACCTTTGAAGTCTTCGATCTTCTTCTTGTAGCTACCTGTTATTAACAAGCCATCGACATAGAGACATAGTATAAATAATTCACTATTGCTTCTTCTTACATATACTCCATGTTCAGTTGTGCACTTTAAAAATTCCTTCTCCCTTAGGAAACTATTAATCTTTTTATTCTAAGCTCTTGGAGCTTGTTTCAATCCATACATGGCTTTATGCAGCCTGTACATCTTTCTCTCTTCATCATGTTCACAAACCCAAATGGTTGTTTAACATAAACTTCTTCGTCTAAGGGTCCATTCACGAAAGCACACTTCACATCCATCTGACATATGTGCCAACTGTTTATTTCTGCTAGACCAACAACCAACTTGATTGTTTCGATTCTAGCAACAGGTGCAAAAACTTCATCGGAGTCTATTCCTTATTTCTGGAGAAAACCTTTCGCCACAAGCTTTGCTTTGTGTCGAGTTACTTCACCTTTGGGATTCATATTCACTTTGTATACCCACTTGAAATCAATTGCCTTCTTGCCTTGAGGCAATTTGACAATTGGCCAAGTGTTATTGTCTTCGATAGACTTCACTTCTTTGTTCATTGCTTTCACCCACTTCAAATCCTTCAATAGAAAGCATAATGTACCAGCTCACCTTCATTATAAATGACACCATTTGATGTAATAACACAATCTTGCAACCTTGCAAACACGCGTCTTGTTCTTTGAGGTATGCTTGGTCCTGGTTGATCTATAATTGATGGTTCCTCTTGTCAAACTTTTCTTTCGACTTAAACTGCTGGTTTTTCAAACAAGATTCTTACTGAATCTTTCTTGATATTTTATATCTAATCCCATTCCTTAAGCTAATATATGATCATGTATCTGCTGATCACAATCTTCTTGTTTACTAGGTCGAACAACTTGTAACCTCCCGTCGAATGATATCCTACTAGTATCATCTGACTCGACTTGTCATCAAGTTTTCTTCTCAATTGATCTGGTACATGTCTATGTGCTATAGATCCAAATAACTTTAGATGACTCGAGCTAGGCTTCATACCAGAGCAACATTCTTCTGGCATAATTCCTTCTAGCTTCTTTGTTGGAGATCTGTTCAAAATGTATGTTGCATTCGAAACAACTTCACCCTAAAACTCTTTAGGTAAATTCTTTCCTTTAAACATTCTTCTTACCATATTCATGATGGTTCAATTCTTCCTTTCTACAATTCCATTTTGTTGTGGAGTGTAGGGTGGCACCGCCTCATGCATCACCCCTTCTTCTCACATAACCGAAGTCTTTTGACACATATTCTCCACCACCATCAGTTCTCAAAACTTTGAGCTTTAGATCACTTTGTCTTTTGACCATAAACTTTAACTTGGAAAATACCTCGATCACTTCACTTTTCTTCTTGATCCGGTAAGTCCACAATTTTCAACTGAAATCATCTATGAATGTGACAAAGTATTTGTTACCTCCATTCGAATCTACCTGGACTGGTCTACATACATCAGAGTATATGACTTCAAGAATAGCCTTCTACTTGCTTCCTGCATCCTTTTTGAAACTATTCTTGTGTTTCTTCGCCTTCACACATTCCTCACACACCTCCTTTGGAATTTCAATTTCTAGAAATCCCGAAACCATATTTTTCCTCTTCAACTCTTTGATGTCCCTGAAGGTGAGATGGCATAGTCGATAGTTCCATATCCATTCGTCTCTACTAGCTGCAGTTGAAAGGCACTTGTGCTCCATCACATTTAGTTCAATCTTGAAGGTTCTATTTTGAGACATAGGAGCCTTCAAGATTAACCTTCCATTTGCATCGACGACTCTCATCATCTTGTCTTTGACCGACACTTTGTAATTCTTTTCGACTAACTACCATATACTGAGCAAATTTCTCTTCATGCCTGGTATGTACAACACATTGGAAATTACTGAACTTTTGCCATATTTCCTCATAATCAGAACATCTCCAATACCTTCAGCTTCTAGAGTATTGTCATTTGCAAACTTTACCATGTTCTTCATTGAGGGTTTTAGGTTGACAAATCAATCTTTCCTTCCAGACATGTGTGATGAGCATCCTGAATCCAAGTACCATTAATCCTTAAATTTTTCTTCATCTTTTGTTGTGACCATCAACATCATCTATTCTTCTTCATGTTTTGCAAACTTTGCATAACTTTCTTGATTCTTTCTCTTTTCTGAACAATCACTAGAATAGTGACCATACTTCTGACAATTGTAACACTGAATGTGACTCTTGTCAGGCTTTCGACCACCACCTCTTCCTTTCCTCCAACACCACCTTTTTGGTTGCCTTGGTAATGGGGTCTTCTTTGATTTGACATGTTTTCTTCATGCTGATTTCCTCTACCAGTCAAATTGTTGTAGCCACCTCTACCTTTGTTATCGAACCACTTTCCTTTGCCTTTCTTATCTTTTATTGATTGAGCATGCAGAGCCACGTCACTCTTCGATTTTCCTGAAACTCTTTCACCCATTATTTGTTCATGAGATTCAAGTATCCCTTGAAGCTCTTCCTTTGACAAAGTTGACATGTCCTTCAACTCTCCACAAATCTTGATTTGATTCACTATTTTCGTAACCCTAGTGAAGAAATCAGATATGCTCTCGATATTTTCCATCTGAAGCAATTCATACATTCTTTTGTGAGTTTGTAACCTCACCTCTTTCACCTTCTCAGCGCCTCTGAACGATTTCTTCAGAATTTCCCAAGCTTCTTTTGATGATTCTACATTACTATCCTTTTCGAAATTGTCTGGGATGGCACATTGATGAATTATAAAGAGAGGTTTATAATTCTTCTTATTCAATTCTTTTTATTCCGATTCTTCTTCTTCTTCTTCTAAAGCGTCTCCATCAAGCGACTCTAATCCATGTTTCACAAGATCCCAAAGACCTTGAAAATAGAATATAACCTTCATTCGTTTGCACCAATTCTCATAGTTATCACCTTTAATAATTGGGAGACTTGCTGAAAAGTTTCCATTAGCATAATTCATCGCTATCGTGATCTTCTTCTTCTTCTCCTCGATCGTTCTTGATTGTTCTTCCCTTGAATCACTCAACTGGAGCTCTTAATACCAGATGTTAGAAATCCACCAAAACCTATGGTGAATTTATATCAATCTAATGAACAAGATTATTATTGCCATACAATGACAATGAAAAATATGAAAGAAAGAAAAGGAGACAATGGTTTTCTGCAGAGTTTCTCTTTGCCCGCAAACTATAGAAAACTTTGTTATTCAATTGCAACTGCAAACTCTGTGAATACAAACAAAAATAGGGGTTACTCCCTCTATTTATAATTGAGCTTGCTTTCTCCCTAGGCTAAAAATCCCAAAACTATAAAAGCCCAAAGTACCTATTTTGGAACTAAATCAAATCTATCTATTTTAGATATAAATCAAATCTAAATCTAAAACCAAATCAAATTTGTGTGAAACTTGCTTCGATACACAAGCTCTTCGATAGGTCAATGGTTTCCATCGAGCAACCAGCTTCGGTAACTACTTCCCTTTGACACACATAGTTTCGACATCAAGGAGTTACAATTTAACACACCACCTAATTCATTGTTCCTAAACTATTTATATTCATCATATCTCTTAGTCTTCTGAACACTTCGACATGCACACCCTTCGTCATGATGTCTGCAATCTGGTTCTCAGTTTTGTAGTGTTTCAAGTTCATCTTCCCATCTGCTACGTGCTCGCGAAGATATTGGAACCTCATATCGATGTGCTTCCTTCGACCATGTGCTATCGGGTTCTTTGCCAGATTAATAACTGACATACTGTCGATCTTCGTAGTAATTGCTCCATGATCTTTGCCTATAATCTCTTCGACAAAGTTCACCATCCATATTGCTTTACATTCACAAAGAGAAGAAGCTATGTACTCTACTTCACACGATGATGATGCCACTACTGGTTCTTTTCTCGAACTCCAAGTAACTGGTGCACTACTTAGCATAAATACATATCCTGTTGTAGATTTTCAATCCTCAGCATCACTACACCAACTTGAATCAATGTATCCCACTAACTTGCATTCTTTTCCTTTATCAGCTGCATGAAATAAAATTCCATAGTCAAGAGTTCCTTTCACATACCTCAGTATCCTTTTCGTCGCTGCTAGGTGTGATACCTTTGGCTTCTGCATGAATCTACTTACCATACCTATATTGTATGTTAAGTCAGGCCTCGTGTGACAAAGGTATCTTAATGACCCAATAAATATTCTGTATTGGGTTGGGTCTACATCATCTTATTCTGAATCTTTTGTCAGTTGTAGTCTTGGTTCTGCAGGTGTCGAAGTCGAGTTGCATTCTTTCATCTCAAATCTCTTGAGAATTTATCTTGCATATCTTCTTTGATACATCATCAAAGCTCTACTACTTTTGTATAATTATGTGCCAAGGAAATATGAAATGTCACCCAGGTCAGACATTTCGAATTCCTTGCTGAGATCACCTTTGAAGTCTTCGTTCTCCTTCTTGCAGCTATCTGTTATTAACAAGTCATCAACATAGAGACATAGTATAAGAAATTCACTATTTCTTCTTCTTACATATTGTAATATGGTGGAAGAACTGACTTGGTTTTGCATTTTATCGCAAATGTTGCGGATAGAAAGAGTCGCCACCGACTTTTCTTTTATCCAATAAGGAAAGGGTGAAAAGAATAGGAAAGACCTTTGAGATTTTTCTGAGTTTGGGGGGTAGGTTATGAAAAGGGAAGGTGTTAGCATGTTGCACCCCAAAATTTACCCTCTTGATTTTAGAATTTTTTATGGCTTATGTTTCATCATATACATTCATGCATTTGAGATGGGATCAAGGTATTCTTATCTTTATGGTCTTCTTCAAGCTAGATGATCGGCTTGTTTTGTCAATAAGTTCAAGAAGGGTTCCATGCCCTCCATTTGTGATGTATTTAGGCTACCCATACTTTTAGGCCTCGGGACATCTCACTGATTCTTTGTTTCATCAGAGAATTGAGAACTACAAGTGTTGAATCTTGAATTAAATTTTCTCTCATTCTTTGGCTTTTGTGCAAGGGTTTGATCACTAAAGTATGTGACGTCTCTCTTGTCAAAATTCTTAAAACATTGGCATCATGAGTATTGTCTCATTGTTATAAGACAACTTGGCTCACAAGATCAAAAATGATTAAGGTTTTGGTCCTGGAGTTCTCTTCTCATCAAGTTTAGGGTTAATCTCCATCTGATTTCATCAATATCAGAGGCTATTAGGGTTTATTTCCCTATGTGTGATCAAAGATTCAAGTTGATTCTAAGCAGTTTGCTCTCAAAGTCAACATTTCACAGTTCAAGTTTAGAAGTTCACAACTTCTTCATTCTTCAATATTTTTGAGCGATTCTCTCAGCATATGAATCTTGCTGACATCATCTCCAACTTCTCTTTTCAAGTCAGAAGCTAATTATGCATGGAAAATCCTCAATAATTTGATTACTTTAGAGGTCACTTGGTGGATTTGACCAAATATCAATTGACTGTTTTGCGACTTACAGGGATAATAACTTCCTCAATTTTCAATATTTCGAGACAATTCTTTTTGCACTGTATCACAAATGAGATTAACTACAAGTTCGCTTCAATGATCAGTTTCAAATTATGCTTAGAAGGTCAAGAAATCATGTGAAACGTTATAGGCCATTTTTTTTACTGTTTGATTTCATCTGATGTTGCAATTCATGGAGCTATTTCATTTCCAAGTTCGTTCAAATCATTTGTCTGATTCAAGTTCGTTTCAGGTGCAAGGTTGTAAGTCACGTTTTCATTCCTTTTTAATTCAAGTTTATAGTCAAATTTGTTTTCTATTTTTCTTTTATTCAAAAATTCAAAAAAAAAAAAATATAATCATTTTCGTTTTTTTTTTTTCATCTTAAATATTAGTTTTTTTTGTCAATATTAGTTTTTGGTTTAGATTTTAATAGTAATTCAATTTGAAATGTTATTTTTTAGATTGAATTACTATTAAAATTAAATATTTTTTAATACAAACTTTTTCTTTTTAAGTCCTTTAATTCAAATTTAATTGTTTTTATTTTATTATTAATATCACTAACCTTTCTTTTTCTTTTCCTTTTCCTTTATTTTATTATATTATTATTATTATTATTATTATTATTATTATTATTATTATTATTATTATTATTATTATTATTATTATTATTATTATTATTATATTATTATTATTATTATTATTATTATTATTATTATTATTATTATTATTATTATATTATTATTATTATTATTATTATTATTATTATTATTATTATTATTATTATTATTATTATTATTATTAATAATA